>OZ025216.1:12650413-13064166 GCA_964019055.1 Anthopleura xanthogrammica | reverse complement strand
AGCATGGGTTATAGTCCCTTTTTGCCCTAAAATGGTCAAAAATGACCTATTTTTCCTCCTTCATAAATAATTGATATTTTAAAAAATGTGTGAAAATGGATGAAAATTCATCAAAAGCATGAGCTATAGTCCATGCTTTTTGCCCTAAAATGGTGAAAAATGAGGTATTTTTTATCCTTCATAAATAATTCTTATTTAAGAAAAGTTGTGAAAATGGATGAAAATTCATCAAAAGCATGGGCTATAGTCCACCCTTTTTGCCCTAAAATGGTCAAAAATGACCTATTTTTCATCCTGTATAAATAATGATATTTTCTGAAAAGGTGTGAAAATGGATGAAAATTCATCAAAAGCATGGGCTATAGTCCATGCTTTTTCCCTTAAAATGGTCAAAAATGACCTATTTTGTACCCTGCATAAATAATTCATATTTTCCAAAAAGGTGTGAAGATGGATGAAAATTCATCAAAAGCATGAGCTATAATCCATCCTTTTTGCCCTAAATTAGTGAAAAATGACCTATTTTGTATCCTTCATAAATAATTCATATTTTCAAAAAGGTGTGAAAATGGATGAAAATTCATCAAAAGCATGGGCTATAGTCCATCCTTTTTGCCTTAAAATGGTAAAAAAAATGACGTATTTTGCATCCTTCATAAATAATTCATATTTAAGAAAAGGGGTGAAAATGGATGAAAATTCATCAAAAGCATGGCTATAGTACATCCTTTTTGCCCTAAAATGGTTAAAAATGACCTATTTTGTATCCTTTATAAATAATTCATATTTTTAAAAAAGGTGTGAAAATGGATGAAAATTCATCAAAAGCATGAGCTATAGTCTATCCTTTTTGCTTTAAGATGATCAAAAATGACGTATTTTTTATCCTTCATAAATAATTGATATTTTAAAAAAAGGTGTGAAAATGGATGAAAATTTATCAAAAGCATGGGCTATAGTCCATCCTTTTGTCCCTAAAATGGTAAAAAATGACGTATTTTGTATTCTTCATAAATAATTCATATTTTAGAAAAGGGGTGAAAATGGATGAAAATTCATCAAAAGCATGGGCTATAGTCCATCCTTTTTGCCCTAAAATGGTCAAGAATGACCTATGTTTCATCCTTCATAAATAATTGATATTTTAAAAAAAGGTGTGACAATGGATTAAAATTCATCAAAAGCATGGGCTATAGTCCATGCTTTTTGCCTTAAAATGGTCAAAAATGAGCTTTTTTGCATCCTTCCTAAATAATTCATATTTTTAAAAAGGTGTGAAAATGGATGAAAATTTATCAAAAGCATGGGCTATAGTCCATCCTTTTGTCCCTAAAATGGTCAAAAATGAGATATTTTTCATCCTTCATAGATAATTCATATTTTTAAAAAAAGGTGTGAAAATGGATGAAAATTCATCAAAAGCATGGGCTATAGTTCATGCTTTTTGCCCTAAAATGGTCAAAAATGACCTATTTTGCATCCTTCATAAATAATTCTTATTTAAGAAAAGGTGTGAAAATGGATGAAAATTCATCAAAAGCATGGGCTATAGTCCATGCTTTTTCCCTTAAAATGGTCAAAAATGACCTATTTTGTATCCTGCATAAATAATTCATATTTTCCAAAAAGGTGTGAAGATGGATGAAAATTCATCAAAAGCATGAGCTATAGTCCATCCTTTTTGCCCTAAAATAGTGAAAAATGACCTATTTTGTATCCTTCATAAATAATTCATATTTTCAAAAAGGTGTGAAAATGGATGAAAATTCATCAAAGCATGGGCTATAGTCCATCCTTTTTGCCTTAAAATAGTCAAAAATGAGCTATTTTGTATCCTTCATAAGTTATTCATATTTTAAAAAAAGGTGTGAAAATCGATGAAAATTCATCAAAAGCATGGGGTATAGTCCATCCTTTTTGCCCTAAAATGGTCAAAAATGACCTATTTTTCATCCATAAATAATTGATATTTTAAAAAATGTGTGAAAATGGATGAAAATTC
The DNA here is from genome assembly GCA_964019055.1 of Anthopleura xanthogrammica. Taxonomy (NCBI): domain Eukaryota; kingdom Metazoa; phylum Cnidaria; class Anthozoa; order Actiniaria; family Actiniidae; genus Anthopleura; species Anthopleura xanthogrammica. Next base: position 13,062,164 of record OZ025216.1, on the reverse strand, counting down.
ATCAAAAGCATGGGCATAGTCCATGCTTTTTGCCCTAAAATGGTGAAAAATGATGTATTTTGCATCCTTCATAAATAATTCATATTTAAGAAAAGGGGTGAAAATGGATGAAAATTCATCAAAAGCATGGGCTATAGTACATCCTTTTTGCCCTAAAATGGTTAAAAATGACCTATTTTGTATCCTTTATAAATAATTCATATTTTTAAAAAAGGTGTGAAAATGGATGAAAATTCATCAAAAGCATGAGCTATAGTCCATCCTTTTTGCTTTAAGATGATCAAAAATGACGTATTTTTTATCCTTCATAAATAATTGATATTTTAAAAAAAGGTGTGAAAAAGGATTAAAATTCATCAAAAGCATGGGCTATAGTCCATGCTTTTTGCCTTAAAATGGTCAAAAATGAGCTTTTTTGCATCCTTCCTAAATAATTCATATTTTTAAAAAGGTGTGAAAATGGATGAAAATTCATCAAAAGCATGGGCTATATTCCACCCTTTTTGCCCTAAAATAGTCAAAAATGGCCTATTTTTCATCCATAAATAATTGATATTTTAAAAAATGTGTGAAAATGTATGAAAATTCATCAAAAGCATGGGCTATAGTACATCCTTTTTGCCCTAAAATGGTTAAAAATGACCTATTTTGTATCCTTTATAAATAATTCATATTTTTAAAAAAGGTTTGAAAATGGATGAAAATTCATCAAAAGCATGAGCTATAGTCCATCCTTTTTGCTTTAAGATGATCAAAAATGACGTATTTTTTATCCTTCATAAATAATTCATATTTTAAAAAAAGGTGTGAAAATGGATGAAAATTCATCAAAAGCATGAGGTATAGTCCATGCTTTTTTCCCTAAAATGGTCAAAAATGACGTATTTTTCGCCCTTCAAAGATAATTCATATTTTAAAAAAAGGTGTGAAAATCGATGAAAATTCATCAAAAGCATGGGCTATAGTCCATCCTTTTTGCCCTTAAATGGTCAAAAATGACGTATTTTTCATCCTTCAAAGATAATTCATATTTTAAAAAAAGGTTTGAAAATGGATGAAAATTCATCAAAAGCATGAGCTATAGTCTATCCTTTTTGCTTTAAGATGATCAAAAATGACGTATTTTTTATCTTTCATAAATAATTGATATTTTAAAAAAAGGTGTGAAAATGGATGAAAATTCATCAAAAGCATGGGCTATAGTCCATCCTTTTTGCCCTAAAATGGTCAAAAATGACGTATTTTGCATCCTTCATAAATAATTCATATTTTAAAAAAGGTGTGAAAATGGATGAAAATTCATCAAAAGCATGGGCTATAGTCCATCCTTTTTGCTTTAAGATGGTCAAAAATGACCTATTTTTTATCCTTCATAAATAATTCATATTTTAAAAAAAGGTGTGAAAATGGATGAAAATTCATCAAAAGCATGGGCTATAGTCCATGCTCTTTGCCCTAAAATGGACAAAAATGAGTTATTTGGTATACTTCATAAGTAATTCATATTTTTAAAAAAAGGTGTGAAAATGGATGAAAATTCATCAAAAGCATGGGCTATAGTCCATCCTTTTTGCCTTAAAAAAGTCAAAAATGAGCTATTTTGTATCCTTCATAAGTTATTCATATTTTAAAAAAAGGTGTGAAAATCGATGAAAATTCATCAAAAGCATGGGTTATAGTCCCTTTTTGCCCTAAAATGGTCAAAAATGACCTATTTTTCCTCCTTCATAAATAATTGATATTTTAAAAAATGTGTGAAAATGGATGAAAATTCATCAAAAGCATGAGCTATAGTCCATGCTTTTTGCCCTAAAATGGTGAAAAATGAGGTATTTTTTATCCTTCATAAATAATTCTTATTTAAGAAAAGGTGTGAAAATGGATGAAAATTCATCAAAAGCATGGGCTATAGTCCACCTTTTTTGCCCTAAAATGGTCAAAAATGTCCTTTTTTTCATCCTGTATAAATAATGATATTTTCTGAAAAGGTGTGAAAATGGATGAAAATTCATCAAAAGCATGGGCTATAGTCCATGCTTTTTCCCTTAAAATGGTCAAAAATGACCTATTTTGTATCCTGCATAAATAATTCATATTTTCCAAAAAGGTGTGAAGATGGATGAAAATTCATCAAAAGCATGAGCTATAGTCCATCCTTTTTGCCCTAAAATAGTGAAAAATGACCTATTTTGTATCCTTCATAAATAATTCATATTTTCAAAAAGGTGTGAAAATGGATGAAAATTCATCAAAAGCATGGGCTATAGTCCATCCTTTTTGCCTTAAAATAGTCAAAAATGAGCTATTTTGTATCCTTCATAAGTTATTCATATTTTAAAAAAAGGTGTGAAAATCGATGAAAATTCATCAAAAGCATGGGGTATAGTCCATCCTTTTTGCCCTAAAATGGTCAAAAATGACCTATTTTTCATCCATAAATAATTGATATTTTAAAAAATGTGTGAAAATGGATGAAAATTCATCAAAAGCATGGGCTATAGTCCATGCTTTTTGCCCTAAAATGGTGAAAAATGATGTATTTTGCATCCTTCATAAATAATTCATATTTAAGAAAAGGGGTGAAAATGGATGAAAATTCATCAAAAGCATGGGCTATAGTACATCCTTTTTGCCCTAAAATGGTTAAAAATGACCTATTTTGTATCCTTTATAAATAATTCATATTTTTAAAAAAGGTGTGAAAATGGATGAAAATTCATCAAAAGCATGAGCTATAGTCCATCCTTTTTGCTTTAAGATGATCAAAAATGACGTATTTTTTATCCTTCATAAATAATTCATATTTTAAAAAAAGGTGTGAAAATGGATGAAAATTCATCAAAAGCATGGGGTATAGTCCATGCTTTTTGCCTTAAAATGGTCAAAAATGAGCTATTTTGCATCCTTCATAAATAATTCATATTTTAAAAAAGGTGTGAATATGGATGAAAATTCATCAAAAGCATGGGCTATAGTCCATCCTTTTTGCCCAAAAATGGTCAAAAATGACCTATTTTGCATCCTTCATAGATAATTCATATTTTTAAAAAAAGGTGTGAAAAAGGATTAAAATTCATCAAAAGCATGGGCTATAGTCCATGCTTTTTGCCTTAAAATGGTCAAAAATGAGCTTTTTTGCATCTTTCCTAAATAATTCATATTTTTAAAAAGGTGTGAAAATGGATGAAAATTCATCAAAAGCATGGGCTATAGTCCACCCTTTTTGCCCTAAAATAGTCAAAAATGGCCTATTTTTCATCCATAAATAATTGATATTTTAAAAAATGTGTGAAAATGTATGAAAATTCATCAAAAGCATGGGCTATAGTACATCCTTTTTGCCCTAAAATGGTTAAAAATGACCTATTTTGTATCCTTTATAAATAATTCATATTTTTAAAAAAGGTTTGAAAATGGATGAAAATTCATCAAAAGCATGAGCTATAGTCCATCCTTTTTGCTTTAAGATGATCAAAAATGACCTATTTTTTATCCTTCATAAATAATTCATATTTTAAAAAATGTGTGAAAATGGATGAAAATTCATCAAAAGCATGAGCTATAGTCCATGCTTTTTGCCCTAAAATGGTGAAAAATGAGGTATTTTTTATCCTTCATAAATAATTCTTATTTAAGAAAAGGTGTGAAAATGGATGAAAATTCATCAAAAGCATGGGCTATAGTCCACCTTTTTTGCCCTAAAATGGTCAAAAATGTCCTTTTTTTCATCCTGTATAAATAATGATATTTTCTGAAAAGGTGTGAAAATGGATGAAAATTCATCAAAAGCATGGGCTATAGTCCATGCTTTTTCCCTTAAAATGGTCAAAAATGACCTATTTTGTATCCTGCATAAATAATTCATATTTTCCAAAAAGGTGTGAAGATGGATGAAAATTCATCAAAAGCATGAGCTATAGTCCATCCTTTTTGCCCTAAAATAGTGAAAAATGACCTATTTTGTATCCTTCATAAATAATTCATATTTTCAAAAAGGTGTGAAAATGGATGAAAATTCATCAAAAGCATGGGCTATAGTCCATCCTTTTTGCCTTAAAATAGTCAAAAATGAGCTATTTTGTATCCTTCATAAGTTATTCATATTTTAAAAAAAGGTGTGAAAATCGATGAAAATTCATCAAAAGCATGGGGTATAGTCCATCCTTTTTGCCCTAAAATGGTCAAAAATGACCTATTTTTCATCCATAAATAATTGATATTTTAAAAAATGTGTGAAAATGGATGAAAATTCATCAAAAGCATGGGCTATAGTCCATGCTTTTTGCCCTAAAATGGTGAAAAATGATGTATTTTGCATCCTTCATAAATAATTCATATTTAAGAAAAGGGGTGAAAATGGATGAAAATTCATCAAAAGCATGGGCTATAGTACATCCTTTTTGCCCTAAAATGGTTAAAAATGACCTATTTTGTATCCTTTATAAATAATTCATATTTTTAAAAAAGGTGTGAAAATGGATGAAAATTCATCAAAAGCATGAGCTATAGTCTATCCTTTTTGCTTTAAGATGATCAAAAATGACGTATTTTTTATCCTTCATAAATAATTCATATTTTAAAAAAAGGTGTGAAAATGGATGAAAATTTATCAAAAGCATGGGCTATAGTCCATCCTTTTGTCCCTAAAATGGTAAAAAATGACGTATTTTCCATCCTTCAAAGATAATTCATATTTTTTAAAAAAGGTGTGAAAATGGATGAAAATTCATCAAAAGCATGGGCAATAGTTCATCCTTTTTGCCCTAAAATGGTCAAAAATGACGTATTTTTCGCCCTTCAAAGATAATTCATATTTTAAAAAAAGGTGTGAAAATCGATGAAAATTCATCAAAAGCATGGGCTATAGTCCATCCTTTTTGCCCTAAAATGGTCAAAAATGACGTATTTTTCATCCTTCAAAGATAATTCATATTTTAAAAAAAGGTGTGAAAATGGATGAAAATTCATCAAAAGCATGAGCTATAGTCTATCCTTTTTGCTTTAAGATGATCAAAAATGACGTATTTTTTATCTTTCATAAATAATTGATATTTTAAAAAAAGGTGTGAAAATGGATGAAAATTCATCAAAAGCATGGGCTATAGTCCATCCTTTTTGCCCTAAAATGGTCAAAAATGACGTATTTTGCATCCTTCATAAATAATTCATATTTTAAAAAAGGTGTGAAAATGGATGAAAATTCATCAAAAGCATGGGCTATAGTCCATCCTTTTTGCTTTAAGATGGTCAAAAATGACCTATTTTTTATCCTTCATAAATAATTCATATTTTAAAAAAAGGTGTGAAAATGGATGAAAATTCATCAAAAGCATGGGCTATAGTCCATGCTCTTTGCCCTAAAATGGACAAAAATGAGTTATTTGGTATACTTCATAAGTAATTCATATTTTTAAAAAAAGGTGTGAAAATGGATGAAAATTCATCAAAAGCATGGGCTATAGTCCATCCTTTTTGCCTTAAAAAAGTCAAAAATGAGCTATTTTGTATCCTTCATAAGTTATTCATATTTTAAAAAAAGGTGTGAAAATCGATGAAAATTCATCAAAAGCATGGGTTATAGTCCCTTTTTGCCCTAAAATGGTCAAAAATGACCTATTTTTCCTCCTTCATAAATAATTGATATTTTAAAAAATGTGTGAAAATGGATGAAAATTCATCAAAAGCATGAGCTATAGTCCATGCTTTTTGCCCTAAAATGGTGAAAAATGAGGTATTTTTTATCCTTCATAAATAATTCTTATTTAAGAAAAGTTGTGAAAATGGATGAAAATTCATCAAAAGCATGGGCTATAGTCCACCCTTTTTGCCCTAAAATGGTCAAAAATGACCTATTTTTCATCCTGTATAAATAATGATATTTTCTGAAAAGGTGTGAAAATGGATGAAAATTCATCAAAAGCATGGGCTATAGTCCATGCTTTTTCCCTTAAAATGGTCAAAAATGACCTATTTTGTACCCTGCATAAATAATTCATATTTTCCAAAAAGGTGTGAAGATGGATGAAAATTCATCAAAAGCATGAGCTATAATCCATCCTTTTTGCCCTAAATTAGTGAAAAATGACCTATTTTGTATCCTTCATAAATAATTCATATTTTCAAAAAGGTGTGAAAATGGATGAAAATTCATCAAAAGCATGGGCTATAGTCCATCCTTTTTGCCTTAAAATGGTAAAAAATGACGTATTTTGCATCCTTCATAAATAATTCATATTTAAGAAAAGGGGTGAAAATGGATGAAAATTCATCAAAAGCATGGGCTATAGTACATCCTTTTTGCCCTAAAATGGTTAAAAATGACCTATTTTGTATCCTTTATAAATAATTCATATTTTTAAAAAAGGTGTGAAAATGGATGAAAATTCATCAAAAGCATGAGCTATAGTCTATCCTTTTTGCTTTAAGATGATCAAAAATGACGTATTTTTTATCCTTCATAAATAATTGATATTTTAAAAAAAGGTGTGAAAATGGATGAAAATTTATCAAAAGCATGGGCTATAGTCCATCCTTTTGTCCCTAAAATGGTAAAAAATGACGTATTTTGTATTCTTCATAAATAATTCATATTTTAGAAAAGGGGTGAAAATGGATGAAAATTCATCAAAAGCATGGGCTATAGTCCATCCTTTTTGCCCTAAAATGGTCAAGAATGACCTATGTTTCATCCTTCATAAATAATTGATATTTTAAAAAAAGGTGTGACAATGGATTAAAATTCATCAAAAGCATGGGCTATAGTCCATGCTTTTTGCCTTAAAATGGTCAAAAATGAGCTTTTTTGCATCCTTCCTAAATAATTCATATTTTTAAAAAGGTGTGAAAATGGATGAAAATTTATCAAAAGCATGGGCTATAGTCCATCCTTTTGTCCCTAAAATGGTCAAAAATGAGATATTTTTCATCCTTCATAGATAATTCATATTTTTAAAAAAAGGTGTGAAAATGGATGAAAATTCATCAAAAGCATGGGCTATAGTTCATGCTTTTTGCCCTAAAATGGTCAAAAATGACCTATTTTGCATCCTTCATAAATAATTCTTATTTAAGAAAAGGTGTGAAAATGGATGAAAATTCATCAAAAGCATGGGCTATAGTCCATGCTTTTTCCCTTAAAATGGTCAAAAATGACCTATTTTGTATCCTGCATAAATAATTCATATTTTCCAAAAAGGTGTGAAGATGGATGAAAATTCATCAAAAGCATGAGCTATAGTCCATCCTTTTTGCCCTAAAATAGTGAAAAATGACCTATTTTGTATCCTTCATAAATAATTCATATTTTCAAAAAGGTGTGAAAATGGATGAAAATTCATCAAAAGCATGGGCTATAGTCCATCCTTTTTGCCTTAAAATAGTCAAAAATGAGCTATTTTGTATCCTTCATAAGTTATTCATATTTTAAAAAAAGGTGTGAAAATCGATGAAAATTCATCAAAAGCATGGGGTATAGTCCATCCTTTTTGCCCTAAAATGGTCAAAAATGACCTATTTTTCATCCATAAATAATTGATATTTTAAAAAATGTGTGAAAATGGATGAAAATTCATCAAAAGCATGGGCTATAGTCCATGCTTTTTGCCCTAAAATGGTGAAAAATGATGTATTTTGCATCCTTCATAAATAATTCATATTTAAGAAAAGGGGTGAAAATGGATGAAAATTCATCAAAAGCATGGGCTATAGTACATCCTTTTTGCCCTAAAATGGTTAAAAATGACCTATTTTGTATCCTTTATAAATAATTCATATTTTTAAAAAAGGTGTGAAAATGGATGAAAATTCATCAAAAGCATGAGCTATAGTCCATCCTTTTTGCTTTAAGATGATCAAAAATGACGTATTTTTTATCCTTCATAAATAATTGATATTTTAAAAAAAGGTGTGAAAAAGGATTAAAATTCATCAAAAGCATGGGCTATAGTCCATGCTTTTTGCCTTAAAATGGTCAAAAATGAGCTTTTTTGCATCCTTCCTAAATAATTCATATTTTTAAAAAGGTGTGAAAATGGATGAAAATTCATCAAAAGCATGGGCTATATTCCACCCTTTTTGCCCTAAAATAGTCAAAAATGGCCTATTTTTCATCCATAAATAATTGATATTTTAAAAAATGTGTGAAAATGTATGAAAATTCATCAAAAGCATGGGCTATAGTACATCCTTTTTGCCCTAAAATGGTTAAAAATGACCTATTTTGTATCCTTTATAAATAATTCATATTTTTAAAAAAGGTTTGAAAATGGATGAAAATTCATCAAAAGCATGAGCTATAGTCCATCCTTTTTGCTTTAAGATGATCAAAAATGACGTATTTTTTATCCTTCATAAATAATTCATATTTTAAAAAAAGGTGTGAAAATGGATGAAAATTCATCAAAAGCATGAGGTATAGTCCATGCTTTTTTCCCTAAAATGGTCAAAAATGACGTATTTTTCGCCCTTCAAAGATAATTCATATTTTAAAAAAAGGTGTGAAAATCGATGAAAATTCATCAAAAGCATGGGCTATAGTCCATCCTTTTTGCCCTTAAATGGTCAAAAATGACGTATTTTTCATCCTTCAAAGATAATTCATATTTTAAAAAAAGGTTTGAAAATGGATGAAAATTCATCAAAAGCATGAGCTATAGTCTATCCTTTTTGCTTTAAGATGATCAAAAATGACGTATTTTTTATCTTTCATAAATAATTGATATTTTAAAAAAAGGTGTGAAAATGGATGAAAATTCATCAAAAGCATGGGCTATAGTCCATCCTTTTTGCCCTAAAATGGTCAAAAATGACGTATTTTGCATCCTTCATAAATAATTCATATTTTAAAAAAGGTGTGAAAATGGATGAAAATTCATCAAAAGCATGGGCTATAGTCCATCCTTTTTGCTTTAAGATGGTCAAAAATGACCTATTTTTTATCCTTCATAAATAATTCATATTTTAAAAAAAGGTGTGAAAATGGATGAAAATTCATCAAAAGCATGGGCTATAGTCCATGCTCTTTGCCCTAAAATGGACAAAAATGAGTTATTTGGTATACTTCATAAGTAATTCATATTTTTAAAAAAAGGTGTGAAAATGGATGAAAATTCATCAAAAGCATGGGCTATAGTCCATCCTTTTTGCCTTAAAAAAGTCAAAAATGAGCTATTTTGTATCCTTCATAAGTTATTCATATTTTAAAAAAAGGTGTGAAAATCGATGAAAATTCATCAAAAGCATGGGTTATAGTCCCTTTTTGCCCTAAAATGGTCAAAAATGACCTATTTTTCCTCCTTCATAAATAATTGATATTTTAAAAAATGTGTGAAAATGGATGAAAATTCATCAAAAGCATGAGCTATAGTCCATGCTTTTTGCCCTAAAATGGTGAAAAATGAGGTATTTTTTATCCTTCATAAATAATTCTTATTTAAGAAAAGGTGTGAAAATGGATGAAAATTCATCAAAAGCATGGGCTATAGTCCACCTTTTTTGCCCTAAAATGGTCAAAAATGTCCTTTTTTTCATCCTGTATAAATAATGATATTTTCTGAAAAGGTGTGAAAATGGATGAAAATTCATCAAAAGCATGGGCTATAGTCCATGCTTTTTCCCTTAAAATGGTCAAAAATGACCTATTTTGTATCCTGCATAAATAATTCATATTTTCCAAAAAGGTGTGAAGATGGATGAAAATTCATCAAAAGCATGAGCTATAGTCCATCCTTTTTGCCCTAAAATAGTGAAAAATGACCTATTTTGTATCCTTCATAAATAATTCATATTTTCAAAAAGGTGTGAAAATGGATGAAAATTCATCAAAAGCATGGGCTATAGTCCATCCTTTTTGCCTTAAAATAGTCAAAAATGAGCTATTTTGTATCCTTCATAAGTTATTCATATTTTAAAAAAAGGTGTGAAAATCGATGAAAATTCATCAAAAGCATGGGGTATAGTCCATCCTTTTTGCCCTAAAATGGTCAAAAATGACCTATTTTTCATCCATAAATAATTGATATTTTAAAAAATGTGTGAAAATGGATGAAAATTCATCAAAAGCATGGGCTATAGTCCATGCTTTTTGCCCTAAAATGGTGAAAAATGATGTATTTTGCATCCTTCATAAATAATTCATATTTAAGAAAAGGGGTGAAAATGGATGAAAATTCATCAAAAGCATGGGCTATAGTACATCCTTTTTGCCCTAAAATGGTTAAAAATGACCTATTTTGTATCCTTTATAAATAATTCATATTTTTAAAAAAGGTGTGAAAATGGATGAAAATTCATCAAAAGCATGAGCTATAGTCCATCCTTTTTGCTTTAAGATGATCAAAAATGACGTATTTTTTATCCTTCATAAATAATTCATATTTTAAAAAAAGGTGTGAAAATGGATGAAAATTCATCAAAAGCATGGGGTATAGTCCATGCTTTTTGCCTTAAAATGGTCAAAAATGAGCTATTTTGCATCCTTCATAAATAATTCATATTTTAAAAAAGGTGTGAATATGGATGAAAATTCATCAAAAGCATGGGCTATAGTCCATCCTTTTTGCCCAAAAATGGTCAAAAATGACCTATTTTGCATCCTTCATAGATAATTCATATTTTTAAAAAAAGGTGTGAAAAAGGATTAAAATTCATCAAAAGCATGGGCTATAGTCCATGCTTTTTGCCTTAAAATGGTCAAAAATGAGCTTTTTTGCATCTTTCCTAAATAATTCATATTTTTAAAAAGGTGTGAAAATGGATGAAAATTCATCAAAAGCATGGGCTATAGTCCACCCTTTTTGCCCTAAAATAGTCAAAAATGGCCTATTTTTCATCCATAAATAATTGATATTTTAAAAAATGTGTGAAAATGTATGAAAATTCATCAAAAGCATGGGCTATAGTACATCCTTTTTGCCCTAAAATGGTTAAAAATGACCTATTTTGTATCCTTTATAAATAATTCATATTTTTAAAAAAGGTTTGAAAATGGATGAAAATTCATCAAAAGCATGAGCTATAGTCCATCCTTTTTGCTTTAAGATGATCAAAAATGACGTATTTTTTATCCTTCATAAATAATTCATATTTTAAAAAATGTGTGAAAATGGATGAAAATTCATCAAAAGCATGAGCTATAGTCCATGCTTTTTGCCCTAAAATGGTGAAAAATGAGGTATTTTTTATCCTTCATAAATAATTCTTATTTAAGAAAAGGTGTGAAAATGGATGAAAATTCATCAAAAGCATGGGCTATAGTCCACCTTTTTTGCCCTAAAATGGTCAAAAATGTCCTTTTTTTCATCCTGTATAAATAATGATATTTTCTGAAAAGGTGTGAAAATGGATGAAAATTCATCAAAAGCATGGGCTATAGTCCATGCTTTTTCCCTTAAAATGGTCAAAAATGACCTATTTTGTATCCTGCATAAATAATTCATATTTTCCAAAAAGGTGTGAAGATGGATGAAAATTCATCAAAAGCATGAGCTATAGTCCATCCTTTTTGCCCTAAAATAGTGAAAAATGACCTATTTTGTATCCTTCATAAATAATTCATATTTTCAAAAAGGTGTGAAAATGGATGAAAATTCATCAAAAGCATGGGCTATAGTCCATCCTTTTTGCCTTAAAATAGTCAAAAATGAGCTATTTTGTATCCTTCATAAGTTATTCATATTTTAAAAAAAGGTGTGAAAATCGATGAAAATTCATCAAAAGCATGGGGTATAGTCCATCCTTTTTGCCCTAAAATGGTCAAAAATGACCTATTTTTCATCCATAAATAATTGATATTTTAAAAAATGTGTGAAAATGGATGAAAATTCATCAAAAGCATGGGCTATAGTCCATGCTTTTTGCCCTAAAATGGTGAAAAATGATGTATTTTGCATCCTTCATAAATAATTCATATTTAAGAAAAGGGGTGAAAATGGATGAAAATTCATCAAAAGCATGGGCTATAGTACATCCTTTTTGCCCTAAAATGGTTAAAAATGACCTATTTTGTATCCTTTATAAATAATTCATATTTTTAAAAAAGGTGTGAAAATGGATGAAAATTCATCAAAAGCATGAGCTATAGTCCATCCTTTTTGCTTTAAGATGATCAAAAATGACGTATTTTTTATCCTTCATAAATAATTCATATTTTAAAAAAAGGTGTGAAAATGGATGAAAATTCATCAAAAGCATGGGGTATAGTCCATGCTTTTTGCCTTAAAATGGTCAAAAATGAGCTATTTTGCATCCTTCATAAATAATTCATATTTTAAAAAAGGTGTGAATATGGATGAAAATTCATCAAAAGCATGGGCTATAGTCCATCCTTTTTGCCCAAAAATGGTCAAAAATGACCTATTTTGCATCCTTCATAGATAATTCATATTTTTAAAAAAAGGTGTGAAAAAGGATTAAAATTCATCAAAAGCATGGGCTATAGTCCATGCTTTTTGCCTTAAAATGGTCAAAAATGAGCTTTTTTGCATCTTTCCTAAATAATTCATATTTTTAAAAAGGTGTGAAAATGGATGAAAATTCATCAAAAGCATGGGCTATAGTCCACCCTTTTTGCCCTAAAATAGTCAAAAATGGCCTATTTTTCATCCATAAATAATTGATATTTTAAAAAATGTGTGAAAATGTATGAAAATTCATCAAAAGCATGGGCTATAGTACATCCTTTTTGCCCTAAAATGGTTAAAAATGACCTATTTTGTATCCTTTATAAATAATTCATATTTTTAAAAAAGGTTTGAAAATGGATGAAAATTCATCAAAAGCATGAGCTATAGTCCATCCTTTTTGCTTTAAGATGATCAAAAATGACGTATTTTTTATCCTTCATAAATAATTCATATTTTAAAAAAAGGTGTGAAAATGGATGAAAATTCATCAAAAGCATGGGGTATAGTCCATGCTTTTTGCCTTAAAATGGTCAAAAATGAGCTATTTTGCATCCTTCATAAATAATTCATATTTTAAAAAAGGTGTGAATATGGATGAAAATTCATCAAAAGCATGGGCTATAGTCCATCCTTTTTGCCCAAAAATGGTCAAAAATGACCTATTTTGCATCCTTCATAGATAATTCATATTTTTAAAAAAAGGTGTGAAAAAGGATTAAAATTCATCAAAAGCATGGGCTATAGTCCATGCTTTTTGCCTTAAAATGGTCAAAAATGAGCTTTTTTGCATCCTTCCTAAATAATTCATATTTTAAAAAAGGTGTGAAAATGGATGAAAATTTATCAAAAGCATGGGCTATAGTCCATCCTTTTGTCCCTAAAATGGTCAAAAATGAGATATTTTTCATCCTTCATAGATAATTCATATTTTTAAAAAAAGGTGTGAAAATGGATGAAAATTCATCAAAAGCATGGGCTATAGTCCATCCTTTTTGCCCTAAAATGGTAAAAAATGACGTATTTTCCATCCTTCAAAGATAATTCATATTTTTTAAAAAAGGTGTGAAAATGGATGAAAATTCATCAAAAGCATGGGCAATAGTTCATCCTTTTTGCCCTAAAATGGTCAAAAATGACGTATTTTTCGCCCTTCAAAGATAATTCATATTTTAAAAAAAGGTGTGAAAATCGATGAAAATTCATCAAAAGCATGGGCTATAGTCCATCCTTTTTGCCCTAAAATGGTCAAAAATGACGTATTTTTCATCCTTCAAAGATAATTCATATTTTAAAAAAAGGTGTGAAAATGGATGAAAATTCATCAAAAGCATGAGCTATAGTCTATCCTTTTTGCTTTAAGATGATCAAAAATGACGTATTTTTTATCTTTCATAAATAATTGATATTTTAAAAAAAGGTGTGAAAATGGATGAAAATTCATCAAAAGCATGGGCTATAGTCCATCCTTTTTGCCCTAAAATGGTCAAAAATGACGTATTTTGCATCCTTCATAAATAATTCATATTTTAAAAAAGGTGTAAAAATGGATGAAAATTCATCAAAAGCATGGGCTATAGTCCATCCTTTTTGCTTTAAGATGGTCAAAAATGACCTATTTTTTATCCTTCATAAATAATTCATATTTTAAAAAAAGGTGTGAAAATGGATGAAAATTCATCAAAAGCATGGGCTATAGTCCATGCTCTTTGCCCTAAAATGGACAAAAATGAGTTATTTGGTATACTTCATAAGTAATTCATATTTTTAAAAAAAGGTGTGAAAATGGATGAAAATTCATCAAAAGCATGGGCTATAGTCCATCCTTTTTGCCTTAAAAAAGTCAAAAATGAGCTATTTTGTATCCTTCATAAGTTATTCATATTTTAAAAAAAGGTGTGAAAATCGATGAAAATTCATCAAAAGCATGGGCTATAGTCCATCCTTTTTGCCCTAAAATGCATAGTTAATGGAGTGGAATGGTTTGGAAACCTATTGTTCTAGACTTTTGTTTGGTTAGCGATGTTGAAACGTACCATCACGTGATATTGACCGTGCACAATGAACCAAAGCAAGTATGGCTGAAAATACTAGTTTCCGTACTATTTTCATGTACGAACATTTTGAAAGAGTAAAATTTTCATGCTAAGATTACAAAGAAAGAGGATAAATATTTCCGCGCAGATACAGTTAAGTTACTAGATGATAAATAAGAAAGCGTTCAAAAAGGTGATTCCATTTTCAGTAAACAGTTAACCTCTGTCATGTAGGATTAATCAACAAATATCTCCTATTTTAGAATATTTTTGAGAAAAAAATCGTCTATGTTCCCTAATTTACGATGAACAAACGCTGCAACTTTTCCTTCTCTGTGCACGGTCAACGTCATATAACAATAGAAAAAGTCGAACAAAAACTTGCAACAATAGGTTTCCAAACCATTCCACTCCATTAACTATGTAAAATGGTGAAAAATGACGTTTTTTCCATCCTTCATCAATAATTCATATTTAAGAAAAGGGGTGAAAATGGATGAAAATTCATCAAAAGCATGGGGTATAGTCCATCCTTTTTGCCCTAAAATGGTCAAAAATAACCTATGTTTCATCCTTCATAAATAATTCATATTTTAAAAAAGGTGTGAAAATGGAAGAAAATTTATCAAAAGCATGGGCTATAGTGCATCCTTTTTGCCCAAAAATGGTAAAAAATGACGTATTTTGCATCCTTCATAAATAATTCATATTTAAGAAAAGGGGTGAAAATGGATGAAAATTCATCAAAAGCATGGGCTATAGTCCATCCTTTTTGCCCTAAAATGGTCAAAAATGACGTATTTTTCATCCTTCAAAGATAATTCATATTTTTTAAAAAAGGTGTGAAAATGGATGAAAATTCATCAAAAGCATGGGGTATAGTCCATGCTTTTTGCCTTAAAATGGTCAAAAATGAGCTATTTTGCATCCTTCATAAATAATTCATATTTTAAAAAAGGTGTGAATATGGATGAAAATTCATCAAAAGCATGGGCTATAGTCCATCCTTTTTGCCCAAAAATGGTCAAAAATGACCTATTTTGCATCCTTCATAGATAATTCATATTTTTAAAAAAAGGTGTGAAAAAGGATGAAAATTCATCAAAAGCATGGGCTATAGTTCATCCTTTTTGCCCTAAAATGGTAAAAAATGACGTATTTTGCATCCTTCATAAATAATTCATATTTAAGAAAAGGGGTGAAAATGGATGAAAATTCATCAAAAGCATGGGGTATAGTCCATCCTTTTTACCCTAAAATGGTAAAAAATGAGCTATGTTTCATCCTTCATAAATAATTGATATTTTAAAAAAAGGTGTGAAAATGGATGAAAATTCATTAAAAGCATGGGCTATAGTCCATGCTTTTTACCCTAAAATGGTAAAAAATGACGTATTTTGCATCCTTCATAAATAATTCATATTTTACAAAAAGGTGTGAAAATCGATGAAAATTCATCAAAAGCATGGGGTATAGTCCCTTTTTGCCCTAAAATGGTCAAAAATGACCTATTTTTCCTCCATAAATAATTGATATTTTAAAAAATGTGTGAAAATGGATGAAAATTCATCAAAAGCATGGGCTATAGTCCATGCTTTTTGCCCTAAAATGCATAGTTAATGGAGTGGAATGGTTTGGAAACCTATTGTTCTAGACTTTTGTTTGGTTAGCGATGTTGAAACGTACCATCACGTGATATTGACCGTGCACAATGAACCAAAGCAAGTATGGCTGAAAATACTAGTTTCCGTACTATTTTCATGTACGAACATTTTGAAAGAGTAAAATTTTCATGCTAAGATTACAAAGAAAGAGGATAAATATTTCCGCGCAGATACAGTTAAGTTACTAGATGATAAATAAGAAAGCGTTCAAAAAGGTGATTCCATTTTCAGTAAACAGTTAACCTCTGTCATGTAGGATTAATCAACAAATATCTCCTATTTTAGAATATTTTTGAGAAAAAAATCGTCTATGTTCCCTAATTTACGATGAACAAACGCTGCAACTTTTCCTTCTCTGTGCACGGTCAACGTCATATAACAATAGAAAAAGTCGAACAAAAACTTACAACAATAGGTTTCCAAACCATTCCACTCCATTAACTATGTAAAATGGTGAAAAATGACGTTTTTTCCATCCTTCATCAATAATTCATATTTAAGAAAAGGGGTGAAAATGGATGAAAATTCATCAAAAGCATGGGCTATAGTCCATGCTCTTTGCCCTAAAATGGACAAAAATGAGTTATTTGGTATACTTCATAAGTAATTCATATTTTTAAAAAAAGGTGTGAAAATGGATGAAAATTCATCAAAAGCATGGGCTATAGTCCATCCTTTTTGCCTTAAAAAAGTCAAAAATGAGCTATTTTGTATCCTTCATAAGTTATTCATATTTTAAAAAAAGGTGTGAAAATCGATGAAAATTCATCAAAAGCATGGGTTATAGTCCCTTTTTGCCCTAAAATGGTCAAAAATGACCTATTTTTCCTCCTTCATAAATAATTGATATTTTAAAAAATGTGTGAAAATGGATGAAAATTCATCAAAAGCATGAGCTATAGTCCATGCTTTTTGCCCTAAAATGGTGAAAAATGAGGTATTTTTTATCCTTCATAAATAATTCTTATTTAAGAAAAGGTGTGAAAATGGATGAAAATTCATCAAAAGCATGGGCTATAGTCCACCTTTTTTGCCCTAAAATGGTCAAAAATGTCCTTTTTTTCATCCTGTATAAATAATGATATTTTCTGAAAAGGTGTGAAAATGGATGAAAATTCATCAAAAGCATGGGCTATAGTCCATGCTTTTTCCCTTAAAATGGTCAAAAATGACCTATTTTGTATCCTGCATAAATAATTCATATTTTCCAAAAAGGTGTGAAGATGGATGAAAATTCATCAAAAGCATGAGCTATAGTCCATCCTTTTTGCCCTAAAATAGTGAAAAATGACCTATTTTGTATCCTTCATAAATAATTCATATTTTCAAAAAGGTGTGAAAATGGATGAAAATTCATCAAAAGCATGGGCTATAGTCCATCCTTTTTGCCTTAAAATAGTCAAAAATGAGCTATTTTGTATCCTTCATAAGTTATTCATATTTTAAAAAAAGGTGTGAAAATCGATGAAAATTCATCAAAAGCATGGGGTATAGTCCATCCTTTTTGCCCTAAAATGGTCAAAAATGACCTATTTTTCATCCATAAATAATTGATATTTTAAAAAATGTGTGAAAATGGATGAAAATTCATCAAAAGCATGGGCTATAGTCCATGCTTTTTGCCCTAAAATGGTGAAAAATGATGTATTTTGCATCCTTCATAAATAATTCATATTTAAGAAAAGGGGTGAAAATGGATGAAAATTCATCAAAAGCATGGGCTATAGTACATCCTTTTTGCCCTAAAATGGTTAAAAATGACCTATTTTGTATCCTTTATAAATAATTCATATTTTTAAAAAAGGTGTGAAAATGGATGAAAATTCATCAAAAGCATGAGCTATAGTCCATCCTTTTTGCTTTAAGATGATCAAAAATGACGTATTTTTTATCCTTCATAAATAATTCATATTTTAAAAAAAGGTGTGAAAATGGATGAAAATTCATCAAAAGCATGGGGTATAGTCCATGCTTTTTGCCTTAAAATGGTCAAAAATGAGCTATTTTGCATCCTTCATAAATAATTCATATTTTAAAAAAGGTGTGAATATGGATGAAAATTCATCAAAAGCATGGGCTATAGTCCATCCTTTTTGCCCAAAAATGGTCAAAAATGACCTATTTTGCATCCTTCATAGATAATTCATATTTTTAAAAAAAGGTGTGAAAAAGGATTAAAATTCATCAAAAGCATGGGCTATAGTCCATGCTTTTTGCCTTAAAATGGTCAAAAATGAGCTTTTTTGCATCTTTCCTAAATAATTCATATTTTTAAAAAGGTGTGAAAATGGATGAAAATTCATCAAAAGCATGGGCTATAGTCCACCCTTTTTGCCCTAAAATAGTCAAAAATGGCCTATTTTTCATCCATAAATAATTGATATTTTAAAAAATGTGTGAAAATGTATGAAAATTCATCAAAAGCATGGGCTATAGTACATCCTTTTTGCCCTAAAATGGTTAAAAATGACCTATTTTGTATCCTTTATAAATAATTCATATTTTTAAAAAAGGTTTGAAAATGGATGAAAATTCATCAAAAGCATGAGCTATAGTCCATCCTTTTTGCTTTAAGATGATCAAAAATGACCTATTTTTTATCCTTCATAAATAATTCATATTTTAAAAAATGTGTGAAAATGGATGAAAATTCATCAAAAGCATGAGCTATAGTCCATGCTTTTTGCCCTAAAATGGTGAAAAATGAGGTATTTTTTATCCTTCATAAATAATTCTTATTTAAGAAAAGGTGTGAAAATGGATGAAAATTCATCAAAAGCATGGGCTATAGTCCACCTTTTTTGCCCTAAAATGGTCAAAAATGTCCTTTTTTTCATCCTGTATAAATAATGATATTTTCTGAAAAGGTGTGAAAATGGATGAAAATTCATCAAAAGCATGGGCTATAGTCCATGCTTTTTCCCTTAAAATGGTCAAAAATGACCTATTTTGTATCCTGCATAAATAATTCATATTTTCCAAAAAGGTGTGAAGATGGATGAAAATTCATCAAAAGCATGAGCTATAGTCCATCCTTTTTGCCCTAAAATAGTGAAAAATGACCTATTTTGTATCCTTCATAAATAATTCATATTTTCAAAAAGGTGTGAAAATGGATGAAAATTCATCAAAAGCATGGGCTATAGTCCATCCTTTTTGCCTTAAAATAGTCAAAAATGAGCTATTTTGTATCCTTCATAAGTTATTCATATTTTAAAAAAAGGTGTGAAAATCGATGAAAATTCATCAAAAGCATGGGGTATAGTCCATCCTTTTTGCCCTAAAATGGTCAAAAATGACCTATTTTTCATCCATAAATAATTGATATTTTAAAAAATGTGTGAAAATGGATGAAAATTCATCAAAAGCATGGGCTATAGTCCATGCTTTTTGCCCTAAAATGGTGAAAAATGATGTATTTTGCATCCTTCATAAATAATTCATATTTAAGAAAAGGGGTGAAAATGGATGAAAATTCATCAAAAGCATGGGCTATAGTACATCCTTTTTGCCCTAAAATGGTTAAAAATGACCTATTTTGTATCCTTTATAAATAATTCATATTTTTAAAAAAGGTGTGAAAATGGATGAAAATTCATCAAAAGCATGAGCTATAGTCCATCCTTTTTGCTTTAAGATGATCAAAAATGACGTATTTTTTATCCTTCATAAATAATTCATATTTTAAAAAAAGGTGTGAAAATGGATGAAAATTCATCAAAAGCATGGGGTATAGTCCATGCTTTTTGCCTTAAAATGGTCAAAAATGAGCTATTTTGCATCCTTCATAAATAATTCATATTTTAAAAAAGGTGTGAATATGGATGAAAATTCATCAAAAGCATGGGCTATAGTCCATCCTTTTTGCCCAAAAATGGTCAAAAATGACCTATTTTGCATCCTTCATAGATAATTCATATTTTTAAAAAAAGGTGTGAAAAAGGATTAAAATTCATCAAAAGCATGGGCTATAGTCCATGCTTTTTGCCTTAAAATGGTCAAAAATGAGCTTTTTTGCATCTTTCCTAAATAATTCATATTTTTAAAAAGGTGTGAAAATGGATGAAAATTCATCAAAAGCATGGGCTATAGTCCACCCTTTTTGCCCTAAAATAGTCAAAAATGGCCTATTTTTCATCCATAAATAATTGATATTTTAAAAAATGTGTGAAAATGTATGAAAATTCATCAAAAGCATGGGCTATAGTACATCCTTTTTGCCCTAAAATGGTTAAAAATGACCTATTTTGTATCCTTTATAAATAATTCATATTTTTAAAAAAGGTTTGAAAATGGATGAAAATTCATCAAAAGCATGAGCTATAGTCCATCCTTTTTGCTTTAAGATGATCAAAAATGACGTATTTTTTATCCTTCATAAATAATTCATATTTTAAAAAAAGGTGTGAAAATGGATGAAAATTCATCAAAAGCATGGGGTATAGTCCATGCTTTTTGCCTTAAAATGGTCAAAAATGAGCTATTTTGCATCCTTCATAAATAATTCATATTTTAAAAAAGGTGTGAATATGGATGAAAATTCATCAAAAGCATGGGCTATAGTCCATCCTTTTTGCCCAAAAATGGTCAAAAATGACCTATTTTGCATCCTTCATAGATAATTCATATTTTTAAAAAAAGGTGTGAAAAAGGATTAAAATTCATCAAAAGCATGGGCTATAGTCCATGCTTTTTGCCTTAAAATGGTCAAAAATGAGCTTTTTTGCATCCTTCCTAAATAATTCATATTTTAAAAAAGGTGTGAAAATGGATGAAAATTTATCAAAAGCATGGGCTATAGTCCATCCTTTTGTCCCTAAAATGGTCAAAAATGAGATATTTTTCATCCTTCATAGATAATTCATATTTTTAAAAAAAGGTGTGAAAATGGATGAAAATTCATCAAAAGCATGGGCTATAGTCCATCCTTTTTGCCCTAAAATGGTAAAAAATGACGTATTTTCCATCCTTCAAAGATAATTCATATTTTTTAAAAAAGGTGTGAAAATGGATGAAAATTCATCAAAAGCATGGGCAATAGTTCATCCTTTTTGCCCTAAAATGGTCAAAAATGACGTATTTTTCGCCCTTCAAAGATAATTCATATTTTAAAAAAAGGTGTGAAAATCGATGAAAATTCATCAAAAGCATGGGCTATAGTCCATCCTTTTTGCCCTAAAATGGTCAAAAATGACGTATTTTTCATCCTTCAAAGATAATTCATATTTTAAAAAAAGGTGTGAAAATGGATGAAAATTCATCAAAAGCATGAGCTATAGTCTATCCTTTTTGCTTTAAGATGATCAAAAATGACGTATTTTTTATCTTTCATAAATAATTGATATTTTAAAAAAAGGTGTGAAAATGGATGAAAATTCATCAAAAGCATGGGCTATAGTCCATCCTTTTTGCCCTAAAATGGTCAAAAATGACGTATTTTGCATCCTTCATAAATAATTCATATTTTAAAAAAGGTGTAAAAATGGATGAAAATTCATCAAAAGCATGGGCTATAGTCCATCCTTTTTGCTTTAAGATGGTCAAAAATGACCTATTTTTTATCCTTCATAAATAATTCATATTTTAAAAAAAGGTGTGAAAATGGATGAAAATTCATCAAAAGCATGGGCTATAGTCCATGCTCTTTGCCCTAAAATGGACAAAAATGAGTTATTTGGTATACTTCATAAGTAATTCATATTTTTAAAAAAAGGTGTGAAAATGGATGAAAATTCATCAAAAGCATGGGCTATAGTCCATCCTTTTTGCCTTAAAAAAGTCAAAAATGAGCTATTTTGTATCCTTCATAAGTTATTCATATTTTAAAAAAAGGTGTGAAAATCGATGAAAATTCATCAAAAGCATGGGCTATAGTCCATCCTTTTTGCCCTAAAATGCATAGTTAATGGAGTGGAATGGTTTGGAAACCTATTGTTCTAGACTTTTGTTTGGTTAGCGATGTTGAAACGTACCATCACGTGATATTGACCGTGCACAATGAACCAAAGCAAGTATGGCTGAAAATACTAGTTTCCGTACTATTTTCATGTACGAACATTTTGAAAGAGTAAAATTTTCATGCTAAGATTACAAAGAAAGAGGATAAATATTTCCGCGCAGATACAGTTAAGTTACTAGATGATAAATAAGAAAGCGTTCAAAAAGGTGATTCCATTTTCAGTAAACAGTTAACCTCTGTCATGTAGGATTAATCAACAAATATCTCCTATTTTAGAATATTTTTGAGAAAAAAATCGTCTATGTTCCCTAATTTACGATGAACAAACGCTGCAACTTTTCCTTCTCTGTGCACGGTCAACGTCATATAACAATAGAAAAAGTCGAACAAAAACTTGCAACAATAGGTTTCCAAACCATTCCACTCCATTAACTATGTAAAATGGTGAAAAATGACGTTTTTTCCATCCTTCATCAATAATTCATATTTAAGAAAAGGGGTGAAAATGGATGAAAATTCATCAAAAGCATGGGGTATAGTCCATCCTTTTTGCCCTAAAATGGTCAAAAATAACCTATGTTTCATCCTTCATAAATAATTCATATTTTAAAAAAGGTGTGAAAATGGAAGAAAATTTATCAAAAGCATGGGCTATAGTGCATCCTTTTTGCCCAAAAATGGTAAAAAATGACGTATTTTGCATCCTTCATAAATAATTCATATTTAAGAAAAGGGGTGAAAATGGATGAAAATTCATCAAAAGCATGGGCTATAGTCCATCCTTTTTGCCCTAAAATGGTCAAAAATGACGTATTTTTCATCCTTCAAAGATAATTCATATTTTTTAAAAAAGGTGTGAAAATGGATGAAAATTCATCAAAAGCATGGGGTATAGTCCATGCTTTTTGCCTTAAAATGGTCAAAAATGAGCTATTTTGCATCCTTCATAAATAATTCATATTTTAAAAAAGGTGTGAATATGGATGAAAATTCATCAAAAGCATGGGCTATAGTCCATCCTTTTTGCCCAAAAATGGTCAAAAATGACCTATTTTGCATCCTTCATAGATAATTCATATTTTTAAAAAAAGGTGTGAAAAAGGATGAAAATTCATCAAAAGCATGGGCTATAGTTCATCCTTTTTGCCCTAAAATGGTAAAAAATGACGTATTTTGCATCCTTCATAAATAATTCATATTTAAGAAAAGGGGTGAAAATGGATGAAAATTCATCAAAAGCATGGGGTATAGTCCATCCTTTTTACCCTAAAATGGTAAAAAATGAGCTATGTTTCATCCTTCATAAATAATTGATATTTTAAAAAAAGGTGTGAAAATGGATGAAAATTCATTAAAAGCATGGGCTATAGTCCATGCTTTTTACCCTAAAATGGTAAAAAATGACGTATTTTGCATCCTTCATAAATAATTCATATTTTACAAAAAGGTGTGAAAATCGATGAAAATTCATCAAAAGCATGGGGTATAGTCCCTTTTTGCCCTAAAATGGTCAAAAATGACCTATTTTTCCTCCATAAATAATTGATATTTTAAAAAATGTGTGAAAATGGATGAAAATTCATCAAAAGCATGGGCTATAGTCCATGCTTTTTGCCCTAAAATGCATAGTTAATGGAGTGGAATGGTTTGGAAACCTATTGTTCTAGACTTTTGTTTGGTTAGCGATGTTGAAACGTACCATCACGTGATATTGACCGTGCACAATGAACCAAAGCAAGTATGGCTGAAAATACTAGTTTCCGTACTATTTTCATGTACGAACATTTTGAAAGAGTAAAATTTTCATGCTAAGATTACAAAGAAAGAGGATAAATATTTCCGCGCAGATACAGTTAAGTTACTAGATGATAAATAAGAAAGCGTTCAAAAAGGTGATTCCATTTTCAGTAAACAGTTAACCTCTGTCATGTAGGATTAATCAACAAATATCTCCTATTTTAGAATATTTTTGAGAAAAAAATCGTCTATGTTCCCTAATTTACGATGAACAAACGCTGCAACTTTTCCTTCTCTGTGCACGGTCAACGTCATATAACAATAGAAAAAGTCGAACAAAAACTTACAACAATAGGTTTCCAAACCATTCCACTCCATTAACTATGTAAAATGGTGAAAAATGACGTTTTTTCCATCCTTCATCAATAATTCATATTTAAGAAAAGGGGTGAAAATGGATGAAAATTCATCAAAAGCATGGGGTATAGTCCATCCTTTTTGCCCTAAAATGGTCAAAAATAACCTATGTTTCATCCTTCATAAATAATTGATATTTTAAAAAGAGGTGTCAAAATGGATGAAAATTCATTAAAAGCATGGGCTATAGTCCATGCTTTTTACCCTAAAATGGTAAAAAATGACCTATTTTGTATCCTTTATAAATAATTCATATTTTAAAAAAAGGTGTGAAAATGGATGAAAATTCATCAAAAGCATGAGCTATAGTCTATCCTTTTTGCTTTAAGATGATCAAAAATGACGTATTTTTTATCCTTCATAAATAATTGATATTTTAAAAAAAGGTGTGATAATGGATGAAAATTCATCAAAAGCATGGGCTATAGTCCATCCTTTTTGCCCTAAAATGGTCAAAAATGACGTATTTTTCATCCTTCAAAGATAATTCATATTTTTTAAAAAAGGTGTGAAAATGGATGAAAATTCATCAAAAGCATGGGGTATAGTCCATGCTTTTCGCCTTAAAATGGTCAAAAATGAGCTATTTTGCATCCTTCATAAATAATTCATATTTTAAAAAAGGTGTGAAAATGGAAGAAAATTTATCAAAAGCATGGGCTATAGTGCATCCTTTTTGCCCTAAAATGGTCAAAAATGACGTATTTTGCATCCTTCATAAATAATTCATATTTTAAAAAAGGTGTAAAAATGGATGAAAATTCATCAAAAGCATGGGCTATAGTCCATCCTTTTTGCTTTAAGATGGTCAAAAATGACCTATTTTTTATCCTTCATAAATAATTCATATTTTAAAAAAAGGTGTGAAAATGGATGAAAATTCATCAAAAGCATGGGCTATAGTCCATGCTCTTTGCCCTAAAATGGACAAAAATGAGTTATTTGGTATACTTCATAAGTAATTCATATTTTTAAAAAAAGGTGTGAAAATGGATGAAAATTCATCAAAAGCATGGGCTATAGTCCATCCTTTTTGCCTTAAAAAAGTCAAAAATGAGCTATTTTGTATCCTTCATAAGTTATTCATATTTTAAAAAAAGGTGTGAAAATCGATGAAAATTCATCAAAAGCATGGGCTATAGTCCATGCTTTTTGCCCTAAAATGCATAGTTAATGGAGTGGAATGGTTTGGAAACCTATTGTTCTAGACTTTTGTTTGGTTAGCGATGTTGAAACGTACCATCACGTGATATTGACCGTGCACAATGAACCAAAGCAAGTATGGCTGAAAATACTAGTTTCCGTACTATTTTCATGTACGAACATTTTGAAAGAGTAAAATTTTCATGCTAAGATTACAAAGAAAGAGGATAAATATTTCCGCGCAGATACAGTTAAGTTACTAGATGATAAATAAGAAAGCGTTCAAAAAGGTGATTCCATTTTCAGTAAACAGTTAACCTCTGTCATGTAGGATTAATCAACAAATATCTCCTATTTTAGAATATTTTTGAGAAAAAAATCGTCTATGTTCCCTAATTTACGATGAACAAACGCTGCAACTTTTCCTTCTCTGTGCACGGTCAACGTCATATAACAATAGAAAAAGTCGAACAAAAACTTGCAACAATAGGTTTCCAAACCATTCCACTCCATTAACTATGTAAAATGGTGAAAAATGACGTTTTTTCCATCCTTCATCAATAATTCATATTTAAGAAAAGGGGTGAAAATGGATGAAAATTCATCAAAAGCATGGGGTATAGTCCATCCTTTTTGCCCTAAAATGGTCAAAAATAACCTATGTTTCATCCTTCATAAATAATTGATATTTTAAAAAGAGGTGTCAAAATGGATGAAAATTCATTAAAAGCATGGGCTATAGTCCATGCTTTTTACCCTAAAATGGTAAAAAATGACCTATTTTGTATCCTTTATAAATAATTCATATTTTAAAAAAAGGTGTGAAAATGGATGAAAATTCATCAAAAGCATGAGCTATAGTCTATCCTTTTTGCTTTAAGATGATCAAAAATGACGTATTTTTTATCCTTCATAAATAATTGATATTTAAAAAAAAGGTGTGATAATGGATGAAAATTCATCAAAAGCATGGGCTATAGTCCATCCTTTTTGCCCTAAAATGGTCAAAAATGACGTATTTTTCATCCTTCAAAGATAATTCATATTTTTTAAAAAAGGTGTGAAAATGGATGAAAATTCATCAAAAGCATGGGGTATAGTCCATGCTTTTCGCCTTAAAATGGTCAAAAATGAGCTATTTTGCATCCTTCATAAATAATTCATATTTTAAAAAAGGTGTGAAAATGGAAGAAAATTTATCAAAAGCATGGGCTATAGTGCATCCTTTTTGCCCAAAAATGGTAAAAAATGACGTATTTTGCATCCTTCATAAATAATTCATATTTAAGAAAAGGGGTGAAAATGGATGAAAATTCATCAAAAGCATGGGCTATAGTCCATCCTTTTTGCCCTAAAATGGTCAAAAATGACGTATTTTTCATCCTTCAAAGATAATTCATATTTTTTAAAAAAGGTGTGAAAATGGATGAAAATTCATCAAAAGCATGGGGTATAGTCCATGCTTTTTGCCTTAAAATGGTCAAAAATGAGCTATTTTGCATCCTTCATAAATAATTCATATTTTAAAAAAGGTGTGAATATGGATGAAAATTCATCAAAAGCATGGGCTATAGTCCATCCTTTTTGCCCAAAAATGGTCAAAAATGACCTATTTTGCATCCTTCATAGATAATTCATATTTTTAAAAAAAGGTGTGAAAAAGGATGAAAATTCATCAAAAGCATGGGCTATAGTTCATCCTTTTTGCCCTAAAATGGTAAAAAATGACGTATTTTGCATCCTTCATAAATAATTCATATTTAAGAAAAGGGGTGAAAATGGATGAAAATTCATCAAAAGCATGGGGTATAGTCCATCCTTTTTACCCTAAAATGGTAAAAAATGAGCTATGTTTCATCCTTCATAAATAATTGATATTTTAAAAAAAGGTGTGAAAATGGATGAAAATTCATTAAAAGCATGGGCTATAGTCCATGCTTTTTACCCTAAAATGGTAAAAAATGACGTATTTTGCATCCTTCATAAATAATTCATATTTTACAAAAAGGTGTGAAAATCGATGAAAATTCATCAAAAGCATGGGGTATAGTCCCTTTTTGCCCTAAAATGGTCAAAAATGACCTATTTTTCCTCCATAAATAATTGATATTTTAAAAAATGTGTGAAAATGGATGAAAATTCATCAAAAGCATGGGCTATAGTCCATGCTTTTTGCCCTAAAATGCATAGTTAATGGAGTGGAATGGTTTGGAAACCTATTGTTCTAGACTTTTGTTTGGTTAGCGATGTTGAAACGTACCATCACGTGATATTGACCGTGCACAATGAACCAAAGCAAGTATGGCTGAAAATACTAGTTTCCGTACTATTTTCATGTACGAACATTTTGAAAGAGTAAAATTTTCATGCTAAGATTACAAAGAAAGAGGATAAATATTTCCGCGCAGATACAGTTAAGTTACTAGATGATAAATAAGAAAGCGTTCAAAAAGGTGATTCCATTTTCAGTAAACAGTTAACCTCTGTCATGTAGGATTAATCAACAAATATCTCCTATTTTAGAATATTTTTGAGAAAAAAATCGTCTATGTTCCCTAATTTACGATGAACAAACGCTGCAACTTTTCCTTCTCTGTGCACGGTCAACGTCATATAACAATAGAAAAAGTCGAACAAAAACTTACAACAATAGGTTTCCAAACCATTCCACTCCATTAACTATGTAAAATGGTGAAAAATGACGTTTTTTCCATCCTTCATCAATAATTCATATTTAAGAAAAGGGGTGAAAATGGATGAAAATTCATCAAAAGCATGGGGTATAGTCCATCCTTTTTGCCCTAAAATGGTCAAAAATAACCTATGTTTCATCCTTCATAAATAATTGATATTTTAAAAAGAGGTGTCAAAATGGATGAAAATTCATTAAAAGCATGGGCTATAGTCCATGCTTTTTACCCTAAAATGGTAAAAAATGACCTATTTTGTATCCTTTATAAATAATTCATATTTTTAAAAAAGGTGTGAAAATGGATGAAAATTCATCAAAAGCATGAGCTATAGTCCATCCTTTTTGCTTTAAGATGATCAAAAATGACGTATTTTTTATCCTTCATAAATAATTCATATTTTAAAAAAAGGTGTGAAAATGGATGAAAATTCATCAAAAGCATGGGGTATAGTCCATGCTTTTTGCCTTAAAATGGTCAAAAATGAGCTATTTTGCATCCTTCATAAATAATTCATATTTTAAAAAAGGTGTGAATATGGATGAAAATTCATCAAAAGCATGGGCTATAGTCCATCCTTTTTGCCCAAAAATGGTCAAAAATGACCTATTTTGCATCCTTCATAGATAATTCATATTTTTAAAAAAAGGTGTGAAAAAGGATTAAAATTCATCAAAAGCATGGGCTATAGTCCATGCTTTTTGCCTTAAAATGGTCAAAAATGAGCTTTTTTGCATCTTTCCTAAATAATTCATATTTTTAAAAAGGTGTGAAAATGGATGAAAATTCATCAAAAGCATGGGCTATAGTCCACCCTTTTTGCCCTAAAATAGTCAAAAATGGCCTATTTTTCATCCATAAATAATTGATATTTTAAAAAATGTGTGAAAATGTATGAAAATTCATCAAAAGCATGGGCTATAGTACATCCTTTTTGCCCTAAAATGGTTAAAAATGACCTATTTTGTATCCTTTATAAATAATTCATATTTTTAAAAAAGGTTTGAAAATGGATGAAAATTCATCAAAAGCATGAGCTATAGTCCATCCTTTTTGCTTTAAGATGATCAAAAATGACGTATTTTTTATCCTTCATAAATAATTCATATTTTAAAAAAAGGTGTGAAAATGGATGAAAATTCATCAAAAGCATGGGGTATAGTCCATGCTTTTTGCCTTAAAATGGTCAAAAATGAGCTATTTTGCATCCTTCATAAATAATTCATATTTTAAAAAAGGTGTGAATATGGATGAAAATTCATCAAAAGCATGGGCTATAGTCCATCCTTTTTGCCCAAAAATGGTCAAAAATGACCTATTTTGCATCCTTCATAGATAATTCATATTTTTAAAAAAAGGTGTGAAAAAGGATTAAAATTCATCAAAAGCATGGGCTATAGTCCATGCTTTTTGCCTTAAAATGGTCAAAAATGAGCTTTTTTGCATCCTTCCTAAATAATTCATATTTTAAAAAAGGTGTGAAAATGGATGAAAATTTATCAAAAGCATGGGCTATAGTCCATCCTTTTGTCCCTAAAATGGTCAAAAATGAGATATTTTTCATCCTTCATAGATAATTCATATTTTTAAAAAAAGGTGTGAAAATGGATGAAAATTCATCAAAAGCATGGGCTATAGTCCATCCTTTTTGCCCTAAAATGGTAAAAAATGACGTATTTTCCATCCTTCAAAGATAATTCATATTTTTTAAAAAAGGTGTGAAAATGGATGAAAATTCATCAAAAGCATGGGCAATAGTTCATCCTTTTTGCCCTAAAATGGTCAAAAATGACGTATTTTTCGCCCTTCAAAGATAATTCATATTTTAAAAAAAGGTGTGAAAATCGATGAAAATTCATCAAAAGCATGGGCTATAGTCCATCCTTTTTGCCCTAAAATGGTCAAAAATGACGTATTTTTCATCCTTCAAAGATAATTCATATTTTAAAAAAAGGTGTGAAAATGGATGAAAATTCATCAAAAGCATGAGCTATAGTCTATCCTTTTTGCTTTAAGATGATCAAAAATGACGTATTTTTTATCTTTCATAAATAATTGATATTTTAAAAAAAGGTGTGAAAATGGATGAAAATTCATCAAAAGCATGGGCTATAGTCCATCCTTTTTGCCCTAAAATGGTCAAAAATGACGTATTTTGCATCCTTCATAAATAATTCATATTTTAAAAAAGGTGTAAAAATGGATGAAAATTCATCAAAAGCATGGGCTATAGTCCATCCTTTTTGCTTTAAGATGGTCAAAAATGACCTATTTTTTATCCTTCATAAATAATTCATATTTTAAAAAAAGGTGTGAAAATGGATGAAAATTCATCAAAAGCATGGGCTATAGTCCATGCTCTTTGCCCTAAAATGGACAAAAATGAGTTATTTGGTATACTTCATAAGTAATTCATATTTTTAAAAAAAGGTGTGAAAATGGATGAAAATTCATCAAAAGCATGGGCTATAGTCCATCCTTTTTGCCTTAAAAAAGTCAAAAATGAGCTATTTTGTATCCTTCATAAGTTATTCATATTTTAAAAAAAGGTGTGAAAATCGATGAAAATTCATCAAAAGCATGGGCTATAGTCCATCCTTTTTGCCCTAAAATGCATAGTTAATGGAGTGGAATGGTTTGGAAACCTATTGTTCTAGACTTTTGTTTGGTTAGCGATGTTGAAACGTACCATCACGTGATATTGACCGTGCACAATGAACCAAAGCAAGTATGGCTGAAAATACTAGTTTCCGTACTATTTTCATGTACGAACATTTTGAAAGAGTAAAATTTTCATGCTAAGATTACAAAGAAAGAGGATAAATATTTCCGCGCAGATACAGTTAAGTTACTAGATGATAAATAAGAAAGCGTTCAAAAAGGTGATTCCATTTTCAGTAAACAGTTAACCTCTGTCATGTAGGATTAATCAACAAATATCTCCTATTTTAGAATATTTTTGAGAAAAAAATCGTCTATGTTCCCTAATTTACGATGAACAAACGCTGCAACTTTTCCTTCTCTGTGCACGGTCAACGTCATATAACAATAGAAAAAGTCGAACAAAAACTTGCAACAATAGGTTTCCAAACCATTCCACTCCATTAACTATGTAAAATGGTGAAAAATGACGTTTTTTCCATCCTTCATCAATAATTCATATTTAAGAAAAGGGGTGAAAATGGATGAAAATTCATCAAAAGCATGGGGTATAGTCCATCCTTTTTGCCCTAAAATGGTCAAAAATAACCTATGTTTCATCCTTCATAAATAATTCATATTTTAAAAAAGGTGTGAAAATGGAAGAAAATTTATCAAAAGCATGGGCTATAGTGCATCCTTTTTGCCCAAAAATGGTAAAAAATGACGTATTTTGCATCCTTCATAAATAATTCATATTTAAGAAAAGGGGTGAAAATGGATGAAAATTCATCAAAAGCATGGGCTATAGTCCATCCTTTTTGCCCTAAAATGGTCAAAAATGACGTATTTTTCATCCTTCAAAGATAATTCATATTTTTTAAAAAAGGTGTGAAAATGGATGAAAATTCATCAAAAGCATGGGGTATAGTCCATGCTTTTTGCCTTAAAATGGTCAAAAATGAGCTATTTTGCATCCTTCATAAATAATTCATATTTTAAAAAAGGTGTGAATATGGATGAAAATTCATCAAAAGCATGGGCTATAGTCCATCCTTTTTGCCCAAAAATGGTCAAAAATGACCTATTTTGCATCCTTCATAGATAATTCATATTTTTAAAAAAAGGTGTGAAAAAGGATGAAAATTCATCAAAAGCATGGGCTATAGTTCATCCTTTTTGCCCTAAAATGGTAAAAAATGACGTATTTTGCATCCTTCATAAATAATTCATATTTAAGAAAAGGGGTGAAAATGGATGAAAATTCATCAAAAGCATGGGGTATAGTCCATCCTTTTTACCCTAAAATGGTAAAAAATGAGCTATGTTTCATCCTTCATAAATAATTGATATTTTAAAAAAAGGTGTGAAAATGGATGAAAATTCATTAAAAGCATGGGCTATAGTCCATGCTTTTTACCCTAAAATGGTAAAAAATGACGTATTTTGCATCCTTCATAAATAATTCATATTTTACAAAAAGGTGTGAAAATCGATGAAAATTCATCAAAAGCATGGGGTATAGTCCCTTTTTGCCCTAAAATGGTCAAAAATGACCTATTTTTCCTCCATAAATAATTGATATTTTAAAAAATGTGTGAAAATGGATGAAAATTCATCAAAAGCATGGGCTATAGTCCATGCTTTTTGCCCTAAAATGCATAGTTAATGGAGTGGAATGGTTTGGAAACCTATTGTTCTAGACTTTTGTTTGGTTAGCGATGTTGAAACGTACCATCACGTGATATTGACCGTGCACAATGAACCAAAGCAAGTATGGCTGAAAATACTAGTTTCCGTACTATTTTCATGTACGAACATTTTGAAAGAGTAAAATTTTCATGCTAAGATTACAAAGAAAGAGGATAAATATTTCCGCGCAGATACAGTTAAGTTACTAGATGATAAATAAGAAAGCGTTCAAAAAGGTGATTCCATTTTCAGTAAACAGTTAACCTCTGTCATGTAGGATTAATCAACAAATATCTCCTATTTTAGAATATTTTTGAGAAAAAAATCGTCTATGTTCCCTAATTTACGATGAACAAACGCTGCAACTTTTCCTTCTCTGTGCACGGTCAACGTCATATAACAATAGAAAAAGTCGAACAAAAACTTACAACAATAGGTTTCCAAACCATTCCACTCCATTAACTATGTAAAATGGTGAAAAATGACGTTTTTTCCATCCTTCATCAATAATTCATATTTAAGAAAAGGGGTGAAAATGGATGAAAATTCATCAAAAGCATGGGGTATAGTCCATCCTTTTTGCCCTAAAATGGTCAAAAATAACCTATGTTTCATCCTTCATAAATAATTGATATTTTAAAAAGAGGTGTCAAAATGGATGAAAATTCATTAAAAGCATGGGCTATAGTCCATGCTTTTTACCCTAAAATGGTAAAAAATGACCTATTTTGTATCCTTTATAAATAATTCATATTTTAAAAAAAGGTGTGAAAATGGATGAAAATTCATCAAAAGCATGAGCTATAGTCTATCCTTTTTGCTTTAAGATGATCAAAAATGACGTATTTTTTATCCTTCATAAATAATTGATATTTTAAAAAAAGGTGTGATAATGGATGAAAATTCATCAAAAGCATGGGCTATAGTCCATCCTTTTTGCCCTAAAATGGTCAAAAATGACGTATTTTTCATCCTTCAAAGATAATTCATATTTTTTAAAAAAGGTGTGAAAATGGATGAAAATTCATCAAAAGCATGGGGTATAGTCCATGCTTTTCGCCTTAAAATGGTCAAAAATGAGCTATTTTGCATCCTTCATAAATAATTCATATTTTAAAAAAGGTGTGAAAATGGAAGAAAATTTATCAAAAGCATGGGCTATAGTGCATCCTTTTTGCCCTAAAATGGTCAAAAATGACGTATTTTGCATCCTTCATAAATAATTCATATTTTAAAAAAGGTGTAAAAATGGATGAAAATTCATCAAAAGCATGGGCTATAGTCCATCCTTTTTGCTTTAAGATGGTCAAAAATGACCTATTTTTTATCCTTCATAAATAATTCATATTTTAAAAAAAGGTGTGAAAATGGATGAAAATTCATCAAAAGCATGGGCTATAGTCCATGCTCTTTGCCCTAAAATGGACAAAAATGAGTTATTTGGTATACTTCATAAGTAATTCATATTTTTAAAAAAAGGTGTGAAAATGGATGAAAATTCATCAAAAGCATGGGCTATAGTCCATCCTTTTTGCCTTAAAAAAGTCAAAAATGAGCTATTTTGTATCCTTCATAAGTTATTCATATTTTAAAAAAAGGTGTGAAAATCGATGAAAATTCATCAAAAGCATGGGCTATAGTCCATGCTTTTTGCCCTAAAATGCATAGTTAATGGAGTGGAATGGTTTGGAAACCTATTGTTCTAGACTTTTGTTTGGTTAGCGATGTTGAAACGTACCATCACGTGATATTGACCGTGCACAATGAACCAAAGCAAGTATGGCTGAAAATACTAGTTTCCGTACTATTTTCATGTACGAACATTTTGAAAGAGTAAAATTTTCATGCTAAGATTACAAAGAAAGAGGATAAATATTTCCGCGCAGATACAGTTAAGTTACTAGATGATAAATAAGAAAGCGTTCAAAAAGGTGATTCCATTTTCAGTAAACAGTTAACCTCTGTCATGTAGGATTAATCAACAAATATCTCCTATTTTAGAATATTTTTGAGAAAAAAATCGTCTATGTTCCCTAATTTACGATGAACAAACGCTGCAACTTTTCCTTCTCTGTGCACGGTCAACGTCATATAACAATAGAAAAAGTCGAACAAAAACTTGCAACAATAGGTTTCCAAACCATTCCACTCCATTAACTATGTAAAATGGTGAAAAATGACGTTTTTTCCATCCTTCATCAATAATTCATATTTAAGAAAAGGGGTGAAAATGGATGAAAATTCATCAAAAGCATGGGGTATAGTCCATCCTTTTTGCCCTAAAATGGTCAAAAATAACCTATGTTTCATCCTTCATAAATAATTGATATTTTAAAAAGAGGTGTCAAAATGGATGAAAATTCATTAAAAGCATGGGCTATAGTCCATGCTTTTTACCCTAAAATGGTAAAAAATGACCTATTTTGTATCCTTTATAAATAATTCATATTTTAAAAAAAGGTGTGAAAATGGATGAAAATTCATCAAAAGCATGAGCTATAGTCTATCCTTTTTGCTTTAAGATGATCAAAAATGACGTATTTTTTATCCTTCATAAATAATTGATATTTAAAAAAAAGGTGTGATAATGGATGAAAATTCATCAAAAGCATGGGCTATAGTCCATCCTTTTTGCCCTAAAATGGTCAAAAATGACGTATTTTTCATCCTTCAAAGATAATTCATATTTTTTAAAAAAGGTGTGAAAATGGATGAAAATTCATCAAAAGCATGGGGTATAGTCCATGCTTTTCGCCTTAAAATGGTCAAAAATGAGCTATTTTGCATCCTTCATAAATAATTCATATTTTAAAAAAGGTGTGAAAATGGAAGAAAATTTATCAAAAGCATGGGCTATAGTGCATCCTTTTTGCCCAAAAATGGTAAAAAATGACGTATTTTGCATCCTTCATAAATAATTCATATTTAAGAAAAGGGGTGAAAATGGATGAAAATTCATCAAAAGCATGGGCTATAGTCCATCCTTTTTGCCCTAAAATGGTCAAAAATGACGTATTTTTCATCCTTCAAAGATAATTCATATTTTTTAAAAAAGGTGTGAAAATGGATGAAAATTCATCAAAAGCATGGGGTATAGTCCATGCTTTTTGCCTTAAAATGGTCAAAAATGAGCTATTTTGCATCCTTCATAAATAATTCATATTTTAAAAAAGGTGTGAATATGGATGAAAATTCATCAAAAGCATGGGCTATAGTCCATCCTTTTTGCCCAAAAATGGTCAAAAATGACCTATTTTGCATCCTTCATAGATAATTCATATTTTTAAAAAAAGGTGTGAAAAAGGATGAAAATTCATCAAAAGCATGGGCTATAGTTCATCCTTTTTGCCCTAAAATGGTAAAAAATGACGTATTTTGCATCCTTCATAAATAATTCATATTTAAGAAAAGGGGTGAAAATGGATGAAAATTCATCAAAAGCATGGGGTATAGTCCATCCTTTTTACCCTAAAATGGTAAAAAATGAGCTATGTTTCATCCTTCATAAATAATTGATATTTTAAAAAAAGGTGTGAAAATGGATGAAAATTCATTAAAAGCATGGGCTATAGTCCATGCTTTTTACCCTAAAATGGTAAAAAATGACGTATTTTGCATCCTTCATAAATAATTCATATTTTACAAAAAGGTGTGAAAATCGATGAAAATTCATCAAAAGCATGGGGTATAGTCCCTTTTTGCCCTAAAATGGTCAAAAATGACCTATTTTTCCTCCATAAATAATTGATATTTTAAAAAATGTGTGAAAATGGATGAAAATTCATCAAAAGCATGGGCTATAGTCCATGCTTTTTGCCCTAAAATGCATAGTTAATGGAGTGGAATGGTTTGGAAACCTATTGTTCTAGACTTTTGTTTGGTTAGCGATGTTGAAACGTACCATCACGTGATATTGACCGTGCACAATGAACCAAAGCAAGTATGGCTGAAAATACTAGTTTCCGTACTATTTTCATGTACGAACATTTTGAAAGAGTAAAATTTTCATGCTAAGATTACAAAGAAAGAGGATAAATATTTCCGCGCAGATACAGTTAAGTTACTAGATGATAAATAAGAAAGCGTTCAAAAAGGTGATTCCATTTTCAGTAAACAGTTAACCTCTGTCATGTAGGATTAATCAACAAATATCTCCTATTTTAGAATATTTTTGAGAAAAAAATCGTCTATGTTCCCTAATTTACGATGAACAAACGCTGCAACTTTTCCTTCTCTGTGCACGGTCAACGTCATATAACAATAGAAAAAGTCGAACAAAAACTTACAACAATAGGTTTCCAAACCATTCCACTCCATTAACTATGTAAAATGGTGAAAAATGACGTTTTTTCCATCCTTCATCAATAATTCATATTTAAGAAAAGGGGTGAAAATGGATGAAAATTCATCAAAAGCATGGGGTATAGTCCATCCTTTTTGCCCTAAAATGGTCAAAAATAACCTATGTTTCATCCTTCATAAATAATTGATATTTTAAAAAGAGGTGTCAAAATGGATGAAAATTCATTAAAAGCATGGGCTATAGTCCATGCTTTTTACCCTAAAATGGTAAAAAATGACCTATTTTGTATCCTTTATAAATAATTCATATTTTAAAAAAAGGTGTGAAAATGGATGAAAATTCATCAAAAGCATGAGCTATAGTCTATCCTTTTTGCTTTAAGATGATCAAAAATGACGTATTTTTTATCCTTCATAAATAATTGATATTTTAAAAAAAGGTGTGATAATGGATGAAAATTCATCAAAAGCATGGGCTATAGTCCATCCTTTTTGCCCTAAAATGGTCAAAAATGACGTATTTTTCATCCTTCAAAGATAATTCATATTTTTTAAAAAAGGTGTGAAAATGGATGAAAATTCATCAAAAGCATGGGGTATAGTCCATGCTTTTCGCCTTAAAATGGTCAAAAATGAGCTATTTTGCATCCTTCATAAATAATTCATATTTTAAAAAAGGTGTGAAAATGGAAGAAAATTTATCAAAAGCATGGGCTATAGTGCATCCTTTTTGCCCAAAAATGGTAAAAAATGACGTATTTTGCATCCTTCATAAATAATTCATATTTAAGAAAAGGGGTGAAAATGGATGAAAATTCATCAAAAGCATGGGCTATAGTACATCCTTTTTGCCCTAAAATGGTTAAAAATGACCTATTTTGTATCCTTTATAAATAATTCATATTTTTAAAAAAGGTGTGAAAATGGATGAAAATTCATCAAAAGCATGAGCTATAGTCCATCCTTTTTGCTTTAAGATGATCAAAAATGACGTATTTTTTATCCTTCATAAATAATTGATATTTTAAAAAAAGGTGTGAAAATGGATGAAAATTCATCAAAAGCATGGGGTATAGTCCATGCTTTTTGCCTTAAAATGGTCAAAAATGAGCTATTTTGCATCCTTCATAAATAATTCATATTTTAAAAAAGGTGTGAATATGGATGAAAATTCATCAAAAGCATGGGCTATAGTCCATCCTTTTTGCCCAAAAATGGTCAAAAATGACCTATTTTGCATCCTTCATAGATAATTCATATTTTTAAAAAAAGGTGTGAAAAAGGATTAAAATTCATCAAAAGCATGAGCTATAGTCCATGCTTTTTGCCTTAAAATGGTCAAAAATGAGCTTTTTTGCATCCTTCCTAAATAATTCATATTTTAAAAAAGGTGTGAAAATGGATGAAAATTCATCAAAAGCATGGGCTATAGTCCACCCTTTTTGCCCTAAAATGGTCAAAAATGACCTATTTTTCATCCATAAATAATTGATATTTTAAAAAATGTGTGAAAATGTATGAAAATTCATCAAAAGCATGGGCTATAGTACATCCTTTTTGCCCTAAAATGGTTAAAAATGACCTATTTTGTATCCTTTATAAATAATTCATATTTTTAAAAAAGGTGTGAAAATGGATGAAAATTCATCAAAAGCATGAGATATAGTCTATCCTTTTTGCTTTAAGATGATCAAAAATGACGTATTTTTTATCCTTCATAAATAATTCATATTTTAAAAAAAGGTGTGAAAATGGATGAAAATTCATCAAAAGCATGGGCTATAGTCCATCCTTTTTGCCCTAAAATGGTCAAAAATGACGTATTTTTCATCCTTCAAAGATAATTCATATTTTTTAAAAAAGGTGTGAAAATGGATGAAAATGTATCAAAAGCATGGGGTATAGTCCATCCTTTTGTCCCTAAAATGGTAAAAAATGACGTATTTTGTATTCTTCATAAATAATTCATATTTTAAAAAAGGGGTGAAAATGGATGAAAATTCATCAAAAGCATGGGCTATAGTCCATCCTTTTTGCCCTAAAATGGTCAAGAATGACCTATGTTTCATCCTTCATAGATAATTGATATTTTAAAAAAAGGTGTGAAAATGGATTAAAATTCATCAAAAGCATGGGCTATAGTCCATGCTTTTTGCCTTAAAATGGTCAAAAATGAGCTTTTTTGCATCCTTCCTAAATAATTCATATTTTAAAAAAGGTGTGAAAATGGATGAAAATTTATCAAAAGCATGGGCTATAGTCCATCCTTTTGTCCCTAAAATGGTCAAAAATGAGATATTTTTCATCCTTCATAGATAATTCATATTTTTAAAAAAAGGTGTGAAAATGGATGAAAATTCATCAAAAGCATGGGCTATAGTTCATGCTTTTTGCCCTAAAATGGTCAAAAATGACCTATTTTGCATCCTTCATAAATAATTCTTATTTAAGAAAAGGTGTGAAAATGGATGAAAATTCATCAAAAGCATGGGCTATAGTCCACCTTTTTTGCCCTAAAATGGTCAAAAATGTCCTTTTTTTCATCCTGTATAAATAATGATATTTTCTGAAAAGGTGTG
This sequence comes from Anthopleura xanthogrammica, assembly GCA_964019055.1. NCBI lineage: Eukaryota > Metazoa > Cnidaria > Anthozoa > Actiniaria > Actiniidae > Anthopleura > Anthopleura xanthogrammica. The sequence continues at coordinate 13,022,907 of OZ025216.1, read as the reverse complement.
AAAATGGATGAAAATTCATCAAAAGCATGGGCTATAGTCCATGCTTTTTCCCTTAAAATGGTCAAAAATGACCTATTTTGTATCCTGCATAAATAATTCATATTTTCCAAAAAGGTGTGAAGATGGATGAAAATTCATCAAAAGCATGAGCTATAGTCCATCCTTTTTGCCCTAAAATAGTGAAAAATGACCTATTTTGTATCCTTCATAAATAATTCATATTTTCAAAAAGGTGTGAAAATGGATGAAAATTCATCAAAAGCATGGGCTATAGTCCATCCTTTTTGCCTTAAAATAGTCAAAAATGAGCTATTTTGTATCCTTCATAAGTTATTCATATTTTAAAAAAAGGTGTGAAAATCGATGAAAATTCATCAAAAGCATGGGGTATAGTCCATCCTTTTTGCCCTAAAATGGTCAAAAATGACCTATTTTTCATCCATAAATAATTGATATTTTAAAAAATGTGTGAAAATGGATGAAAATTCATCAAAAGCATGGGCTATAGTCCATGCTTTTTGCCCTAAAATGGTGAAAAATGATGTATTTTGCATCCTTCATAAATAATTCATATTTAAGAAAAGGGGTGAAAATGGATGAAAATTCATCAAAAGCATGGGCTATAGTACATCCTTTTTGCCCTAAAATGGTTAAAAATGACCTATTTTGTATCCTTTATAAATAATTCATATTTTTAAAAAAGGTGTGAAAATGGATGAAAATTCATCAAAAGCATGAGCTATAGTCCATCCTTTTTGCTTTAAGATGATCAAAAATGACGTATTTTTTATCCTTCATAAATAATTGATATTTTAAAAAAAGGTGTGAAAATGGATGAAAATTCATCAAAAGCATGGGGTATAGTCCATGCTTTTTGCCTTAAAATGGTCAAAAATGAGCTATTTTGCATCCTTCATAAATAATTCATATTTTAAAAAAGGTGTGAATATGGATGAAAATTCATCAAAAGCATGGGCTATAGTCCATCCTTTTTGCCCAAAAATGGTCAAAAATGACCTATTTTGCATCCTTCATAGATAATTCATATTTTTAAAAAAAGGTGTGAAAAAGGATTAAAATTCATCAAAAGCATGGGCTATAGTCCATGCTTTTTGCCTTAAAATGGTCAAAAATGAGCTTTTTTGCATCTTTCCTAAATAATTCATATTTTTAAAAAGGTGTGAAAATGGATGAAAATTCATCAAAAGCATGGGCTATAGTCCACCCTTTTTGCCCTAAAATAGTCAAAAATGGCCTATTTTTCATCCATAAATAATTGATATTTTAAAAAATGTGTGAAAATGTATGAAAATTCATCAAAAGCATGGGCTATAGTACATCCTTTTTGCCCTAAAATGGTTAAAAATGACCTATTTTGTATCCTTTATAAATAATTCATATTTTTAAAAAAGGTTTGAAAATGGATGAAAATTCATCAAAAGCATGAGCTATAGTCCATCCTTTTTGCTTTAAGATGATCAAAAATGACGTATTTTTTATCCTTCATAAATAATTCATATTTTAAAAAAAGGTGTGAAAATGGATGAAAATTCATCAAAAGCATGGGGTATAGTCCATGCTTTTTGCCTTAAAATGGTCAAAAATGAGCTATTTTGCATCCTTCATAAATAATTCATATTTTAAAAAAGGTGTGAATATGGATGAAAATTCATCAAAAGCATGGGCTATAGTCCATCCTTTTTGCCCAAAAATGGTCAAAAATGACCTATTTTGCATCCTTCATAGATAATTCATATTTTTAAAAAAAGGTGTGAAAAAGGATTAAAATTCATCAAAAGCATGGGCTATAGTCCATGCTTTTTGCCTTAAAATGGTCAAAAATGAGCTTTTTTGCATCCTTCCTAAATAATTCATATTTTAAAAAAGGTGTGAAAATGGATGAAAATTTATCAAAAGCATGGGCTATAGTCCATCCTTTTGTCCCTAAAATGGTCAAAAATGAGATATTTTTCATCCTTCATAGATAATTCATATTTTTAAAAAAAGGTGTGAAAATGGATGAAAATTCATCAAAAGCATGGGCTATAGTCCATCCTTTTTGCCCTAAAATGGTAAAAAATGACGTATTTTCCATCCTTCAAAGATAATTCATATTTTTTAAAAAAGGTGTGAAAATGGATGAAAATTCATCAAAAGCATGGGCAATAGTTCATCCTTTTTGCCCTAAAATGGTCAAAAATGACGTATTTTTCGCCCTTCAAAGATAATTCATATTTTAAAAAAAGGTGTGAAAATCGATGAAAATTCATCAAAAGCATGGGCTATAGTCCATCCTTTTTGCCCTAAAATGGTCAAAAATGACGTATTTTTCATCCTTCAAAGATAATTCATATTTTAAAAAAAGGTGTGAAAATGGATGAAAATTCATCAAAAGCATGAGCTATAGTCTATCCTTTTTGCTTTAAGATGATCAAAAATGACGTATTTTTTATCTTTCATAAATAATTGATATTTTAAAAAAAGGTGTGAAAATGGATGAAAATTCATCAAAAGCATGGGCTATAGTCCATCCTTTTTGCCCTAAAATGGTCAAAAATGACGTATTTTGCATCCTTCATAAATAATTCATATTTTAAAAAAGGTGTAAAAATGGATGAAAATTCATCAAAAGCATGGGCTATAGTCCATCCTTTTTGCTTTAAGATGGTCAAAAATGACCTATTTTTTATCCTTCATAAATAATTCATATTTTAAAAAAAGGTGTGAAAATGGATGAAAATTCATCAAAAGCATGGGCTATAGTCCATGCTCTTTGCCCTAAAATGGACAAAAATGAGTTATTTGGTATACTTCATAAGTAATTCATATTTTTAAAAAAAGGTGTGAAAATGGATGAAAATTCATCAAAAGCATGGGCTATAGTCCATCCTTTTTGCCTTAAAAAAGTCAAAAATGAGCTATTTTGTATCCTTCATAAGTTATTCATATTTTAAAAAAAGGTGTGAAAATCGATGAAAATTCATCAAAAGCATGGGCTATAGTCCATGCTTTTTGCCCTAAAATGCATAGTTAATGGAGTGGAATGGTTTGGAAACCTATTGTTCTAGACTTTTGTTTGGTTAGCGATGTTGAAACGTACCATCACGTGATATTGACCGTGCACAATGAACCAAAGCAAGTATGGCTGAAAATACTAGTTTCCGTACTATTTTCATGTACGAACATTTTGAAAGAGTAAAATTTTCATGCTAAGATTACAAAGAAAGAGGATAAATATTTCCGCGCAGATACAGTTAAGTTACTAGATGATAAATAAGAAAGCGTTCAAAAAGGTGATTCCATTTTCAGTAAACAGTTAACCTCTGTCATGTAGGATTAATCAACAAATATCTCCTATTTTAGAATATTTTTGAGAAAAAAATCGTCTATGTTCCCTAATTTACGATGAACAAACGCTGCAACTTTTCCTTCTCTGTGCACGGTCAACGTCATATAACAATAGAAAAAGTCGAACAAAAACTTGCAACAATAGGTTTCCAAACCATTCCACTCCATTAACTATGTAAAATGGTGAAAAATGACGTTTTTTCCATCCTTCATCAATAATTCATATTTAAGAAAAGGGGTGAAAATGGATGAAAATTCATCAAAAGCATGGGGTATAGTCCATCCTTTTTGCCCTAAAATGGTCAAAAATAACCTATGTTTCATCCTTCATAAATAATTGATATTTTAAAAAGAGGTGTCAAAATGGATGAAAATTCATTAAAAGCATGGGCTATAGTCCATGCTTTATACCCTAAAATGGTAAAAAATGACCTATTTTGTATCCTTTATAAATAATTCATATTTTAAAAAAAGGTGTGAAAATGGATGAAAATTCATCAAAAGCATGAGCTATAGTCTATCCTTTTTGCTTTAAGATGATCAAAAATGACGTATTTTTTATCCTTCATAAATAATTGATATTTAAAAAAAAGGTGTGATAATGGATGAAAATTCATCAAAAGCATGGGCTATAGTCCATCCTTTTTGCCCTAAAATGGTCAAAAATGACGTATTTTTCATCCTTCAAAGATAATTCATATTTTTTAAAAAAGGTGTGAAAATGGATGAAAATTCATCAAAAGCATGGGGTATAGTCCATGCTTTTCGCCTTAAAATGGTCAAAAATGAGCTATTTTGCATCCTTCATAAATAATTCATATTTTAAAAAAGGTGTGAAAATGGAAGAAAATTTATCAAAAGCATGGGCTATAGTGCATCCTTTTTGCCCAAAAATGGTAAAAAATGACGTATTTTGCATCCTTCATAAATAATTCATATTTAAGAAAAGGGGTGAAAATCGATGAAAATTCATCAAAAGCATGGGGTATAGTCCCTTTTTGCCCTAAAATGGTCAAAAATGACCTATTTTTCCTCCATAAATAATTGATATTTTAAAAAATGTGTGAAAATGGATGAAAATTCATCAAAAGCATGGGCTATAGTCCATGCTTTTTGCCCTAAAATGCATAGTTAATGGAGTGGAATGGTTTGGAAACCTATTGTTCTAGACTTTTGTTTGGTTAGCGATGTTGAAACGTACCATCACGTGATATTGACCGTGCACAATGAACCAAAGCAAGTATGGCTGAAAATACTAGTTTCCGTACTATTTTCATGTACGAACATTTTGAAAGAGTAAAATTTTCATGCTAAGATTACAAAGAAAGAGGATAAATATTTCCGCGCAGATACAGTTAAGTTACTAGATGATAAATAAGAAAGCGTTCAAAAAGGTGATTCCATTTTCAGTAAACAGTTAACCTCTGTCATGTAGGATTAATCAACAAATATCTCCTATTTTAGAATATTTTTGAGAAAAAAATCGTCTATGTTCCCTAATTTACGATGAACAAACGCTGCAACTTTTCCTTCTCTGTGCACGGTCAACGTCATATAACAATAGAAAAAGTCGAACAAAAACTTGCAACAATAGGTTTCCAAACCATTCCACTCCATTAACTATGTAAAATGGTGAAAAATGACGTTTTTTCCATCCTTCATCAATAATTCATATTTAAGAAAAGGGGTGAAAATCGATGAAAATTCATCAAAAGCATGGGGTATAGTCCCTTTTTGCCCTAAAATGGTCAAAAATGACCTATTTTTCCTCCATAAATAATTGATATTTTAAAAAATGTGTGAAAATGGATGAAAATTCATCAAAAGCATGGGCTATAGTCCATGCTTTTTGCCCTAAAATGCATAGTTAATGGAGTGGAATGGTTTGGAAACCTATTGTTCTAGACTTTTGTTTGGTTAGCGATGTTGAAACGTACCATCACGTGATATTGACCGTGCACAATGAACCAAAGCAAGTATGGCTGAAAATACTAGTTTCCGTACTATTTTCATGTACGAACATTTTGAAAGAGTAAAATTTTCATGCTAAGATTACAAAGAAAGAGGATAAATATTTCCGCGCAGATACAGTTAAGTTACTAGATGATAAATAAGAAAGCGTTCAAAAAGGTGATTCCATTTTCAGTAAACAGTTAACCTCTGTCATGTAGGATTAATCAACAAATATCTCCTATTTTAGAATATTTTTGAGAAAAAAATCGTCTATGTTCCCTAATTTACGATGAACAAACGCTGCAACTTTTCCTTCTCTGTGCACGGTCAACGTCATATAACAATAGAAAAAGTCGAACAAAAACTTACAACAATAGGTTTCCAAACCATTCCACTCCATTAACTATGTAAAATGGTGAAAAATGACGTTTTTTCCATCCTTCATCAATAATTCATATTTAAGAAAAGGGGTGAAAATGGATGAAAATTCATCAAAAGCATGGGGTATAGTCCATCCTTTTTGCCCTAAAATGGTCAAAAATAACCTATGTTTCATCCTTCATAAATAATTGATATTTTAAAAAGAGGTGTCAAAATGGATGAAAATTCATTAAAAGCATGGGCTATAGTCCATGCTTTTTACCCTAAAATGGTAAAAAATGACCTATTTTGTATCCTTTATAAATAATTCATATTTTAAAAAAAGGTGTGAAAATGGATGAAAATTCATCAAAAGCATGAGCTATAGTCTATCCTTTTTGCTTTAAGATGATCAAAAATGACGTATTTTTTATCCTTCATAAATAATTGATATTTTAAAAAAAGGTGTGATAATGGATGAAAATTCATCAAAAGCATGGGCTATAGTCCATCCTTTTTGCCCTAAAATGGTCAAAAATGACGTATTTTTCATCCTTCAAAGATAATTCATATTTTTTAAAAAAGGTGTGAAAATGGATGAAAATTCATCAAAAGCATGGGGTATAGTCCATGCTTTTCGCCTTAAAATGGTCAAAAATGAGCTATTTTGCATCCTTCATAAATAATTCATATTTTAAAAAAGGTGTGAAAATGGAAGAAAATTTATCAAAAGCATGGGCTATAGTGCATCCTTTTTGCCCAAAAATGGTAAAAAATGACGTATTTTGCATCCTTCATAAATAATTCATATTTAAGAAAAGGGGTGAAAATGGATGAAAATTCATCAAAAGCATGGGCTATAGTACATCCTTTTTGCCCTAAAATGGTTAAAAATGACCTATTTTGTATCCTTTATAAATAATTCATATTTTTAAAAAAGGGGTGAAAATGGATGAAAATTCATCAAAAGCATGAGCTATAGTCCATCCTTTTTGCTTTAAGATGATCAAAAATGACGTATTTTTTATCCTTCATAAATAATTGATATTTTAAAAAAAGGTGTGAAAATGGATGAAAATTCATCAAAAGCATGGGGTATAGTCCATGCTTTTTGCCTTAAAATGGTCAAAAATGAGCTATTTTGCATCCTTCATAAATAATTCATATTTTAAAAAAGGTGTGAATATGGATGAAAATTCATCAAAAGCATGGGCTATAGTCCATCCTTTTTGCCCAAAAATGGTCAAAAATGACCTATTTTGCATCCTTCATAGATAATTCATATTTTTAAAAAAAGGTGTGAAAAAGGATTAAAATTCATCAAAAGCATGAGCTATAGTCCATGCTTTTTGCCTTAAAATGGTCAAAAATGAGCTTTTTTGCATCCTTCCTAAATAATTCATATTTTAAAAAAGGTGTGAAAATGGATGAAAATTCATCAAAAGCATGGGCTATAGTCCACCCTTTTTGCCCTAAAATGGTCAAAAATGACCTATTTTTCATCCATAAATAATTGATATTTTAAAAAATGTGTGAAAATGTATGAAAATTCATCAAAAGCATGGGCTATAGTACATCCTTTTTGCCCTAAAATGGTTAAAAATGACCTATTTTGTATCCTTTATAAATAATTCATATTTTTAAAAAAGGTGTGAAAATGGATGAAAATTCATCAAAAGCATGAGATATAGTCTATCCTTTTTGCTTTAAGATGATCAAAAATGACGTATTTTTTATCCTTCATAAATAATTCATATTTTAAAAAAAGGTGTGAAAATGGATGAAAATTCATCAAAAGCATGGGCTATAGTCCATCCTTTTTGCCCTAAAATGGTCAAAAATGACGTATTTTTCATCCTTCAAAGATAATTCATATTTTTTAAAAAAGGTGTGAAAATGGATGAAAATGTATCAAAAGCATGGGGTATAGTCCATGCCTTTTGCCTTAAAATGGTCAAAAATGAGCTATTTTGCATCCTTCATAAATAATTCATATTTTAAAAAAGGTGTGAATATGGATGAAAATTCATCAAAAGCATGGGCTATAGTCCATCCTTTTTGCCCAAAAATGGTCAAAAATGACCTATTTTGCATCCTTCATAGATAATTCATATTTTTAAAAAAAGGTGTGAAAAAGGATTAAAATTCATCAAAAGCATGGGCTATAGTCCATGCTTTTTGCCTTAAAATGGTCAAAAATGAGCTTTTTTGCATCCTTCCTAAATAATTCATATTTTAAAAAAGGTGTGAAAATGGATGAAAATTTATCAAAAGCATGGGCTATAGTCCATCCTTTTGTCCCTAAAATGGTCAAAAATGAGATATTCTTCATCCTTCATAGATAATTCATATTTTTAAAAAAAGGTGTGAAAATGGATGAAAATTCATCAAAAGCATGGGCTATAGTTCATGCTTTTTGCCCTAAAATGGTCAAAAATGACCTATTTTGCATCCTTCATAAATAATTCTTATTTAAGAAAAGGTGTGAAAATGGATGAAAATTCATCAAAAGCATGGGCTATAGTCCACCCTTTTTGCCCTAAAATGGTCAAAAATGACCTATTTTTCATCCTGTATAAATAATGATATTTTCTGAAAAGGTGTGAAAATGGATGAAAATTCATCAAAAGCATGGGCTATAGTCCATGCTTTTTCCCTTAAAATGGTCAAAAATGACCTATTTTGTATCCTGCATAAATAATTCATATTTTCCAAAAAGGTGTGAAGATGGATGAAAATTCATCAAAAGCATGAGCTATAGTCCATCCTTTTTGCCCTAAAATAGTGAAAAATGACCTATTTTGTATCCTTTATAAATAATTCATATTTTTAAAAAAGGTGTGAAAATGGATGAAAATTCATCAAAAGCATGAGATATAGTCTATCCTTTTTGCTTTAAGATGATCAAAAATGACGTATTTTTTATCCTTCATAAATAATTCATATTTTAAAAAAAGGTGTGAAAATGGATGAAAATTCATCAAAAGCATGGGCTATAGTCCATCCTTTTTGCCCTAAAATGGTCAAAAATGACGTATTTTTCATCCTTCAAAGATAATTCATATTTTTTAAAAAAGGTGTGAAAATGGATGAAAATGTATCAAAAGCATGGGGTATAGTCCATGCTTTTTGCCTTAAAATGGTCAAAAATGAGCTATTTTGCATCCTTCTTAAATAATTCATATTTTAAAAAAAGGTGTGAAAATGGATGAAAATTCATCAAAAGCATGAGCTATAGTCTATCCTTTTTGCTTTAAGATGATCAAAAATGACGTATTTTTTATCCTTCATAAATAATTGATATTTTTAAAAAAGGTGTGAAAATGGATGAAAATTCATCAAAAGCATGGGCTATAGTCCATCCTTTTTGCCCTAAAATGGTAAAAAATGACGTATTTTGCATCCTTCATAAATAATTCATATTTAAGAAAAGGGGTGAAAATGGATGAAAATTCATCAAAAGCATGCGGTATAGTCCATCCTTTTTGCCCTAAAATGGTCAAAAATGACCTATGTTTCATCCTTCATAAATAATTGATATTTTAAAAAAAGGTGTGAAAATGGATGAAAATTCATTAAAAGCATGGGCTATAGTCCATGCTTTTTACCCTAAAATGGTAAAAAATGACCTATTTTGTATCCTTTATAAATAATTCATATTTTAAAAAAAGGTGTGAAAATGGATGAAAATTCATCAAAAGCATGAGCTATAGTCTATCCTTTTTGCTTTAAGATGATCAAAAATGACGTATTTTTTATCCTTCATAAATAATTGATATTTTAAAAAAAGGTGTGAAAATGGATGAAAATTCATCAAAAGCATGGGCTATAGTCCATCCTTTTTGCCCTAAAATGGTCAAAAATGACGTATTTTTCATCCTTCATAAATAATTCATATTTTAAAAAAGGTGTGAATATGGATGAAAATTCATCAAAAGCATGGGCTATAGTCCATCCTTTTTGCCCAAAAATGGTCAAAAATGACCTATTTTGCATCCTTCATAGATAATTCATATTTTTTAAAAAAGGTGTGAAAAAGGATTAAAATTCATCAAAAGCATGGGCTATAGTCCATGCTTTTTGCCTTAAAATGGTCAAAAATGAGCTTTTTTGCATCCTTCCTAAATAATTCATATTTTAAAAAAGGTGTGAAAATGGATGAAAATTTATCAAAAGCATGGGCTATAGTCCATCCTTTTGTCCCTAAAATGGTCAAAAATGAGATATTTTTCATCCTTCATAGATAATTCATATTTTTAAAAAAAGGTGTGAAAATGGATGAAAATTCATCAAAAGCATGGGCTATAGTTCATGCTTTTTGCCCTAAAATGGTCAAAAATGACCTATTTTGCATCCTTCATAAATAATTCTTATTTAAGAAAAGGTGTGAAAATGGATGAAAATTCATCAAAAGCATGGGCTATAGTCCACCTTTTTTGCCCTAAAATGGTCAAAAATGACCTATTTTTCATCCTGTATAAATAATGATATTTTCTGAAAAGGTGTGAAAATGGATGAAAATTCATCAAAAGCATGGGCTATAGTCCATGCTTTTTCCCTTAAAATGGTCAAAAATGACCTATTTTGTATCCTGCATAAATAATTCATATTTTCCAAAAAGGTGTGAAGATGGATGAAAATTCATCAAAAGCATGAGCTATAGTCCATCCTTTTTGCCCTAAAATAGTGAAAAATGACCTATTTTGTATCCTTCATAAATAATTCATATTTTCAAAAAGGTGTGAAAATGGATGAAAATTCATCAAAAGCATGGGCTATAGTCCATCCTTTTTGCCTTAAAATAGTCAAAAATGAGCTATTTTGTATCCTTCATAAGTTATTCATATTTTAAAAAAAGGTGTGAAAATCGATGAAAATTCATCAAAAGCATGGGGTATAGTCCATCCTTTTTGCCCTAAAATGGTCAAAAATGACCTATTTTTCATCCATAAATAATTGATATTTTAAAAAATGTGTGAAAATGGATGAAAATTCATCAAAAGCATGGGCTATAGTCCATGCTTTTTGCCCTAAAATGGTGAAAAATGATGTATTTTGCATCCTTCATAAATAATTCATATTTAAGAAAAGGGGTGAAAATGGATGAAAATTCATCAAAAGCATGGGCTATAGTACATCCTTTTTGCCCTAAAATGGTTAAAAATGACCTATTTTGTATCCTTTATAAATAATTCATATTTTTAAAAAAGGTGTGAAAATGGATGAAAATTCATCAAAAGCATGAGCTATAGTCCATCCTTTTTGCTTTAAGATGATCAAAAATGACGTATTTTTTATCCTTCATAAATAATTGATATTTTAAAAAAAGGTGTGAAAATGGATGAAAATTCATCAAAAGCATGGGGTATAGTCCATGCTTTTTGCCTTAAAATGGTCAAAAATGAGCTATTTTGCATCCTTCATAAATAATTCATATTTTAAAAAAGGTGTGAATATGGATGAAAATTCATCAAAAGCATGGGCTATAGTCCATCCTTTTTGCCCAAAAATGGTCAAAAATGACCTATTTTGCATCCTTCATAGATAATTCATATTTTTAAAAAAAGGTGTGAAAAAGGATTAAAATTCATCAAAAGCATGGGCTATAGTCCATGCTTTTTGCCTTAAAATGGTCAAAAATGAGCTTTTTTGCATCCTTCCTAAATAATTCATATTTTTAAAAAGGTGTGAAAATGGATGAAAATTCATCAAAAGCATGGGCTATAGTCCACCCTTTTTGCCCTAAAATAGTCAAAAATGGCCTATTTTTCATCCATAAATAATTGATATTTTAAAAAATGTGTGAAAATGTATGAAAATTCATCAAAAGCATGGGCTATAGTACATCCTTTTTGCCCTAAAATGGTTAAAAATGACCTATTTTGTATCCTTTATAAATAATTCATATTTTTAAAAAGGTGTGAAAATGGATGAAAATTCATGAAAAGCATGGGCTATAGTCCATCCTTTTTGCCCTAAAATGGTCAAGAATGACCTATGTTTCATCCTTCATAAATAATTGATATTTTAAAAAAAGGTGTGAAAATGGATGAAAATTCATTAAAAGCATGGGCTACAGTACATCCTTTTTGCCCTAAAATGGTTAAAGGGGGACTAGTACGAAAATCGCTCAAAATTTAATTCGGCTGAAACTTTCTTGGAATGATCTCTAAGGGTCTAATAAACACTAGATCATTTTTTTTCTTGATATTCTGATAGGAAGTATTATATTTTTACGAATCTTTAACGGAGTCTGTGACGTCATTTACTCAACACTAACCACCGCTCCATACATTTCTTTGTAAATAACTTCTTGATTTATTTTATTTCTATAAAGCCCAAAGGTTGGCTGAGAGACTTTACTGACCTTTATTGTGATTACAATTGATTTTTAAGTCTCTTTTTCAGTATTGAGTATGGAACGAGTGAATATTTTGATCACAAAATACAGGGAAATGTATAGAGCGATGTATGGTGTTGAGTAAATGACATCACTGACTTCTTTAAAAATTCGTAAAAATATAATACTTCCCTTCGGAATATCAAGAAAAAACTTTAACCAGTGTTTATTAGACCCTTAGAGATTATTCTAGGAAAGTTTCAGCCGAATTAAATTTTGAACGATTTTCGTACTAGTCCCCCTTTAAAAATGACCTATTTTGTATCCTTTATAAATAATTCATATTTTTAAAAAAGGTGTGAAAATTGATGAAAATTCATCAAAAGCATGAGCTATAGTCTATCCTTTTTGCTTTAAGATGATCAAAAATGACGTATTTTTTATCCTTCATAAATAATTGATATTTTAAAAAAAGGTGTGAAAATGGATGAAAATTTATCAAAAGCATGGGCTATAGTCCATCCTTTTGTCCCTAAAATGGTCAAAAATGAGATATTTTTCATCCTTCATAGATAATTCATATTTTTAAAAAAAGGTGTGAAAATGGATGAAAATTCATCCAAAGCATGGGCTATAGTCCATCCTTTTTGCCCTAAAATGGTAAAAAATGACGTATTTTGTATCCTTCATTAATAATTCATATTTTTAAAAAAGGTGGGAAAATGGATTAAAATTCATTAAAAGCATGGGCAATAGTCCATGCTTTTTTCCCTAAAATGGTGAAAAATGAACTACTTTTCATCCTTCATAAATAATTCATATTTTAAAAAAAGGTGTGAAAATGGATTAAAATTCATTAAAAGCATGGGCAATAGTCCATGCTTTTTTGCCCTAAAATGGTCAAAAATGACCTATTTGGCATCCTTCATAAATAATTCATATTTTTAAAAAAAGGTGTGAAAAAGGAAGAAAATTCTTCAAAAGCATGGGTTATAGTTGATTTTTGTTCCCTTTTTCCCATTTGTTTTCCTTTGTTGTCCTGTGTTCCCCTTTGTTCCTCTGTGTTCCCCCGTGTTTCCCTGTGTTCGCCTTTGTTCCCCCGTGTTTCCCTGTGTTCCCCTGTGTTCTTCTTTTTTCCCGTGTTGCCCGGTGATCCCCTGTGTTCCCCTGTGTTCTCCGGTGTTCCACTCAGAATATGGAATATAGTCAAAACTAAATAAAACCATGGAAGCCACAAGCTTAGTTTATTGACCTTTACTTTATTATTAAGCACAATTTTATTAATCATGAATGTATCTTCGTAACATTCTTTTATGCCTTTAACTGAAATCTTAATCTATTGGTAAATAAGCTGCTCCATGCTCTGGAGTTAGTAGTCATGTCCTTAGGAATCTAATGGGGAAAAATCAAAGTTCAAAAGTCAAGTAACTTTGAATACCGTGACGGATCAAGGGGAGTAGTGGTTCAAGCGTATGGAAACTCGTCTTCCCATACTTCATTCGTTCTACCCCTTCAAACCCTTACTCTCTCCGCGTATAAATAAATAAATAGGATTTAACAGTGGGATTTAGTATTTTTTTATTTGATAGTGAATATTTGTTAGAATTAAATCAGTAAACCCGTGAAATAGTTATTAGACTAATGGTTGGCATAACACGAGCTCAAACGCCATTCCACTTATCGCTTCGTATTTGAAATGTTCAAGCAATAAAGCACAAAATATAAATAAGATAAGATAATTAAAGATAAAGAAATACTTACCAGTACCAGTTTATTATAGAATAAACTAGCTACATGCACCTGAAGTTATACCGACGTCATCGAGAGCCATGTCTGAGCTCCATTGCGAACCGCGTATTCCCTCCAACAGCAACTGGAAATATGAGATCAATTAGTCTACGCAACAAATTTGTTGAAATCAAAATCGAAATTGAAACCGGGAGTTATTTTCAACCGGAAAGGTTATTAAGTAACTTATTAAGTAACTAATTTGTTTAAAAGAAAAACTTTCTAATGGGAGGTTATTTTCTTGTTTCTTTGACACTTGATATATCACGGAGACCTGTATTTATTTTATAGGTGGTAAACTTACAATATAATTCTGTGAGCTTGTAAACGTAACTTTTTTCTCCAGCCATTGGTTCCCGCTGTTTCCACTTAGAGATGTGAGAGTTGTCATTGCTCCAGTTGATACTGTTTTGAGCTTGACATTTAGTGTTCCCATGGTGCTTCCATACATATGATAAAAGAATGACAAACACTTTTGATCATTTGTTCCAGTTTGTTCTGCGCTACGAAGTATAGCTTTTGAACCTAGATCCACACCCGAAGCCTCAAGGTAAATGTAGTAACCTAATATAGTTAAGAAAATGTATTATTGATATGACACGAAACACCATAGAAAATAATAGACAATTGCGCTAAAGAAAGTGGAGTAAAATTTTCAACGTGATTTTTTTCCAAATCACTTTTTTCGCACCAAAACATATATTTGAAAAAAGTCATAGGATAGGGTTGAGTATGATTTAGAACTTGAGGTATGTGTTCCCTGCTATCACAGTCTATTTCCTATAGTTGCATCTAATGATTGCTATTCAATAAATGTTCGTGCTATGTTTGGCCGGGATAAAAGCCCTGTTTCACTAGAGCCAAACGATAGAGATGACAGCTGCAATTCCATTTTTGCATACAAAATAAAATGGCGTTTAATATGTTGAGTTTAATATTTTCTAATCTAGCGAGATGATTCCAGAAATAAAACTGTAGTTTCACAGCCAATCAGAAAGTAAATAATGGTTATTTTAAGCACAACATTGTCAAGTCTTACACTGATTGGGGCTACTCACCACTGCCGTCAGGTGACGTATGATCTGCTGAAGGTCCTGTGTTTGGACTAGGGGTATTATAACTTCGACGATACCAGGGGATATCTTGAGAAGGGTCTTGGCTCCATTTACAGTAATCTGTTGTAAAGGCGCATCCTTCTGGAACTTTGATTCAAATACATGAAGCTCATTTAGTCAAAACTTGTTTATGATATATACTGTTTTGCTGTAAAAGCTATTTTTCGAATTTCAAATAGAATCGATAAAGTTTTTATTGATGAGATTATGCATTCGTTTCATTCCATTTGGTAGTTATAAATATTTGAGCCTGAAAATTAAGAGGTTTTGCAAATTCAAAAGAGCCTGGTAAAGCTATTCTTGGGGTGCAACATGAATCAGAATCCCATCAGATTTAAATAACAATGAAACAGCCACCATGTTGGTTGATCTAGCAAGAGAAATTAAAGAAGAATGCCTTGTTATCGTCAACCAACATGGCGGCTATGACGTAACATGCCCGACTGAATCAAATAATGTTTTGTCACGGTTATGTTAATCAAAATCGTGTTTGTCGTTGCTCAAGTTATCCTTACAACAGTTTTATTTATCATTACATACCTAAATTACAAGGTGTAACTTGGCAAGCGCCTGACATAGTATTAATTCCTTCACAAGACTTCCCGCTAGACAGTGGTGCTGGATCGGTACACGTGCGTGTCCTGGTATGACTTCCGACGTCACAAGACTTGGAACAAGAGGACCATGAAGACCAACGATTCCAGTGACCGTCAACAGGTGCTAGAGCGCAAATAAAACCTCCTAAACACTAGCACTTCAACGTCAAAATTATTGACCAAAAAATTATTATAGAACTTCGTACGGGTTGATGATCTTTTTTTACTGTTTCAGTTCTTAAAATTTATAGTATGCACAGGGTGTCTTTTTATATAACTTTGTGCTATCCAATGAGAAACACTACTAAAAACCAATTGAATTTGCTGGTAGTTTGAGCGATTAATGTGAAACACCAAAGCTTAAGATTAATTGAGAAAGTAACCCAGCCACTCTATGCTTTATATACTGAATATTTCTAAGCTTGCGTCCTTGGCCGGCATTCCATATCGGTAAAAATATAATGCTTTGTTTTTTAGTAGAGTAACCAGTCAAAAAACTTTGATATTGTAAACTTTTTTTTGAATAAGATGTTCATTATTTCTATTTTTATCTGTAAAATATACTGATAATCAGTTCAAGCTGATTTAATTTTCCACGTCTAGAGCATTAACATATGCATTGACTCACGAAGAAATCATCAAAATTCATTTCTTATACATACTTGAACATCATAAGATTCCTTACCTCTTCTGCTCAATCCTTAGTATAATGTGTGCGTTTTTATTCCTGGTTGCTCCCCAAAGCCGCAATGTTATTATGTAAAAATAGCAAGTGCACTTATATTTACCATTGCATTCGGCATCCGTACACGCCATAGTCTGACTCTCAACTCCATAAGCATCGGCTGTTGGGCAGTCAGCTGCTACATTAGATGACGTACAAAATCGTTGTCTCTTTTTGAGGCAGTTTAGTCGATCACATGGTCCCCACGTTGACCAGGTACTTATCTTACTTGTCGGTTCTGTACAAAGGAAACTTGGACGATGTTAATATTGAAATGGAACTTATTACCGGAATTTCAATCAATTGCTTACCGGTAAAGAGATCGACCCTCAAACAAGGCAAGTTGTGTGCTTCTTTCGGATGGATACGAACATATCGTGCGCTTATTGCAGATGATAACGTGTTCTCGACAACAGTAGCTTTGTCAGTATTTCCCGCGAACTCCTGTGAAAAAATGGATCTCTCTTATTTTTTATATTCTTTGCCTGAGACCCTACCATCAGAAAGCAAAATCCCGCATCCCAGACCGTGAATTTGTCAATCAGTCCCGAGTCACACCCGATGCCAATCATCCCGAATCACGAATTTTTTAGTTTCCCAAATCCCGCGCTATAATTTAACCGTTTCCCGGCTCCCGCGAATACCTTTCCAGATCCTGTTTATAGTTACCTTCTCGACGCCATTTTCACTGTATGTATGCCATGTCACTTTATCCGACGAGTATTTGATAATGTATTTCGTGACCCATTGAGAAAATACTTCATTTCCTTGAGTTGCTACCTTACGTACAGAGTGAACACTTCCAAGATCAATTTCAAGATACTGTGATGACACGTCACTGGCGCTGCTGGCACACCAAGCACCGCCACTTTTAAGACGGCCCTGGTTAGGGGTGAAGAGTTTTAAACCATAGTATTCCTTGAAGGAAGAAGCGGTTATACTGTCCTCTCCTATTGGACCACCTGAATACAGACCAAGCGACGCTGAACCTATAAAAATAATAAAGTGAGTGACAAGACATGTCTATCTCCAGGTCTCCAGGTCTCCAGGTCTCAAGGTCTCCAGGTCTCCAGGGACGGATGAAGAGTATCTAATAAGCTAAATTGACTTTATTAGCCCTTAGCGTAAATTGAATTTCAATTTTTCCATGTCAATTTGTTAATAGTTATTAAATTCAATATGTTATGGTAGTTTTTGTTCTCATTTTACTTGACGTTCCATTTATTCTAAAAAAAAAACGTGGAGTCCCGCTGAATGTTCTCGTAATGCAGGGGTAACGTTGAAATCCCGATATAAGGGGTAGCGTAGAATACAAACGACATCTTTGAATAGGTTTCGAGGTGTAATAACAAAATGTAGCACTATAAGCTGCATGTCATTGAATTCAGGAGACATTGAAACAACCCCTTAGCTGATCTAAGTAAAACTAGATGCTGGTGGCAGCGTGCACTGGGATACCTGGACCGGGTGGGACCAGGGGCAGGGGGAGGGTCCTAGGGTGCCCTTGACCCACCCTTTGTGGAAAAAGAGTGATCAATTATAAAACTGGACCGGGTGGGACCAGGGGTAGGGGGAGGGGTCCTAGGGTGCTCTTGACCCACCCTTTGTGGAAAAGGACTGATAAATAATAAAACAAGCTGACTGTAATTTGGTTTTACAGCAGTCAACGAAATAGAGCATGCGAAGACATTAATTTATGTCACGTGATAAGCTAGCTCCGCCCTCTCTTAATCACTTAGCAACGTAGTGACATTGATTGACAACTGGCACATGCTAATTGATCGGACTATTAGAGAGGAACCCTGTAGCAGATGCCCGCTAAGGCCTCTTGGGTAAAGTTCTGAAGACCCCTGGGTACTATTGCGCAACTTGTCCAATTTGTCGGTCAGGAAAATGGAAAAAAAAAAAAACCAAACCCATTTTAAGACTGTGATACCACAGGTATCCTAGTAATGAGACGGATCGTTAACATTGGGCAACCAGCTTGTAAGAACGTACATCAATCATAGAATTACCTTTACAGTACAATCGGTCGATTTTGATAATGTCCAGCGCACTCAGGCTATCTACAGATCCAATGTTTCTAGTGTTTTGCGGATCGCCCTTGGCTGTTAGAGTTATTCTTCCATTCCTTGAGAAGGCATTGCCCTTGTAGTGAACAATAGAATTGTAGTCATAATTGACGCCCAGGGTGTCGACGACATCACTACCATGCCGAATGAAATTGTTTTCCTTATCTGAAGCAATACAAAAAAGTTATCAGAGTTATTATAGCATTTAACTGTTATCCTAGCATTTAACTGTTATCCTTTATTATAACAATAGAGTTGATGTTCATGTTAAATATGTTTTTGGCCCGAAGCATATATTAGACCGCTAATTCTTTTGTTTTAGCCCGCAAAATGCGCCACAATGCCCTATAAAGTTATTATCAATAATTGGCTTTATTGCATGAACGGATGCCTTAATTTGGATGCGACTCAAATAAATATTTTCTTCCCAACCATGGCGAACTTTACGACTAGATTGTGGAGTGGCTTATGCTTAGTGCTCCATGCACCAAGCGAGAGAAAAGACGTAAAACTACCTGGTTTAATGTTCTCCCAGTATATTTCCACGTAATCATCACGATCGTATCTGCTTTGCTCGTGCCAAAAACCTTTTAAAAGGGAAAGAGAGAGACGGTATTACTTCATACTCACAAAGCCCAGTCGATTCCGTAACAAGTTCATTGTGGAGTTATTAATGACCAATGCATCATCATTATTTAGGAGGTTTCCTTAATATACATATACAGCTATTTGAAAAAAGGTTGGTGAAGGCTTTGTTGCTTTGTTGCTTGTTGCATGTAGCATACACCTTATGCAATATCGGTCGCTCCTAATTTGCATAAAGGAAAAGCTTAATGAAATATTTTTGAAATATTTTGAATTGAGGAAATATTTTGTCTCCACATGAAATAACATCAGGGAATTAGTAACTGTGCACATTTTCAAAGAATAATGATAATTGTTTGCAGAATTATAAGCATTTAAAATGTGCCAAAACATGAAAACGAGGCCGGTTGGGCCATTGCTGCCTCACATACAAATATTTCTAATTTTAAATTGCTGTAACTTCCCTAGTATTTATGCTAGAGCACTCAAAATGTTGCTTAAATACTAATCTTAGCATATGCTTTCGAATGCTGGCTGTTATGACTTTAGGAGCTGATCAGCTCCCCTCATTTATGGGTTTTGCATAAGGTCTATACGAAGCCCGAAATGCACTTTAGGTGATGTGAATTCAAGCAGCAAAAAGTCACAACAATATGTGATTTTCCCAAACTTTGTCTGAAGGTTTTTTCAGCATATGTTCTTCTCTTCTAATATTATTCGCTTATGAATATAATACATTTCATGCTTGGTAAGCAACATGCAACATGCAGCATAGAACATGCAACAAATCCTTCACCAATTGTTTGCAAGACTTTGTATCATCAAGATATTTACTTCCAGATGGTTGATACGTTAGACATAGTTTTGGTAAAACATAGAAGAAATCCACATACCGGGTAGTACCTATAAGTGTAGTAATTTAACTATTGGTTATACCTAGTGCGTGCATGAGCTCGTGAACGATGGTTCCCTTGTAGTAGCAACCGTCTCCCAAAGAGACGTCCTGGGCACCCGAGGATGTGAACTGCCGACCAATGTAAGACCAGCATCTGAATAGGAAATAACCTTCAGTAGTATACAGCTATCTCAAAAAAGGCGATAAGTCATAGATACATACACTTTATTTACAGAGGGAATAATAATAATAATAATAATAATAATAATAATAATAATAATAATAATAATAATAATAATAATAATAATAATAATGACCCTGAAAAAGTAATGGACGATACAGCAACAATTTTATGGGACATGCAAGTACACACGGACAAAACCATCAAAGCTAACAGACCAGACATCATAGTCAAGAACAAATTACAAAAACGATGTTTTCTAATTGATGTGTCAATCCCAGCAGAAAGAAATGTGCCCTTAAAACAGATAGAAAAAATCTCCAAATACAAAGATCTAGAAATAGAAATAAGAAAAATGTGGGGTATGGAAACAAAAACCATACCTATTGTTATCGGGGCACTTGGGTTGATACACAAAGGACTAGAGAGGTATGTCAATAAATTACAAGGAGACATTCCTATTAGCAGAAATGCAGAAGATTGCCCTCCTAGGAACTGCTGACATCATCAGGAGAACTCTTATGATTAATTGATTTTTTTATTTTTATTTAATCCGCTTTCAATTTTTTTTTTAATAAATCAGTAAATACATTCTAGTTTTCCCAAGGTTCATGGATTGGACTCGGCAGCTAAGAATTTTGTAAGCAAAACGTTAAGCAAATTGGAAATAGATGAATAAATAAATAAATAATAATAATAATAATAATAATAATAATAATAATAATAATAATAATAATAAAGAGTTCTAAGGCACCACAACTGGGTCTCAGTGCCCTTACAATCACGAAAACAATAAGTATAATAAAAATCTTCAATAGTAATAATAAAAATAAATAAATAAAAAAATTTAAAAAATGAGGATAGACGGACCTAGATAATGATAAAACTAGACTCTAGATATGCAGACTAGGTATATATAGACTATAGGTAATGAGGATAGACGGACCTAGATAATGATAAAACTAGACTCTAGATATGCAGACTAGGTATATATAGACTACGAATTCAAATTCGTATAGAAAGCTAGATTAGAAACCGTAATTCCAGTAAACCTGTACTCTCCCTTACGGTCATTCCAATAAGGAAAGGATATATACAATGGATATATACAACTAAACACGAATAAACGAGGCCTTTAAAGAGATAACCTAGGTTACCAGTGCTGTAGAAGAGGCAATCCCGAAAGTTTGGATAATGCAAATTATAAAGAACTTTTTGAGATCATCTAAGCCAAGTCTATTAGTGTTAACAGTAAATACAGGACTTAATTAACTGTACATACCCTGTCTTTTTAATGAATTTGATCCAATTCTTTTGATTAGTTCTTGCAACGAATGTTATACAAGTAAGATTGTTATATTCATTTAGAGCTTGGTTAATGAGTTCAGTTTTATCTGAAAGAAATTCAAAATGTCATGTAAATAAGTTAGGTACCTAGGGACACCCATGTCAACACGGATTGTTGGTTTTTTAATTGTTCTATCTTTTTTCACTCTGCTTCCCGCTTTTTTCCACCTTGTATTGTTTTATTTTCCTTCCTGTCTTCTCTTTGTTTATTGAATCTATACTAGTGAAAGTACCTGTCAAAGAAGAATCAATCTCGTACGGAACAGTACTTCCGCTCCAGAGGTAATTCCTACTCCGCTGAGCATTTCTCTTAGACACCTGAGATCCAGCATTCTTTAATTCTTCTTTCATTTGTTCGCTGAGCAAGATATCTCCTTCTGTTAAATCAGGTATTTCTTTCCCTGGATAAGAAAAAGGACAAATGTATCGGTTTTTCATTAGTGTTTTGCTTAGTAAGAATCAAACATTTCTTACCACCTCATATTAAGATACAATTGCTCTAGTCTAAACCCTCCCTCTCAACGAATACAACTGACATATGAAACTGTTACCACCTCATATTAAAATACAATTGCTCTAGTCTAAACCCTCCCTCTCAACGAATACAACTGACATATGAAACTGTTACCACCTTATATTAAGATACAATTGCTCTAGTCTAAACCCTCCCTCTCAAGGAATATAACTGACATATGAAACTGTTTGTCTGCCGTACGTAAACTCAACCGGTAGAAATTGTTAGTTTCCAAATGATATTTCGAGGTTATTACGCACCTTCATCAATGGAGACAGGATCTGTGAGTTGACCGTCACTTTGGCTGTGGATCAGCGATTCTTAATTTTAAAAAAGAATAAAAAAGAAAAATCAGGATTATAAGAAATATATATTTGATCGTACCATACTGAAATATGTTCTTCAAATGATGGCCATGCATCAAAATTATTATCAACACAAAGATAGAATGACTGCGCGCACATGCGTTAGATTTATCATTCATCTAGTTTCAAAGCGAAGGAGTTGTTTTCAGTGCGCTGACTAACCGATGGCCCTCACACGACTGAGATACACTTTTTGTCAGACTTCATATAAAGAGTACCAACTCATGTTAAATGTATCTTACTAAATATCTTACCAAAGGAATCAGGAATCCTGTATGCAACGGTTGCTTCAATCAGCAAAAATACCAAGATTAGAGCACAGGTCTTCATGGTTGTGTGTCCAGTACCTTAATAACCAACCTGCGATGTACACAAGGTCTTTTTTGTCTATGGAAAAAGTCAACCAATATATAACTAATGATATCAAGAGAATCATAAAAGTCTTTATAAAACGCTGAATTAAAGAACGAGATTAAGAGTTTTTGCGAAATTGTTCAAGTTTTGAAGATTCGAATTTGATAAATACTTCTGAATAATGTTTCATACATACCTTGAATATAACTTTCGGTAATGCACTCTTTTCTTTCTCTTGTTCCTCTTCTTCTCGTTTAGGTATCAATTACGATACCATACGAATGGAAAACAAATCTATCTTCACCCGTTTAAATAGCTGTTATCAAACTATTTTCATAGATCCAAAGTTAACTGTCTTTTTTGATACATAGTCTTTATCATTACCACGTTTACATGTGTGTATTGAAATCAAAGTTCTCACCATTAACAATGATACGTCGGAACAATAAAAGGTAATCTTTCCACTAAGGAACCTAAAATAACCTCTAAATAGGTCAATAAAAAAGGCTAATTGATAGTGAGACTTGATTGAATACCTTGATCATATTTATCACAAACATTTCCCTCACGAATGGAAATTCAGTTAAACTACATTTTCAAAACGGTTTCACGAACAACTAGCATTAACAAGCGTTTGGTTGTTTAATACTCATTTTTAAATCAGAAAGACGAAACAAACACATATTTTAGAAGTATTTTGTAAAAACACATAGAACCGGTCAGTCCAATATTACTCCAAAGTTTCGTTCTTGGGAATGTTATAACTTATTAATGAATCGTTAATGAAACGAGTTACGTCAGCCTCATTTATGACTTCAAGCTAATTAAGCCTTCATAAACAACGCGAATGTCATGAAAGAGTAAGCGAGAATTTTCCTGTACGTCAAGCCTTGTGTATCACTCTACCCATCAACCTTCATAAACAACGCGAATGTCATGAAAGAGTGCGCGAGAATTTTCCCGTACCTCTCTACCCATCAACCAAGGTTAACAACGAATATTATTATTCTTAATCCCACAAACTAACAAGACTTCGTTTTATTAAACTCCTGAATACCTTTGTCGTGCTACACATTATTGAATTATTCTTATCAGTGTTATGGTTTTGAACGCCATTCCAAAGAGAATCGGTAAAACTCGGCTTCAGGAAGGTTTTTTGCCCTTCCAATCGCCCATATTGGAGCGCCGTTTTCAGAGTTCCTGGAAGGCCTTCACGGATACCGTAGCGATATCATAGGAAACTTATGCATGACGAGCACGTTGGGTTGGATTTATGCACAGCAAACTATTTTTAGCCCTAAATAAGCTTCTACGATAGCTACATAATTTTATACTTCCTAAGATATCCACGTTTGAAAAAAATAATTTTATTAACAAATGTTTGTTTAAACTTATTAAGTCTTTTAGCTTATTAAATCTTTAGGAGGGTGGGTTGTTTTTAGAGTTGTAAATAATTAGCATTGTAATATAATAGTAATTATGATTATTTTTGTTGAAAATTGGCACGTTTCGCTGCCATGTAATGTTTAATAAAGACTATTATTATCATTGTTATTATTGTCAAACCTAAAAGGAGTTACCTTTGAAGTCCCTTTGAAGATACTGTCAGCAAGCCGATATAGGTGCGACAATATAATCTTTATTGATACTTTTTTGTGACGCTACATTTATAAAAAAATAGATGGTTTTAAGAAATTAGACAAAAAATTAAAATTAAAATAAAGTATAAACCTTTATCGAAGATAAGAGCTATCCAGCTTTAAAATCAAACTTATAAATGTGCTAATTTAATCTTTAACTATTGTAATGAGAGGTATACTTATCCAAAACCCCATCTAATACATGTGCTAGTCTGTAAAGCACATTCCCGATAAACTAAGATTAATAATAGCCTCATTATTTATCGCCTGAGGGTGATGGTGAGGGTAGGGGTGGGGGTGGGGGTGGGGGTGGGCCGGAAGATGTCATCCCCGCGCCAATTATTACGTAAGTTGATGATACTTGAGAGTAAGAAATGATTTTCGACTCCACCTTCTACGATTTCTTTGCCAATTTTTCGTTTCATCAGTTAGGGCTGGTGTAGTTCAAAAGCCAATGATTGCTAAGGCTGGTAACTACAGATTGCATGCCGGCGCTAGCTTCTGTTTCATTTGGGGAGAGGGAGAATAATTTGGGGAGTTTCACGTGGATTTGATCAGTGTAGGGAAAAGGGGGGATACTCAGTTTTTGCCACAAAATTTTGGAGTTGGAATATTTCTTTCCTTTAAATACAAAATGGGATTTTTAGTTTGGTAATTATCTTTTGGTTGTGACGAATATTGCCGTGTATTGTCATGCAATGCAGTTAGGTTCAAACTACAAGCTGTAACTACTGAAAACGAGTCTTGGCCAGAATTTAGTTCGCGCCTTGGGAAAAAAAGATATGGAAACAAGCAAGCGTTACAGTTTTAATCTTTTTGGTTCAAAGTAATGCTAGTTTGATGAAAAGAAAAACGTTATAATAGAAATAGATAAGTAATAGCAGGTAATAGATAGGTGTTCAACGTACCTGCATAATATATGACAGCTATTGAAGGAACTACACAAAAATACAATATAAAAACAAAAAAAGATAAAAGAATAGAAATGTAGTTCTCAATTTCGGGAATCGGGATATTTTAACAAATAAAAACTCATTCGTGACAATTTACTGAATCCATTGTTGCCATGTATGACATACATTAAGTGAGAAGTTTGTATAAATTAAGATAAACGTCTACGTCTAAAAAGATTTGGTTGTAGATAGGTTTCATTACATTGTTAACATGGAATTACTGTAACAGTAACTTGTTACCCAAAGCTTTCGAGTCATCTACCCATCATCAGGGGATTTAGTAAAAAGAGTTTTTTTGTTGTAATTATTATCAAAAATCTTAACGTACCTAAAAGAAAACCAGAGAGTATAAAAGGTAACTTGAAATATTTGAAGAAAGAAAAACACTTGTTTGAATCCTGCAGAATGGCAGGGTGTACCGTAAGAGTTATTGGAATGATTGGTTATTAGAAAACTAGGTTGTAACTTCACTTCATTTTTTCCAGATTATTTCGGAGGCGTCGCTCTTTGTCAGTTAAAGAAATGAATAACGGTGTTTGATGGTTTTCATTGAAGAGAGACAAATGACACGATAGAAATCCCTAAAAAACGATTAATGAGCGTTTTTAAAAACTGAAAATCAGTTCAAAGTCATTATTTAGTTTTGATAGTAATCTAACATTTTATAACTAGTAATTCTCAGGCCGCAAAATATGAGTAGATTCATTAGAATTCTTAGGTGTTCATGGGATTTTAGAATGCTGTTGTTTTCACCTGCTATTTCTCGGGTCTCGGGTCTCGGGTCTCGGATATAGATACTTTTAAGCATAGAGGAAAATTGTCTATTACCCCGTTTTTAAAAATCACTCAAAAAATGTAGAGTTTCGACTATATTTATTGTCTTATGAATATTAGGGAAAAGGAATTGAGATATGATGAATAAGTTATTACATTTCTTCTTATTATAATTATATTAATTCAGCATAATTTCATTATTTAAACAATTCTAAAAAAATATCTTGAAAAACTAGTGAAACCTTCGGGATTACAATAGCTGATCCGCAATAGCTGCCACAGTTTTGTCATTATATTTAAACTATAAATTAAAATAATATTACAAAAGACCAGTTGCCATGCACAGTACAATGGAATGATATCACATTGGCGCATTTAGAAATTGCCATTCATTTCGACAGACTTTTGTATTCCTTCTCTTATTTTGTCTTCGATGGTTCCAACTATTGTTTCATGCACGATGCACCATTTCACATAATGTGATCGCGCTTAGAAGGATACATCCCCCCCCCCCCCCCTAAACGAATGATAAATATCATATACAAAGGAAACAAGCTAGAGTGTAGATAACCAACTCCTGAAGAAGTACTTACAACAGAAAACAAAGAGATGTTTTTCAAGTTTTTGTTGTGCAAGCTCTTCTCTTCGACATGATAAACCGAACAGGTCAGATTTGTTTTTAAGCGGCGTGACGTCAATGGTAAAGAAAACGACTCCTGGCACGAAAATGAAAAAATATATGGATAAATGGATATATTCTTATGCATCTGTTTTTATATTAAGATTTGATGTTTAAAATTCTGCTTGTTGTAGGAGAAGTCTTAGATAACATCATTTTTTTCTTTATTTTAGGATTTAAAATGGATCCGCAAATAAATCACACTTTAGAAACTCCATTCCCAAATGATAATAACGAGAGTAATAGAACCCCAATATTGGATTTCAGTTTGTCGCCTTAAGAAATAAAATATACATTGTTTGTAACAATGCACGATAAGCTATGCATGGTGCATCGAGTATGGATCATTTCAAATGTTACTTGGTAAAGCAAATAAGGAGGTCAAATATTACTCTCGATTGAAAATGATAATAAATACAATAATCTTATAAATTAATCATAATTTCAATATAAAATAATCTCACCAAAAAGGTAAGAATTCTCAGAATTACATCTTGCCAGTTTATGACAAAATGCATTTTAAATTTTAACATATTTAATTTACTATATTGTTTATCATTTATCAATTTATTTAATTATCTAAAGTAGCTACAGACTATTAATTAATTTGTACAGGGCACCACACCTCGTCCTCCAAGCAAAATGAGAACTCTGGTAAGCGAATTTGCAGAAAATGGGGAGCCGGGCGGTACAGCATGCTGAGTTTTGTAAAACAACTTTTTTGGGACAGAGAAAGACATTAAGAAACATTTTTAAAACCTTGTCTGACCCCACCCCCACCCCCCTGACCAATGTATCAGCCTAAGGAGCGTGCAAGATTGCGATTTCATTGTGATTGATTCCCTTAAGAACTTTTGTTAGATTAACTAGCGGATTAACTAGCGGATTAACTAAAGAATATTCTGCGTTATACTGGCCTTTACAGGAAACGTTCTGCCTATTTGGCGCTTGCTTCTTCGCTGTCCTGTGAACCTGTAAACGTCACTCGAGGGTTAGTAGTTTGCAACGTTTTCTTTTCTTTTTTAAGAACAAATACCTGCAAAATAAGAATACTTCATCAGACAAGACAACAATTAACCAAAAGGGGATGCATGACTATGTTAGTGGTCAGCGGCAGTGGCAGCACAGCAACAACGCCCATGATGTAAGATTTAAGTCCAAGTCTATTGGGTCACGCAATTTTGTTATTTATGTTATATAACGGATTATTATATCAGTTGTCTCGGGTTTGAGTAAGAATGATGTTGCCTAGCGAGAGTTTGCAGGACCTTGGCAAGCACAGCTCTAGTGACACACGAAACACCAACGATAGTCTTTAGTTCCAAAACTTAGAGTCCTCAAGGGGAAGGTAGGAACTGACAAACTGGAATCTATTACATTCATAATAAAATCAAGTCAAATAAATGGATTCCACAGTCAGAGTGACATAATTTGGTACCTGATCTTCCAGTTCTCGAATGGTCCTGGCCATTTCATCAATTTGCTGATTAGATTTGACATCTCTTAACATATGTTGCTCTATTTCAGCCTGCATAGCTATTATCTTCATGTCTCTTGCACTAGGCTGTTTGTTGCATTCTCGTTTGGATAGTTCACTGACAATGTGATTCTGAAATAAACAAAACGTAGTGAGCAACTGGCTGATAAGGATGAATAAACCAAGTATTGCTGTACGAAACTGTTTTATGTGTTGTTAAAAAAGAGTAAAGAGCTGTGTTGTGCTATTGAAGACAGCCTTCGATGTTAGTGGATAAGAATACCTTAAACATGGTCAGCTCTTCTATTCTTTGGTTAGCTTCCGTTAATGCTGCACTAGTGTCTTTATCATGACGTTTCGTTACAGCGAGGTCATTGCGTAACGCATAGATCTCTTCTTGTTCTTGAGCACGTGTTACTTGACCCTAACGACGAACAATAAGCGTCAATTCAACTGATTTCGATTTTTCTTTGCACCCTAGTATCTGTACTTACTTTTTTATGAAATGCGCAAAAATCAAATAATTAGCACTTACTTGAATAAGCCTATCTGCTAAGTTTGAACATTCCTGGAAGGGTTTAAACAATGAGCAAAGCTATTAGATGGACTGTGCATACAATGTAATACTATATATACACTACACTATACTATACTACACTACACTACACTACACTACACTACACTACACTACACTACACTACACTACACTACACTACACTACACTACACTACACTACACTACACTACACTACACTACACTACACTACACTACACTACACTACACTACACTACACTACACTACACTACACTACACTACACTACACTACACTACACTACACTACACTACACTACACTACACTATACTATACTGTAAAGGTGGTAGCCACTTGTTGAGAAGTCACGTAATAAGTTCATGCGACTAAGCAATGTTCTGAAAACGGGTTTTGCCCCCCCCCCCCCCCATCCTGGCAACACCCATGCTTTTGGTTCTCTCCATGATCCAGCTGTGCTTCGGGGATTGTTCTTTTGGTTATCGGGTTTTCCTTACATCGCTGATAAGCCAACTAAACAATTACTTCCGGTATAATATATTCCATTTACAGTTAGTGTTTATTACCTGTTCTAATTCGTCTATTCTTTGCATCAGTAATCTGTTTTCCGTTTTCAAACGACGTATTTCCTCATTATCTTCTGCTTCTTTATGCTTTACTCGAGTATATTCTCTTTCTAGTCTGTAAACAATCAAAAGGGTATATCGATTCATATTCAAAATACGAGAACTTAAAAGTAAAGAAGCACACTAGGAATAGAACAGCTGAATGTGATAATTATGTTGGCCGCATAAAGCAAAACCCAAGAGGCCTCTCAAAGATATTTTCCGATTTCAAGTTTCGTGCAAATAATATGGAACATATATTACTATATGTCAAGCGTTTACGATACGCAAGCATGGCTGCACATAAGCGCCGGTCATCGGACAAATGTCCGGTAAAAATGAATGTTAAATGATTCCCCTTCTCTGGACATTTGACCAGCCATTACTGGGTTTGAGAGGTGAGATATTCCTCTGGCCTGATAAATTAACTGCCTATAAAAAAATAGTTGCAGCCTTGCGCAAGGGGAGGAGACGTGGTCTTTTAAAAATGGTAAAGCATTAGCTTTAAGATCAGTATATATATCAGTATATATATTTTTTGTTTGTTTGTTTGTTTCTGAAGGGCACAGCTTTTTCTTTCATGTTGAGTAACTCCCTCAGTCGACTTTGAAGGCATCAGTTTGACCGCGACCATCATCATGCAACGAAGATAATTTAACAAATATAGCACTTGATATTTTTGCTTTAGCAAAACCAACCTTTTCATCTTCTTGGAGTTGAATTTAAAGTCAGATGCTACTTTCATTAACGAATCCATGTCTTTCTCATACTTTTCAGGCATTTCTTTTTGAAAATACTGTCAAGAAAATATGCATAATTTGAGGAATACTTAATTACAATTAATGACGATACTGGGATGATAGAGAACACACAATGTACCTTCAGCATGTATTCCATGTCAAGTTGTAACAACTCCTCTTGACTGCATAATAAAATGGCCATAATAACGCGAAATAACCCATCACGACCCTGAATAGAAGAGCAAAAAAAAAAAACAACTAAGCAGAGGCATTCATTTTTGTAAACAATTGCTTGCGCTAGTTTTGATGCGCGAGGGGAATCTCGACTACCGACTAGAACTCTTTTTTCGATGGTACAGTTTTTTTTGTTGAGAAGCAAAGATAGCTTATTTTTGTACTGTTTGCTAACCTTCATGTAGTTGCCATTATCAAACAGGAAATGGATAGGAGTAAATATGAATTGGGAATGTACCGTGTGGACAGTAATATTCGCTAGTCCAATTATCATGAAGAATAACGAAGAGCTTTGCCAAAGAATAAATCAGCAAAATTTGAGGGGTCTCTCTTTTATCAAAATGCATTTCAATTGTACGATTGGTCGTTTTGATAAGGGATTACATAAGGGAGATAGTTCTGGAAGAGAAAAAAATACTATGATCTGAAGTGCAACAACGTTGTCAGAATAAAAACGATTCTCAGCGGTCTGTTATAGTTCATTTCACTGCGAACCTGGCTGTATGGTATGGTATCCCGGCAACGCACAAGTATTTTTGGCCTCACTGTACTCCCCCCGACCTGCGGTTACTTTTCTTATTTCCCACCCTTCCCTCCCTCGTCTTCTGCTCCTGTACTCATACATAAGAACAGTAAGACTGATGAGAAAAGATTCCAGTAATCTTACCTCTGAAATAAAAATGTCCATTACCCTGAAAGCTGAGTTGAGCGGAAAAACAGAAGCAAAAAGAGTCAGAAACCAAGATGATGCATACATAGCAGTATGGAAACCCTGAATAGAATGAAAAATAATAATTAGATGCTATTGCAGCAATAGTGAACATATAGGCTCGTAACATACATAGTAAACGAACATGCAGCTTCACTACTAACAATATATAGTAACATATACACTAACAATATGGAAGTTTTAATAGAGTCAATGATTACGTTTTGGAAGTATCAGCTGAACAGAGCTGTGGAACATCAGGTTTATTTGTGAACGATTATTATTATTGTACATACATAGTATCTGAATTAACAATAAGGAAAGTTTCTCAATACCTGGGCCTGGAAATGCGCAAATATCTCTGGAAGATTCTCCTACAAAGAAAGACAAGTTGTAAACATAACATATACGAAAATTTGTTTTCAAAAGTCGTTCTCATATATCGGCCTTCAATACGTACCTGTAATAAATTTTCTAGTTGATATATACATAAACCTAACTCTGCCATCGTGGGTTTAAAGATTTCTCTCATTCGATAGTCTTGCATTAGTTTAACTAGTACGCAAAATGCTTCTTCCTCAGGCATCTAAATCAGAAAAATATCCAGTAAGGAAAGGAAAAGATAGGTGGATTTTAAGAGAAGTCTAAAAGCCAATGTGCACGAGCTCTAATTTCTAGCACAAAGCATGATGGGAAACTGAGTCCTTACGCTGTTTTGGCTCCTCTAAAAATTCATCTGACAAATTTTCCTTCGACAATTTCTATGGAAATTTAAGTATTTCAACAGACGAAAATAACAGAGTAATTCAGTTTTTTCTGATATTTTCTTTGATATCGCTGTTTCATTTTTGCAGAACTCAGTTTCCCAGAGCGCTTTGTGAGCACATTGCCAATTTAAATATTGATGCATGGTTATCAGGATGTCGATAAATATAGATTTATTTTATTGTAGATTTGGAAGAATAATCTTTGGACATTGGTAACTAACCATTCTGTAGAGGGAGTTCAAGTCATACAGTCAATTCATGGGGTACATGTCACGTCATAGTCGCCATGTTGGTTGACGATAACAAAGTCAGTCTTTTGTTAGAACAACCAACATGGCGGCTGTTTCATTTTTAACTCAAGGGATTTTGAATCATGTGGTTGCACTATTATACGTCTGTCTGAATAACAAATGTGAGGTATACTACACTGCAAACCCCCTCCCCCCCCCCCCCCCATAATATAAAATATGTATACAACTATCTCAAAAAAGGTTGAAGGGACGAACGGTAAATAGCAATCGGTGTTTGGCGATTGCACGATTGGGACAGTATGGATTTCTTCATATTAATACCTCAGTAAACTATGCCTGCACCATTCAGGCAGGGAAGACCTTAGATGGCGAGTAGTATAGCTTGTTCATCTTGTGAACTATGCCTGCACCATTCAGGCAGGGAAGACCTTAGATGGCGAGTAGTATAGCTTGTTCATCTTGTAAACTATGCCTGCGCCATTCAGGCAGGGAAGACCTTAGATGGCGAGTAGTATAGCTTGTTCATCTTGTGAATTTTCAATTGAAAAGATCTCATGTTATTGGGTTATTTTCCCTCACCAATCACCGATTACCATTCGCCCCTTTTTTGAAATAGCTGTATAGGGATCGGGAAAAAGGAATATCGTGGAGAGGTATTTTATAGATTGTCATACCTGCATTAACAGAATTCCTACGATAAAGGCACTGCCTTGACAATAACCTACTTCCTTGTCGTATACAGAATATGCCTAAAAAGATAACCAAACTTTTGATGAAGTAACGCCAGATGTCCGTTCCGTCACGCAAAGTACACCAAGATACATGAACATACCTTTATAACGTTGAAGAGTGTCCCTTGCCCGACGCCATCTTTATCTTTGAAAAATGAATGGTCAGGAAACGTGCGCGCAATATCCCGTCTAATCATCCGCTCACACGCTGAATTAGTCTGGGGAAAAAACATCAAATATTAGATTTGATAACATTCCTTGATTATCTATTAAACACACTTTTCGCACTCATTTGCGCTTATCTCAATGATCCAGTTTCTTGCGGAACCATTCAATAAAAACTACAGGTGTACAGAAAAATCGAACAGTCTATAGTTAAGCTGCTTGTCCGCAATACAACGCGAAACTCATCAAACGGCTGATAAATGTAATATCTGCCATTTGAACAGCAAGTAACAGGTGCCGTAACCAGGGAATGAGAACACTGCCAAAACAAATGCAATGCAAAGGAAGTTTGTTCCCGGATAAGGATACGTTGGTTCTCTCCTGTGCTTCGAGGCTTTTTCTCTGGGCTCTCCGGTTTTCCTCCCTCCGCAAAAAAATCAGGTCAACTTCTAAATTCTAATTCGATTTACGGCCTAGATGAAAATTACACTATGTAATTGTAGTAACCCTACCAATTTATGTATTTTTTTTGAATATTTACAAACATAAAATCACAAATACCTTTATGAGTTTGGGGTATTCATCTTTTAGCGGGGAGTCCCTCGCACCACAGAGTAGTTGCCACACTAGTCCTCTCAGGGCATTAGGAATTCCTTTACGCACCATATCACGGACATTTTTAGGTTTCTTCTTCACAGCATACTCCCAGTTACTCATCAACTGACCCCATTCAAGGTACACATCTCCTTCATCACAAATTTCATCATAGTTTTCTGGGGTTTCTGGCGTCATTGGTTCACCTGATCCACTTTGAACTGACCATCGTTTGGGAGTGTCCGGAATTGCGGTCAAAGCACGAGAATCGTTCGTTAATAATCTGTCAAAAACGTTTGGAACCATAAAACATTATTTATATACGTATGACTCGTTTGCGACATATGGATAAAGGGACAACCTCAGCTTGTCTAAATTTGATGGCACATGTACAGGCAAATGTTAACACTAAACCGTGAAAAACACAGGGACTAGACAAAGCAGAATGAACAATTACAATAATCATTATACAACTATTGATCAGGATTACTAACGAGTGACAATGACCGCACACGTTGTTGTTGTTGTTGCAATTTAGAAACATTTTTGGTAGTGTTTGTTGGAAGGATGAGGGGGAGGTTAAGCAGCCAATTATTTCTGCTGTAACTGTTTTGTTTTTGTTTGTTTGTTTGTTTGTTGTGTATAAGATATCCTTTATTACAAGGATTATTTACGCGGTATGGAAATTAGGAGGCATTTTTGATTGGCTTCCAAGATTAATAGCAATTTCTAGTTTCAGTATAATCTAAATGTATGCAGTATTTACAAGGAATTATGAAATAGTTATATAATTAACTGAAGCTGAGTATTGTTTGCTTTATTTCATGTTGACGTAGAAGCTACTGGAGTAAAACCGAAAGAGTCACACGTTATTTCATAATGACCATGGAAAAATAATATATCGAGTTCCAGACGGTAACAAACCCTTAACCCTTTGGAATACCGGTAAATATCGGAGGAGAAAGAATACCATTAAGTGTTAGTTGTATTTTCTTCCTTTTGAAAGTTTTACTGCCTTATATTCCAAAAACAAAATTCTATATTGCTTAAAATGTAAATTACGAGCAGAAGTACCGCTGCGCCCCCTTGGATATACTGTAGGCCTACTGATACGTTTTTACGAGGAAGACGAAGTAATCTAGAACAATAACCCATTTTACGGTATTTCAAATGCTTTGTTGTTTGCACTAATTATTAGCCCGAGTACTGTTCTCATTAATTTACCTTGGTAAGGTTTTCGCCTTTCTTGAGGCTGAATTTCTTCTTTTCATTCCAAAGTCCATGAAAACACAGCTTTATATGGAACTCAATTTATTTAGAGTTCACTGAATTTTTGACGTGTCTATTATAATTCTAAACTAGGGATCATGTAACGAAATGTCAACAATATCTGATAAGTCTGATGCTTCAGGATTGGTCAGTAATAATTAACTTAGCCAAGGTTCTTTACCTAATACGTATCTATAGATAAAAATAGACCAAAAATGGATGTCATTCACGATACGATAAATATGCATGTATGCCTAATGCACTCAGTTCAGATTAATTGTTGAAAAGAAAAGAAAAGAAGAAATGGAAGGAAAGAAAGAAAGAAAAGAAGCAAAGGAAAAAAACAGTCTTAAGAATGAAGTTAGAAATGGGAAGAAAGAAAAAGGAGACAGGGTTCACAAGTA
Organism: Anthopleura xanthogrammica; assembly: GCA_964019055.1. Taxonomy (NCBI): domain Eukaryota; kingdom Metazoa; phylum Cnidaria; class Anthozoa; order Actiniaria; family Actiniidae; genus Anthopleura; species Anthopleura xanthogrammica. The sequence goes on along the minus strand of OZ025216.1, from coordinate 12,987,828 downwards.
TCATAGGAAATCTTCAAGAACGAGAAGGCTGGAAATTGGATACAATGTCTTAATGAAACTGACGTCAATCTCAAAAATGTTAGTAGAAACATAAATCAAACTCAGTAAATGGTTTGAACCCTGGAGTAACAGTGGAGTGAGTAATGCAATCGTCTGGCTGTGGGTGAGTGTAGTCTTGAGAAAGGCTGTTGGTGGTGGTGAAGTCATATTTAGAGTACAGTGTACATTACTCACTCCACAAAAATTAAATTATAGTCCTTCCTTAATATTTATGTATGAAGATCTTAGCCTCACGTTCATGCAGCTATGACCACATTTAATGTATTCGCATACTTCCACGCATGGACTTTTTGCTGCAATGCTGGCTGGTTTTACCAAATAAGGCATGAAAAAGCTTGTTTGGCAGCAAAAAGGCCATGCATAGAAGTATGCGAATACATTAAATGTGGTCATAGTTGCATGAACGTGAGGCTAAGCACTTCATACATAAATATTAAGAAAGGACTATACCACACATAATTTAGACAATAATAATAATAATAATAATAATAATAATAATAATAATAATAATAATAACAATAACAATAATAATAATTATTAGACTTGGTAAGCTAAGAATTTTGTAAGCAAAACTTTAAGCAAATTGGAAATAAATAAATAATAATAATAATAATAATAATAATAAACAGTTCTAAGGCACCAAAACTGGGTCTCAGTGTCCTTACAATCAAAAACATTATAAGTATAATAAAAATCCTTGATAATAAAAAAACTCTAGGAAAACAAAACTAATTGAAAGCTAGATATACAGACTAGGTATATATATAGACTATAGGTAATGAGGATAGACCTAGAGAATAATGAAGCTCTACGAAATCAAGACTCATTGAAAGCTAGATATACAGGCTAGGGATAATATAAACCATAGGTAATGAGGATAGACCTAGAGAATAATAAAACTTGACTCTAGATATGCAGACTAGGTAGACTAAAGATAATGATTAGGATAGAACTGAAAAAATAATAAAACTACAAAATTCAAACTCATATAGAAAGCTAGATAAGCAGGCTAAGTATACACTTATTTCAGTCACTCAACGCCAATAACAGGAGACCCGGAACAGCCAATCCAAGGCCAACAGGAATCGGTGGGTGTCACAATTCTGACAGGTCTCAGACCTACAACTCCAAATCCCCTGCCACCAAAGCCAACCAAAACAGGTGTATATAGAATGTAGGTAATAGGGATAGAGCTAAATAATAATAGAACTCAACTCTAGATATGCAGGATAGGTATATATAGACTATAGGTTAAATAAATAAGTCTTTAGTCCATTCTTGAAAGTATATATAATATAAGTATCCAATGTACAGGTATATGCACTTTACGATGCTAACACTGGCCAAGCACCCATAGAAATATATAGAATTCAGTCATTCATGAATATTGCATAATTTTGCTCTCTACAGTTAAGTTGGAGCAAATATGAATGCCAAGATTTGAAGGAATGTTGAACATACATTGGAAACTGAAAAATACTACAGCATGTTGTTATTTCACTTGTAAACATTTGGGTTGAAAGGTTTGATAATTTAATTATGAAGAATAATTGGCCATCAGCTAACTACAAAATAACCTGACATAAACCCCACAAGCACACTGTAACCTTGGATCAATCTGATCACAAACATAATAAATACAATTACTATGAGTAAGCAGTGCCAGTGACTTAGATCCGCCTGGAGGTTGTTTCATGGTTTTTAATATATAGTCTGTAGCTGTAGATACTTTTCATTGTTTTCTTTTGTTTAATGCTGAATGTTAGTCACTATTAAATTATACAACTTTGTTTCATGGGCCAAGTAAAATCACTCTATTGCATGCTGTAGCAGCAACAACACATTGACTTTTGATTCATTTCAATTGAGTCCTGTCTGATGCCAGCAGAAATCTTGATTTTTGAAGTGTGTTCATTTTTGTACTATTGTCATTCATTCATTCGTATGAGTGGCAAACATAAAGTACTGACTTAAAACCCATACATGGTAGTCAACATGTCCTGACATGGAAATGGCTTCCCATTGTCTTCCAGTAATTCATCCCATCACAGCGCATAGTTATGGCTACGGTAAGATATGGTTAAGATTACAGTATGGCTACAAGTTTGGTGTATTGTTTCTCAATTATACAAAAACAGCTCTTTGGTTGAGTTACTGGCAGTATGGATAAGAATTAAACATATTTTTTCCTATACTCATAGGAAATCTGCTCTACACCCACATTGTAAAGATCTGAGTCTTTGCAAGTAATGAAACTGGTAGTCAAAACTGAAACGAATTTTTTCCCAGATTATGACTTGATTCCTGAATTCATACCCATGTTTATTATTATCTAGTAAGTCTTCATTTTAAAATACAGCCAAGAGAGCACAAATAAGTGAGAGAAACTTCTTAATATCATACGTGCCATGTGAATTCACGGTTTGGCTATTTTTAGTAATTATTGGATGCAGTTTAACTTTCACCTTACCCTACTCCTTTGCATAATATATATAGCAGGCAAAGATATATAGAAAAAAACATACATAATTTTGTCTACCACTCTTGATTTCTATATCTTTTTGAGTGTTCCACAGCCTCAGTTGTTTTATCAGAGAACAGAATATAGCCAATGTTGATCTGCTTTCTTTACATAATAGATTTTGTTGAAAGAAGTGAGAAAAATAGATGAAAAGTATTTGTTTTTGAGCCTACACATGCACACAATCAAAAAATCAAAAACCAAGACTGCTTTTGATGTATGCTTTTGTAACACGATACATTCATAGCTTTTCCTTAATTTTTCTTTTGATATTCATATTTTCTCTTCCTTTCCTAAATATCTCTTTCAATTGTCCATCACAATAAAATGTCTACAATTTGACATCTTTGTTTTGATCAGAAGTGTCAGTTTTTGGTGCATGGGAATGGGGTAAGGCATACAATTTTGACACATGGGAGTAGGGTGAGGCAAAAATTTAACTAAATCTGGCTACTCAAAATGGCCCAACCTGGAATTCACATATGGCGTGCAAGATAGAGCAGTTTTCGTATGAGTGGCAAATATACGGTACTGACTTACAACATGTGCATGGTTAGACATGCCGTAACATTAAAATGGCTTCCCATTGTCTTCCAGTAATTCATCCAACCACAACGCATAGTTACGGTTACGTTAAGATTAATGTACAGCTACAGGATGACTACGAATTTGCTGCATTGTTTCCCACTCACACAAAAACGGCTCTATTAAGAAGTTTCCATGTCTTGTTTATGCTCTATTGATACAGCATTTTTCAAAAAAAGTATTTTGAGAACAAGAGTTTATTTTTTTAAGAATTCTAAGAGTTTCTAAATAATTCTTAAATTATTCATTACAACAACAACAACAACAAAAGAAACGATGTCATAAAAGGTGATAAAATAAAAATTCTTAGCGATAGGCTAATTACAAAACGAAACTTGATTCCAGATATCAAATCCGTTGAACAAACATGACAACAATCAATCTCATGGTTGAGTAATTCAATAATGATATAACAATCGAGGGTCAAAATAAAATATCATTTTATTTAGTTTTCCAGCTAAGCTCAATGTAACTGAAGTTAAGATTCAAAATATTTTGTGAATGCACAATTTCTTGACAACTGAAATTAAATTATTCATTAACTTTGTAATGTCAGTTGGAGGTTGAAAAAGGAGGTTCATATGGTGCAGTGTGCAAGCATTGCGAAAAAGAAAGAGACGCGTTGTTTCACTTTGCTAATGAAAAAAGCCATTGAATACACAAAACTTATTCGATATAAGGCGCGGTAAACACCTACAGCAAAGGACATTGCATCCTACTAGCTAAAGTTTCTCTAACCTGTTTTGCTCTTCCAGTTTTTCCACCAGTTCATCAACAGAAGTCGAACAGTCCTTCCCCTCGTCTTCATCCACACCCTTCACTAATGTACCATTGGACGCCATTACGCAAATATATTAGTTCCAAGCCTGATGGAGAACAGAGATGAAGAAACTTTGAAAGGTTTTTATCTGCAGCGATTCCACATGGTTTCTTGTTGAGGACCGGTCGGTGTGCGTGAAACACTCCAACAAGCCGTGTTCAAAATCCCTTCGCAAAACAAAGAATAGCAGTATTCTTGACAATTCCTCCTCGGTTGTTTTCAGTACTTGTGATGCTATTTAAGCAATAGTGTAATAGGTAAAAATGAAATAAATATCCGAGTGGTATGAAGCCTCAAATCAAGATTTTTTCTTTCCAATATGAATTCAAAACATGGCCTCTACCGACTAGTGAGTTACCGGTACGATCATTAGGGACAGCGGCATATCGCAAGAAAAAAACATTTACTCATAGCCAGATAGCTCGTCACCGGAAGGGAGGGGTTCCTTGGGCAATATACAGCATATAGGCATGGATGAGTCCTTTTGTTATCAATAGGGCTACATGATATACAAGACTATGGTACAACTTGTGCCGATGTGTACGTTAGTTATTTGTGACTTCTATAAAATACCTTTTTAATGCCATACAACCTGACCACATATCAGTACAACCGTGTGAGGGGACTGCAAATCTGAACGGCAGACTTCGGGTCACTGCTGATGATAATTCTTATATCATGTAAATAAATACTAGCTATACAATGGTTTCAAGTGGCATACCGTGGAATATCCCACGAGTCACTTGTAGTTTCTAGTATACACACGAGCCTTTAGGCGAGTGTGTATACAAAGAAAATACAAGTGACGAGTGGGATATCCACGGTATGCCACTCGAAACCATTGTATAACCATTTTATCCCACACCATAGAAAATACAAATGCGTAGATTCAATGCACAGTGCATGATGGAAAGGAAGAGTGAAATACCGACGAATATGCAACAGCTTTCCTGCTTTCTGATTTGCTGTATTTTCTATGGTGTGGGATAAACATGCATATGCTTGGTGTTCCAAAAAATGTAGCTGGAGTCACATCCAGACTTTCTTTCTTTTAAGTCTGTGGACTTAACAGAAAGAAAGTCCAGATGTGCAAAGCTCAGGCTACAAAAAATGACTCCACGACCTATCAAAATATTTTGAGGGCTAAGACAATATTCGTTGAATGACTTTTAATTTTCATGTCATGCATCAAAAGCTATTATAATAAATTAAGTTGAATACTAGATACTATGTAAATGACAATTAAAATCATTGAATGTTTTTAGTAAAAGCTTGGTTTGAAATCTTGTGCAGTGGAAAAATTGATCCTAAACCTTGAATCACAGGGACTCAGGGATCAAGAGTGATCCTAACAAAGTATTTGTCCTGTACTGAAGGTTTGTTACCTATAGCCATAACCACCCCGATGTCCCCTGGATACAGTAACGTAAGAATGACAGGACTGAAGGATCAAGAGTGATCCTAACAGTCAAAGTATTTGTCCTGTACTGAAGGTTTGTTACCTATAGCCATAACCACCCCGATGTCCCCTGGATACAGTAACGTAAGAATGACAGGACTGAAGGATCAAGAGTGATCCTAACAAAGTATTTGTCCTGTACTGAAGGTCTGTTACCTATAGCCATAACCACCCCGAGATCCCCTGGATACAGGTCTACCATACATGTCTGTCTCCTCTGCTTCGTATGGATCCCCTGCATAGCGAGGTGACACAGGACGCCCACTATACCGACTGACAGGTCTGACTATCTGGTCTTGCATTGGGTGATACTGATCAGATGATTGTTCTCCTATTAGTCTTTCCCAGTCCTCGATTCCCTCATCTTGCCCTGGGTAGCCATTATTCGCACCAGGATATTCTTGTCCTGGGTACTGTACTTGCATGTAGGGATTCATCATTCGTCTATCAGGATATGGACTGACAGGGGGGCCATTGGGTCCTTCATATCTTTGATCTTCATACATTAGGTAATCACCTTGTTCTCCACCGATAAAATCAGGGCTGACTGCCCCTTCACGGGACATGAGCGTGACTGGGTCATCATAGCCTGGGTGGCCATAAAACAACTCTTGTCTGTCTAGAAGATCACCATCAAGATATGGCGCTTCATCACCGCCGTACATGAACCCTTCATCATCATCCATCTGTGCACGGTTCTCTATCATCTCCAACCACTGAGAGTTGTGCCACCGAAACTTTTCGGCTTGAATCTTCTTGGCCCAGTCCTCATCGTATTCCTGGAAAACATCCATGTTAGATAATGTGGGTGCTTGGCTATCAAATACATGTACTACAATCTGAATAGCATGTTGCCTTAAACTGAATACTCTGATTTGAAAATTAGATGCATGTAAGCAAGGCCGGGAAATGTTTTTACGAGGAAGAATATACAAAAAAGGTCATACAATTTATCACAGGAAATCTGTGGCTTGCAGGATCGTCAAAGTGAAAGCACAAATCCTCCATTCCCCTTGTAACATCTTGATACTACTAATACCAGGATCCTCTTCCAACTATCAAAAGTCTTAACACTTTTAGAACTCACAAGTTTAAGGTAATCCCTAGGCAAACAATTAGAACAATGGAAAGGATTTATCAAGATGTTACTATAAATTGGGAATTGTCTGTGCTTCTACCATAGTCATGGTGTTTATCCCATAGTCATGGTGTTTATGCCAGCATACAATCCTCATGCATGAAAACCAGTTCGATGTTGACAATCTGTTTTATAGCAGATTTTTCTCGCTGCCATCAATCAAAAATATTGAAATCAAAAATATTCAGTCGGTACCATAATTTATATTTTTGACTGGCCACATTGAAAAACCAAAATGGGAAACTCGCAACAATTGAGTTCACCCCATGTATTGAACTTACCATGATGATATCCAGAGTCTGATCACAAACTTTACGTATTTCAGTGTTTTTGTCATGCATCAGGTCGATAAGGTAAGCAGGAGCCTCTGGACCAGTATTAAGGTCAAACATACAGCAAGGGTCAACGGTATAAGGTCATGATAACCATTAACCACAAAGAAACATTTACTGGATATTGAAATTCATAATGTTGTGGGTATTAAGCTCTCTTCAGCCCCTCTTTTTTCCATTGGCTGATATACAATATAAAAATAGGGGGCATTGTATACAACTGCGCTAAATGTTTAATTGCATCAGTCACTTTAAATTGGGGTTAGTTTGCACTTACTAGAAAATGTCCTTGGATTCAAAATGGGGGATGGAAGGGATGGGGGCATGTCCCACCCCTTTGTTCTGCCACTGTTACCCTGTTATTTATAGGTACAAAGAACTTAAATACACCCAGTAGCTAATCTAAAGGATACGAGTTTCTTTGATGATGACATCACGAGTAGCTTTATGAAAGATCATCTGATAGAAGACGTAGACAATCTGTAGAACCACCTCATCATCTTCTTGTTTTGCTGAGATAAAAAAATCCCTGATTGCTAGTACTCTATGCATAAAAATCTCAGAGCAAAAAGTTTTGAGGTGAACTGAGGTAATGTTAAAAAAATTCTCGTAGCAAGGGGAAAAAATATATTTAATCATAATTATGTAGTGTCATTGTGACCCTTTAGAAATCTTAGCACTAAGATTTGAAGCAAGACACAAAGGCCACACACAGTCGTGAGAATAAAAGCTTTTTAAAATATCTCTTGAAGTTCTCCTACCGTTAAGCAGTTCTATTAATGTCTGTATAATCCCTTCCTTAGCGAGAATAGCAGCACATTCATCATCCATGGAGACAGTACCAATTAAGATGATTGTTTCCAAGATGATGTCATCTTCTGCAGCACCTGTCAGTCATCAAAACATAACAGCTTACTTTGGGAATACTTTGAATAGTTTGATTCCGAGATGTGATGATTGCTGTTAAAAGTATGTGCCTGGGCGGGTATGAAAGTGAGGCAATTTGGGGCAAAAAATGTAAACAAACAAATCGTTTTTCCTTAAATTACTTCATTTTCATGCCCAACCACGATACTTTTAACAGCGATCAAGCATGGATTTCATTAAAATATATCTAATGAAGATGTTAACAACAGCCTTGAGAATGAAACAATAAGAGTTGTCCTAGTCAGTAGGACTGCACTGTAATGGGCCCATGTTTTTAAATGTTGGGAAATGAAGAAAGCATTCTCAGGTGAAGGCAAGTGGTGTCTAATGGGAACCCTATAAGTAGACGTGCAGTGAACAGAAAAAGACAGAAGGGGAGACCAAAAACGTTTTCTATTTGTGCAGGGTGAGCCATGCCCCAAAATTGGAATTCTTAATACGGTTTCCTTAATCCTACACAACTATTAATCTAAATATAATATTTCTGGATAAATGTCAGGAAAAATTCATAACTAATATAAAGTTTTACAGGAAAATATCATGGTTGTTCACCTGGTTGAAGCTTGTTTTTAATGAATGCCAACATTCCGTAATCCACCAGTAGTTGCTTGAATTCTAAGTTATATATTGTCAAGTTTCCTAAAATGCCTAAGGCCTCCACCACAAACTCCTCATCTTGACATTTCAAAACTGCATTGGCCAAATCACCGATGAAGTCCTGCACAAAAAAAGTAATGGCAGGTTAGCAAAATTTTTTTCAAGGATAAGAAATTACTACTGACAATATCAACAATACCAATTACTATAATATCAATCCTTCAGCCGTATAAAACATAAAAAAGATGCATATCATAAATGAATGAACAGAGGTGGATGGATGAAGGAACTGATATTATATATAAATATATAAAGGGAAGATGGAAAGATGGAGGGAGAAAGGATGAAAGGGAGGACAGAAAGAGGGAGGAAAGGGAGGGAGGAAGGGAGGAGGGGATTAATTGAACAAGAGAAAGATGGATGGATGAGGTAAGGGATACATGGATGAAGGATGGGAATAGGATATGTATTGAATGGAATTAAATAGTGAGGAAAAGTACACACAAAAATGACCAGTAAACTTCATATTTTTTAGCTATGCAGTGTTTATGTATTCCTCAATGGATTTGATATTGGATATTTCTTAAAAGGCCCATGAAACGTTACCTTAAAAACAAACCCTGTACAGTTATACCTCATACATAATATAAATGCATAGCATACTCACAATGAATTGTTCTTTTGTTGAGCCATCATGTTGTGAAATATTTCTTATCATTTTCAGAAGAAGTGCATCTTGAAATTTAAAAGCTCTTTTTAGGAGTAGCTTGAGCCCTGGGCCCTCGCAGATCAACTGAGCATTCCTTTTATTGGCAGCAAGATTAATACATAACGAAATAAGTTCAAGTTCAATGTTTTCTCCAGGGCTCTCTAACATCATTTTCATAACCTGTGTAAGGGAAGGCAAATTCAAGACAATATTTTAGAGAGAGAACTATATATACACTGACTAGAGATTTTCAAGTGAATCAAGTAGGTTGATCGTAGGTTGTCAGTAAGGTGTTGGTAGGGTGTTGGTAGGGTGTCAGTAGGTTGATGGTAGGGTGTCAGTAGGTTGATGGTAGGGTGTCAGTAGGGCATTGGTAGAGTGTCAGTAGGTTGTTGGTAGGGTGTCAGTAGGGCATTGGTAGAGTGTCAGTAGGTTGTTGGTAGGGTGTCAGTAGGGCATTGGTAGAATGTCAGTAGGGTGTTGGTAGGGTGTCAGTAGGGCATTGAAAGGGTGTCATTAGGTTGATGGTAGGCTGTCAGTAGATTTGCAATTGATGGTGGCATGTCAGTAGGTTATTGGTAGCATCAGTAGGTGCACTGTATACGTAGGATGCTAAATAGGTTTGTGTCCCTTTCAAATCCTGCAGTGACATATATGAAACAGTGCGCAGTTCGCACACATGTACTTTCTAAGAGAACCAACAATGGAAACATAGGTTAGGTATCATAATTACCGTAGGTATGCAGTCTGTATAGGTAAAGATAGACTTGAATCTATCATCCATGCTGATATGATACAAGATGCACAAAACCACCACACTGTGAATATCATTGGCTGTGGACAAAGAACAAATTGAAAATAAATTTCATCAGCATTATATTATAATTGTTATGACCATTTGCCTATTTACAGTCAAAACGGCTCAAGCATACCCCCCTAGAATCTATTAATGAATTTATTATTCGAATATTGAGTTCATTATTCACTCCACACTTGAAAATGAATTATCTACTTAAGTTTTGATTGGATTCTTCAACAATTGCCAAGCCAAGGTAGAAATTAAGGCTCCCCAGAAAGGCCATCCCTAAGAATTTGAGTGTGAAATGAATGTGAAGTTTGGAGTCTTCTGATTTTTTAATGAAAACCCAGAATGAATAATCAACTCAATATTCAAATAATGAAATCATAAATGGAGCCTATGGGGTACGCTTGAGCCGTTTTGACAGTAAATATATTTTGAAACTTAACCAATGACACGGTCTAGTGTACTACATAGATTTCAAATTGATTTTGCATAAACAAAGAAACAGAAGTCAACCTAAAAAAGAATCTTTTTCCACAGGAATTAAATTACTAGTATGTTAATTCAAAAGTCTGTGATGGGCAATATAAGAAAGATGCACATGTACAACAGAGTGATTTTATCAGCTGAACACACTCCCAGCCACCTTATAGAAACATCATGCAAACGGTTGCAACAATCACGACAAACGCTCATTGACAATCTGAATCCACTGTCACTGACAGTCAGTAAATATGAAGGAAAGTAATAATTGTTTTGTCTTAGATGAGGTGAGGGTTTTCAGATCCCAGAGACATATCCCTCCCTATCACTGAACCACTCCTAGTATCCCCTGGAGCAGGTTAGTCTGACATTATGAGGCTAGGCTACTTATAACATTGAATGAAAATGTAGGTTTAGCTATATTAATATACTTAACAGTTATTAAAATATGCTATTGTACTCACTTATGAGGTGAACTAGTTTGGGAACCAGCCCTACTTTGACAGCTTTGTCTCTTAGACGAGAATCAAAGGATAAATTAAGCAGCAATCGTAAGGTGATGTTCAGCAAATCCTATAATCAAGAAAATTATATTTATTTATTTAGATTATCAAATGTATAAAATAGTAAGAACAATATTAAATCAATTGATTGCTGCATATTATCCTTAATTCATTTGAATGTTCTTAATATATTCTTTACCTCATTTGCATTTGGTATCAAATTATTGATTCTTTCAATGACGTTTGACTCAGCCTGTTTTGAATATACAAAAGAAAACTAAATTGGATGAAACAATAGGTTTTAATTCCCTTGGGTCCCCTTGCCCTTGCTATGAGGCATTTCAGAATGTTCCATACTTGTAAAGGTTTTTGCTCTTGTGGGAATAAACATGTCTGCTGTGTGATAAAAGCCCATGGGCCCCATTCTTTTGCCACGAATTGCAACACATGTCATATCTCTGACCACATCATTTCATTATGTAACTCAGGTTTCAACCTGCTTTGAAGAAAAATGCTCAGCTGCTTATGTTTTAATGGTGACTACTAAACCACGTCTGATAGGTAATACTATAGACAATGAACCCAGGGCCATAGATTGTAAGAGGCAGCACATCAGCAGTGCACACCATACAAAATTGTTTCCCACAATAAATTATAATGGTCAATTGCTGATTGATACTTTGTTATTATTAATGACCTACCATTTCATCTTTGTTTTCAGCAAAAATACTAAGTTTTTTAAGGAATGAGACAACCATGATGAGGAGATCAGTATTTTGTCTTTCCAGTAACTGCACCAACATTGTGACAATCTTCTTATTTTTCATTTTCATTTCTACTTTTGCATCCTCTGCCAAATTCAGCAGCAAATAAATGATAACTGCAAGCAAAAATGTACAGTTGATTTAATATTCAAATTTACCAAATACTAGGTGATATCTTTACTCCAGTATAGTAAGAATCTTCCAACACCTAAGTAATACTAAAAATTAAAGATGGGCATATATAATTATGATGATGTACTGTAGTTTTTTTTGCCAAGACTGTTGTATTTAAATTGCCAACCAGACATTTATTGGACAATAAAACAAAGAATAGTGTCAGATAAAAACTATTGACATGTTCAAATTGTTGGCAGATACAGTAAATATGGATCATAACAGCAATGTCTGTTAAACTGTATGACAGTATGGTAAGTTACATAAAGAAGACAAGTTCTTGTCAGTAATGAAAGAATGATCACTATGATCATGATAAATCATTGTGTTACATGTACCTCTCAGAAGCTGCTCCTGCTTTTTAACAAGACCCAGGAACTTTTTGTAGCTTTTTTCATAATCTTTTCTGTTATTACTTAGACAGGTGTCAAGGAAGATAAAAGTTTTTAAAGTAATACAAAATTAATGCAGAAGGAACCTGATAACTTGTTTTCCAATGTTTTATCACTAATCCAAATTAGCATTAATTTTGGTAATTCATTCAGTTTTGTAGCAAAAAATAAAACTTGCTACTATAATGACATTACTTGCAACCCTCTATTGCCAGCATGAATATTGCATGCAACAGCTGCACCACATACCCAAGCCGATAATGAAGCTCAGTCTTAATGCAAAGGATATTTGTTTTCTTCTTCTCCAGTTCCTCGGTCCAAGAGGTATAACGAGCAATTTCACTTTCCATAATTTGCATACACATGGCACCCACTTTGTAGTGTATGATTATTGAATGGAATTGAGAAAAACTTGAGAAGCAGAAGAAAACATAAACAATGTTGGTAGTAAGTTCTGTGCTCTTCTTCCAGTCTTCACGTAAAACTCTGGACAATGCTCCAAGCACAGTCTCTGTAATAATACGTAATAAAAACATAATGATTCTCATATATGACATTATAGTGTAGTATACCATCAGTAACAAAAACATTCACTGTGAGTTAGGTACATGACACCAAAACATTAACCCATGGCCAGTCTTAATGAATTGAGTAAAACAACCTTTCCAGGCCTGCATGATCATAGTCAGGGGATCAACATGACTAGTATACAATCATTGTACAGTTAGTAACTGATGGATGAAATGTGAATTTAGCAAGTTGGGTTTTGTGGAGGGAGGAAAACTGCAGACAGAAGTATTAGACTAGTAAAAAAAATCATCAAGAGAGGAACAAAAAAATATATAGTCATGGGTGAATGCAAGAGCCCAAAGGTGAAAGCCTAAGTGCAGTTAAACTATTCCACTCATCCTTCCTCTGCACATCTCAGGGGTCCAAGTTTCAAAATACATTGTACTAGATTCCAATAAATAAATGTACAATCTCTGAGCATTTTAGATCTCACCATTTTGAGCAATTTCCTCAAGATTATCTGGATTTCTTGATATCTGTAATATCAGTGCAGTGCCTCTGACTTTTTCTGGGATGTCTTCATAGAGAAGCTCAATGTAGTCATCAATGTCATTGATATTGGCTACCTCATCAATCTGTGCACAATATATTAATGCATAGACTCAGTTACAATTGTACTAGTTGTTAATAGTATTTGTAAACTTGGACTGAATTTCTATCAACTACAGTACATGGACTGTGCAGTTGGAAGGCCTGGTAGTGCTATAGCCTTACCACTTTCTCCCTTTTCCCATACTAGTCTCTTATATTTTCCAATCTTAGCCCCACCACTTTTTCCTCTTATAAATATATATAGTCTCTTACAAATCCCCACCACTTTTTAGGGTAGTCCACGGTTCCTGCATTATGTTTGGTAAGCAGAGGGTACATACTGAGAATTCCAAGCTAGGATTTGACTCTAAACCTCAAGAAAAGTACCTCATTACATGAAATTTTTGCCACACTTATTTTTTGCGTCACTTTAATTTTGCAATTTTTTCAAAGTCGCGAAAATCGCAAAATTAAAGTGTCATGAAAATGTCATGTAATAAGGTATATATTTGTGTGAGTGACCACCAAACAATAGTCCAAGGTCACAGGGTGGAAGACAGTTTACAAATTTAAGTCCAGTATGAATGCATCAAGTCCAACCTTTTAGAGCCATGTCTGGGAAAGGTCAACAATTACTTACTGCCCAGCCATTATGCCTACCTGGCATGTAGGGCAGCAACAAAGGATGAAGTTGTAGCCTTTTCCTTTATTGCTGTTTCCGTAACACAAATTTTTTTATGAGACAGGGTTGTTAGTCCTTTTCCCAATCCAATGTTAACAATTACTGCTATTTTAATAGTGCTTTGTATAATCACTTTGAAGATAACAATATTGTCACTGTCAGTAAAAAACTTTTAAAAAGTTGTCATTTGTTAAAAAAAATATTTTCATAAACATGCGAACTCTGTAGTTGTGAGTTGCCTGTTGGAATTTGGTTTTTTACTGTCGCCAGTCAAATATAAGAGGTACCAACTAATTTTTTTGATTGATGGAAGCTAAAAAATCCAAATTTCAGTGTGCAGCTCACAGCTACCGATCGAGTTCGCATGTTTATGAAAATGGAAGTAATAGTCATTTCTAATTGTTATATTGAAAATATCTCACCTCAGTGTCTTCAAAGTCTACTGCAGCTGTGGTTTCCTGTAGTGTTTTTTGCTCTGACTTTTTACCTATTGAAAGGTTTCAAAGATTGTATAAACAGAAATGATTTAGAATAACCAACCAGGATTTGTTACTTTTTAAACACATGGAAAATTATGTGCTAGTTTAATACATGGAGTATGCTGTGTGCTCTTATAAAGCATGTGCCCCAAGCCAATCAGTATAAACAGAAATGATTTAGAATAACCAACCAGGATTTGTTACTTTTTAAACACATGGAAAATTATGTGCTAGTTTAATACATGGAGTATGCTGTGTGCTCTTATAAAGCATGTGCCCCAAGCCAATCAGAAATCTAGATAAATAACAACTATATTTTTATGAAATGATAAATAAACTGATGTACCTTTATTTTTGGTGCTATTCTTCCTGTTCTGTAGATAATACAAAAGCTGTTCAACTTCAGGTAACTTGGTTGGGTGAATAAGTTTGCATTTCTCAATTATCTCTTTTGCCAGAGCACCAACGTTTGTGGTATCATTCAGGCTTTTGAGCCGAATCCTGAGACACAAAATGAAATGAAAATTAACAAAAATATGCTAATAAGGTTATTCAAATAATATAAGCCTATTTAAGGGACGGTTCATTATTGAATTTTTTGGAAAAGGTTGGAAATAAACAGGGGGTCCTGAAAAACATTGGGCATGCTAATGGGGGTTGGAGTAAAAAAAAAAAAAATTTTCTGTTTTCTCTCCCATATCCACCCCCCTCCCTGATAAACATAAATAATGAACAGTCCTTCAAACTGTATTTTACCCTTTATTTGCCAAAAAAAAATAAAAGTGAAGGGAAAAAATACAATAAGTATTTTATATTGAAAAAGGGAGTTACAAATAAATAACAATGATCAACGCTGCTGCTGAACTTTTATCGAAAAAAGGTTACAAGCTGATCGTTTCCAAGGCAATAAGGTCGAGACGCCATAATTTGAATATTCAAAACAAAATGATGACTAACACGAATCTAGAAAGACATAAAAGACACGAAGCAAGAAAATTAAATGATCTACTGTTGTATTATAATTAATTTTTCATTAAAAACATATATTATCGTGCCGTTTTAACAACAACAAAAACAGTGCAACTGTTATAAGCATATAACTTGAACGTACACTTTTTGGCATTCCTTCCTTTCGCCAACCATCGGTTCTCCCATCTCTCCAAGAATGAGTGCTTCGACTTCATAATTAACCACAATTGCATTTTCCGTCGGGTGAACATCAACAGAGCCACCTTTTACTCTTCTAAAACAAAAGAATAAAAAGGATATGTTGATAAAACCAATACTTTGGGCTAAAGACTAGAAATTTAGTTCACTCCTAAACAGACATCTCACTCAGACTTGATTACGCCAACTTTTTTTGATACATGAAAAACATCAACGATAGATCCCTTTACCTTTTCAGGAACCTTGCTTCATTAGCTTGCATTCTGGGTTATCGGTTGTGCAAAAATCCTCTTAATTCAATCAAACAATTCACGAAGAAAAAGAAAACATAATATTTTCGTTGACATGGCCGCCATATTGGATTTGACTTTACTCGCACTGCACTATGGGTAGATAAAGTTATATAAAACGCAAACAGTGGTCCTAGCCCTGAACCTGGACTGCGGATTGTTAGGAACGGACTACTTTGACTATACGCCGACCATCTTGGTAGGGGTAAATATACAAAGCTTTGTTACAGTATTCGCGTCGGTTAACAGAACAGCTCAACACAAGAGATAAGTTAAGAAGATGGACATGAAAGAGAGACAAATAAACGAAACTATATATATTATCCGCCAACTTTATTTTGTCGTTGCCCCCTTATACCTTCTCGGCCTGGACGCCCATAATGCCTTGCGATTCAAAATGAAGAAGAAATGACAGATATTACGTAGAAAAAATATAATGAAGTGCTTGTCACTTAACCAACATTATAGGGTCAGAGAAAGCCAGGACGTTTTCTTAGTTGGTCATTTTCTTGGTTGGCCATATGTGTTTTTCAAGCGATAGAACAAAAAGCAGATGAGATATAGGTAATTACTGGGTTGCCTGTGGCAGCCCGGTCTAGAAATTGCGTCGCGTTTCTCCGTCTTTTTTTCCTTTATCAGAAAATGCAAAAATTGCATTGCTGTGGCACAATAACGACATAGTAAGCTATTCCATGCATCCATTTGCAATAAACACCTACCCCAATCGACAGCAAGCTATTCTACTTGAGATCATCATCATTTTTCCCCTTGGGCGCGTTTCCGGCCTTTGGGCGCTTTTGTCTGGATAGATTTGGAAAACTGACTTTGGTCCTGCAGTCGCTAGCCTGAGTATCAGGCTCTCGGAGGGGATGGGGGGGGGGGGGGGGGGGGAGGGGGGAGGCCTGATACTCAGGCTATGCCGTTGCTTGAAGTCTGATGTCATCATCATCATTAGTTTTTACGATAGTTTATCTTGGGATAAACATGTCGACACGATATTTTCCATCATTTGCAGTCGTCTGTCTCTTCTTCGTCGCATCAAGCCATTTCTCAACTTTCAATCTGCCATGCGTTTTTATAATTCTTGTGTTAACAACTATTTTACGTATTGTTCTGCTGTCTGGGGCAATTGTTCACACTTTCTATTATTGCGTCTTCTCCGTCTTCAAAAGCGTGCAGCTCGCATACTTCTTGGGGCTGACTTCTCGCGAACCTCTGTCTCTCTTTTCTCTGACCTAAACTGGATTCCTATCTTTGATCTTATCAAATTCAAAAAACTTTTAGTCCTCTTCAATATACTTCTCAACCCTCATTCTCCGAAATGCTTAAAAAATCGCTTTCAACTTATTTCTAACACTCGTGATAGTTGTAGTCGTCGTACTAGGGCCTCATCACACGACTTGAAGTTGCCACATCCTCGCACTGATTCTGGTAAGAGGACATTAGCCTATAGTGCTGGCAAACTCTTTAATGACCTTGGAGTTGACTTCAAACACCTTGTCTGTCCCCCGTCTCCACTAACGCCTAAATCGTTGACTTCTTCTCTCTCCTCTCTTAAGCATAAACTACGCAAATTCTTCTTATCTCGCATTTCCACTGTTGATCATCTTGAAGACCTTCTTTGCTCTAATTGTCGCTACTCTCTACACTGTCATTGTTTATCCTAAATTATCTTCTTCTTCTATTTTTTCTATCCATACTGTACTCCAGTATTTAATATATATGTAGTTTTGTAATAAATTAATTAATATATTGTAACTTATAACAATTTGTAATTATATTAGTTTATGTATTGTATTGTATTGTATTGTATTGTATTGTATTGTATTGTATTGTATTGTATTGTATTGTATTGTATTGTATTGTATTGTATTGTATTGTATTGTATTGTATTGTATTGTATTGTATTGTATTGTATTGTATTGTATTGTATTGTATTGTATTGTATTGTATTGTATTGTATTGTATTGTATTGTATTGTATTGTATTGTATTGTATTGTATTGTATTGTATTGTATTGTATTGTATTGTATTGTATTGTATTGTATTGTATTGTATTGTATTGTATTGTATTGTATTGTATTGTATTGTATTGTATTGTATTGTATTGTATTGTATTGTATTGTATTGTATTGTATTGTATTGTATTGTATTGTATTGTATTGTATTGTATTGTATTGTATTGTATTGTATTGTATTGTATTGTATTGTATTGTATTGTATTGTATTGTATTGTATTGTATTGTATTGTATTGTATTGTATTGTATTGTATTGTATTGTATTGTATTGTATTGTATTGTATTGTATTGTATTGTATTGTATTGTATTGTATTGTATTGTATTGTATTGTATTGTATTGTATTGTATTGTATTGTATTGTATTGTATTGTATTGTATTGTATTGTATTGTATTGTATTGTATTGTATTGTATTGTATTGTATTGTATTGTATTGTATTGTATTGTATTGTATTGTATTGTATTGTATTGTATTGTATTGTATTGTATTGTATTGTATTGTATTGTATTGTATTGTATTGTATTGTATTGTATTGTATTGTATTGTATTGTATTGTATTGTATTGTATTGTATTGTATTGTATTGTATTGTATTGTATTGTATTGTATTGTATTGTATTGTATTGTATTGTATTGTATTGTATTGTATTGTATTGTATTGTATTGTATTGTATTGTATTGTATTGTATTGTATTGTATTGTATTGTATTGTATTGTATTGTATTGTATTGTATTGTATTGTATTGTATTGTATTGTATTGTATTGTATTGTATTGTATTGTATTGTATTGTATTGTATTGTATTGTATTGTATTGTATTGTATTGTATTGTATTGTATTGTATTGTATTGTATTGTATTGTATTGTATTGTATTGTATTGTATTGTATTGTATTGTATTGTATTGTATTGTATTGTATTGTATTGTATTGTATTGTATTGTATTGTATTGTATTGTATTGTATTGTATTGTATTGTATTGTATTGTATTGTATTGTATTGTATTGTATTGTATTGTATTGTATTGTATTGTATTGTATTGTATTGTATTGTATTGTATTGTATTGTATTGTATTGTATTGTATTGTATTGTATTGTATTGTATTGTATTGTATTGTATTGTATTGTATTGTATTGTATTGCATTGTATTGTATTGTATTGTCTATACCCAATATTAACGGATATGTATTTTTGGTGGTGTCGGCTGCTCATACCAATGCGTTTGCGAAACGCTCCGGTCCGCAGTAACCATAGGTAATCTAATATACAGCCCAATGATTTTCTTTTTTCAGATCAGTTCTTCGTGAAGAAATCATGAACTGAAAAGTTATTAGTTATTTCAGTGGCGCTGATTGTTCTTGCTGCCTTGTTCATTGATGGCACGTAAGTTACTAGTATGGTTAAACTATAATAACTACCGGTTATAGTTGATAATGTGTTGAATACAACAAGGTAGAAACTTAATAAACACCATGTAAAGAAGTTTGTTATTAACTTTACTGACTTTTCGGGCGGTTAGTCTTCTGTCGGAGTAAAGAAGCAACATCGTGAATATAACCTACTGGATTTACATGATTTACCTGTCTACATTTAGCAAATAATGAACTGATTAAAAACTAAAACTATTGTTATAAAATGAATATATAAAATCATGATACCAATCAGAATTTTCTCTTCATTTGTCTTTAATGAAAGATTTTTTTCGTGAATCAACTGAAATACAATATGCTCGTGTATATGACCGTGTGCTAGTTCATATTTTCGATTACGAGAAGTGTTGACAAGACAACAGAGCTGACCATAAGGATATCTAGAATAATAAAAATAAAGAAAAGAAAACATGGATATAAGAAAGAGCGAATACTGATTTAAGGTTTGCATCATCTGTATTTGAATTATGACACCATGGAAATACTATCTGCGCATGCTCGTAGGCCGTTTGTAAATTATCCAAGATCAAAGAGCATTTTCTTGATTGCAATGCAACGACGCAAATGTATGGGATTTCTTTTGTTTAAAAAAGCTTTTTTAAATCCTTAGAAATGAGTAACTGCATATTATATTCTACGACTACGTACGACTTTATCGATCGGTTCACTGGGCTGGGTTCGAAGCATGCAAGGTTTGAATTAACGTTCACACATAAAACATATTTTTCCGTGCTCCCTCTCACGCGGCAGCCATGTTGGCTGCAACAATAGATTTTCGTCGCGTAGCCTCGCATTCATGCGTTTCAGGACGAGGTTACACGGGATTAAACAACGGCTTGTATTCTCATGGGAATAAACATGGCGCAGTGTGCTAAAGGTATATTATGAAGTATATTTATACATTCCCTTCATGTAACATAAGGATTTTTGAACTACATTTTTGACGCAGAATTTTGTCCATGCAACATGAGCTCGAGGCAGGTTGCAGGAAGTCAGTTTGGCTTGAATTCGTGCGTTAGGTATCATAATAATATTATATAGTAATGTGCAACTGAAAAAATGATCTAATAATTTAATTAGAGAAATCTTTTTTGTATTACCTGTTATTATCTTATTCGCTTCACTTGGTAAACCACACGGTTTCGCTGTAGGCATCGAACGTAAAAACTCTGGAACAAAATCGTTCCAAAAGGCCACGTGTTCAGCACGAAGTTTAGTTTCTATCGCCATGGTTGGTTTCAGGGCAATGTACTGTTGATTGTTCAAATCGTACTGAGGCCAAGATGTTTGGATACTCTCTGGATTATTGGGGTCCCTACATTTTACAAAAAGCAAAATGTGTCAGCATGGAAAGTATGACAGCAAATAAAAGACATATAATTTTTTTATATATTAACAGTGAACATTAGTTAACGTGCTACACTAATCTAGTCTTTCTAGCCTCACCAATGACGGACAAAATAAAGCACTCAAGAGGAAACTCCCTTTTTTACAAATTAAATCTTGTCTACATCTTCTTTTGAAATGAAAGAGACGCAAGTATTTCACAATCAGTGAATTTCTTCATATTTGATTAGAACAGAATATTTGGTCGCTAGTAGAGTTACGTCAATTCTTACCCAGATTTAGCAAAGTTGGTCCACATGGTTATAATATCCCGACTGAAGTTAGCATTTTTTGATGTAAGAAGTTTAGCACTAAAGCTAAGATAAAGACCGAACACAAAGGGTACATCAGCACCATGGTACGCTCTTATCCAAGGTGGCAGAAGGTTTAAGTTGAAATCATAATCTGCCCTGTACTGCAGCTGATAGAAGTACGTTGGAAGGGTGTGATTGACAAAGGCTTTTGCTAACTGGATTGCTGGTGCAACAAACATAGTGTCAGCCATCATGTCCATGAACATACGACGGTTTCTGTCAGGGTCGTTCACATTGGTCCAGTCTGTATAACGGTAAATCATCGCGGAAGGTAACGGCCCTTTTTGGTTACGCACGGGTTGAAATTTGTTGCTTTTAATTGCCGCTGTAAAGACGTTTCTTTGAATGCCGAATGTTACATTCATACCAGTCGAAGAGCCTGGAATTACAATATGACACTAGATGTAGTCACAACGATGATGATGATTATATAGTGATTATTATGATCATTATAGTGAAGATGATAAAGATAGCAATGATGGCGATGATGATGATGATTATTATGATGCATGATGGCGATGGCGATGATAGTGGTAGTGGTGATGACTGCAATCATATTGATGACAGTGAGACTATTCCTTCCGTAAAGCTTTACCTATAACTGAGTATCCTTACAAGGACCATCCGTCGGCTACCTCAGTGGAAGGCCAGCTAGCCAATAGATGAAATGACTAACGGCACACAAGATAGCCGTTAATTTGTTGATGATAATGATGATGACAGATGATAATGATGATGGTAACAGATGATGTTGAAGATGAAGATGATTATTACTTAGGGTATGACACGTACCTGACAATGCATTTGTTGTCACACTTCCTTCATCATCATTTACACCAACCATAACATTAACTTTTTCAAGCCGTCCTTCTTCAAGTAAAACACTAGGAGCATCTGTATGAAGAGCAAAATAGGAAAAAAGCCATACACAATATATGAGTCAAATTGAATCAAACAATAAAGAAAACTTACTCTATCCAACATCAGTCAGTGCCACTTGTATTTTTTTGTGAATTTGAGTATTCAGACAGGCGTATGTACACTAAATACCATGTGGCATGGGTGACATACGCTGGTACGGTGCATCATTCAGACAAGAGTGTATACACTAAATACCATGTGGCATGGGTGACATACGCTGGTACGGTGCATCATTCAGACAAGCGTATGTACACTAAATACCATGTGGCATGGGTGACATACGCTGGTACGGTGCGATCATTCAGACAAGAGTGTATACACTAAATACCATGTGGCATGGGTGACATACGCTGGTATGGTGCATCATTCAGACAAGAGTGTATACACTAAATACCATGTGGCATGGGTGACATACGCTGGTACGGTGCGATCATTCAGACAAGAGTGTATACACATCATTTAAACAAGAGTGTATACACTAAATACCATGTGGCATGGGTGACATACGCTGGTACGGTGCATCATTTAAACAAGAGTGTATACACTAAATACCATGTGGCATGGGTGACATACGCTGGTACGGTGCATTATTCAGACAAGAGTGTATACACTAAATATCATGTGGCATGGGTGACATACGCTGGTACGGTGCATCATTCAGACAAGAGTGTATACACAAAATACCATATGGCATGGGTGACATACGCTGGTACGACTTTCCATATCATAGCACACATTGGGAAGAAAGAGCTAGTGAAATACGGACGAATATACAACGCCTTTTCTGCACTCTGATTGCTGTCAGTATGTTCTATTGTATGTAATGACACGGTAACTACAGTTATTAGTGTATGCGGAGTAAACATTGACAGGATTAGTCACCTGGTAGAAATTTTCCATCGATTACGGGAGAGAACAAAATATCAGTCACCATGGCGGAAGCTTTTATGATCTGACTGAGAGATTTGCTCTCCAAACACTCTACAATGGTCTTCATATCAGTACAACCAACGTGCTTGCCAAATGCCCTGCAATATCAATATACAGTTAAAATATATTTACATGTTTCTTTATATAATTTTAAAACAAACATCAATGTACTGAAGAAATAGCCGAAAACGCACGCGTGTGTTGTGTGCTTTCCCAAGCCTCTACTGTTCACGACACCAAACAGGACTTCTGACCCAGTATATTTCCATAAATTAGTTTGACTAATATATACAATTTTCTTTTTCTTTCTTGCAGAGCGTTGGAAAAAGTAATTTTATTTTACCACGCATGGCTGTTATCTAGAAGCACAATAGCTAACGTCATAATCTATTGGCAAATCCATACGAGATACCATAATATCCAGGTGAATGAGATGAATTCCAGGGCTTTCCTAACAAGTGTTATCCCTACCCTCTCCTACTCTCCTTCTATTCTCTTCTGTATTATTTCCCTGTTAGTGGGCTACCTGTGCCGCCTACCACCGGAAGCCCAAAGACTGAGCGAGAGATGCCTTAATCCAAAGTACTAGGCATAAGACACTAATATGGATATTCATTTTTTAAATGCAAAAACAGGTCTTATATCTTACTCAGCTCCCTTCTTGGCTTCGTGGTAGTATGCAACAGCCCATTTAGCCGTTGCTGCACCAGACTGCATGATGACATTCTTGAAAAGGCCCTTGGTCATCGGAGATAACATGAGAAGGGACACGCTGGAACCTCCTGCTGACTCTCCAAATATGGTCACCTTGTTGGGATCCCCGCCAAAACTGAAGAAAAAAATCAAACATTTAGAAGCAAAGATCATTGTAAATACGTTTTTACTTCAGCGAACTTATATGCTAATGTCACCCACTTCAAGTCATTGTCTAAAGGATTAGATAGATACGATCGAAATTATATATATATATATATATGTATATGATCAAAGGCGCTTTACATTCAGTTATATGAAAGATAAGAGAGGTGCAGACATTGCACACAAGCAGTTTCTGAGACTAAATTTCATTATATAACATAGCCTTTACTTCACATAGCCTTTGGCTGAAACGAGTGGGGGTTTGGCAGGTTTGGGGCACTTGTCGCATCTGCTGGATTCCTGATTACAAAATCAATTTTATCGTGGATTCCGGATTCCCTTACATGGAACAAAGGAATACATAAACAGAAAACAGATCAATACATGCAATGAGAAAAAATTACTGACAAACCAAGTGGGCCGGGGTAAAAGCTCTTTTCATTGCCTAAATTATTCTACACTTTGACAAAAAATGTCACATGTTTATCTTCACAGTCATTAGCATTTATAATGTCAACACTGGAGAGAAATTTGATAAATTAATTTTCATAAAAAATCCGACGATTTCCTGAAATTTTGTAGGAAACTGTAACTCTCAAAGAAAGAAAATCCTGAAAAAGATCTCAGCAAAGAAACATTAGAATGAATTTGTAATTCAAAACCCCACAAATATGCACTAAGGAATTAAGCAAAGAAATTATACTAGGTACATTGGAATATTTAGAACTCAATCAAAGAACTCAATCTAAGAACTCAGTCAAAAACTTGACGTTTTTATGACTTATCTTTTACAGCAGTTAGTTTCCTCCACAGGAAACCCAACTACATGAATACTGAGCAAGTGTATGAGGGGTGTAATACCGTGCAATATTTCGCTTCACCCATCTCAGAGCTTGAACCTGATCCAACATGCCATAGTTGCCTTTGAGATCGCCATTCTCGCCTGTCGTCAGGAATCCAAAGACTGTAAGACGGTAGTTTATTGCTACCACGATAACATTACCAAGACTAGAAATGTAGCTGCCATCGTATATTCTGTTGGAGCCGAATATGTAAGCACCTCCATGGATCCAGACCATCACAGGTAAACCACTAGATGCGTTATAAGGTACGAACACATTCAAGTTAAGACAATCTTCGTTACTGTTCTTGCCACTAATAGCATTTGGAGCCTGGGGACACTCTTTCCCAAA
This sequence comes from Anthopleura xanthogrammica, assembly GCA_964019055.1. Lineage (NCBI taxonomy): Eukaryota > Metazoa > Cnidaria > Anthozoa > Actiniaria > Actiniidae > Anthopleura > Anthopleura xanthogrammica. The sequence continues at coordinate 12,962,792 of OZ025216.1, read as the reverse complement.
GGTTGTCATGTTCTTCACGCCTGACCATTTTGTAGCATTAGTTGGAGGCTTGAAGCGATCTGCTTTAGCAAAAGGAATACCAAGGTACTTTCTGACTACATGACCCGTGGTAAGTTTAGCAAGAAAACCACGAATCCTTCCACCTTCAGTTTTCACTACTGGTGTATATTGAACAGCATTCACCAGGAAGATCAGACAAGAAGACAAGAACAGTGAAAGAAACATTTGGTACTGAAGACGTCCTTTCAAGATGTCAGTAAACAGCAATTGTAATTACGCAATAGTTTGAGCATCAACAGAAAACAGAAATAGTTAATATATGACTACCGATTAATCACATGCAAATGAATATCAATGCTGATATGATCCACTTGACCTTTGCCAATATGTCATAATGTCACGATATATTGTCTAAAACCGAAACAGGTTTGCGTAAACTTCCAAAGGAGTTAAAGAAAGTGATCATGAAATGGCAAAAAAGAAATCAAATAACATGTTCATACATTTCACTTTGTATTTTCCTGTGTTCTTAGCTAACGCGCGCTCTGATTTCCTGGTGGTGCTTTCCAGGCTGTACAGCTGTGCTTTCGAATTCTTAATTTTCTTTTTTTGTGGTTTTTGATATTTTCCGAGGGCATCAGTAACTGCTTTGTCATCTCAGTCCATCATTGAATGATTCTGGATGAAATTTTGAATGAATTAAAGTGCAGGGCTGCTTATCACTGAAAATCTGCAGGAAATTCTTTTACATCACAATCTTAAACCGAAATTTATGCTAATATATAAGAATGTCTGCGAGGTCAGGTTTTCAATTTCCGATGTCGGCGTAACGATGTATTTTCGAATTGGGAGAAAACTGGCCAACCTCTACGCTCTAGGAATACGACCGACAATCAATCTTTAGGCAAAGTCAGTGAAATAGTCTAAAGCCTACCTTCCCCATGCATTTCTCTTAATCGGAAACTACGTATCTACGAAAATATGCTCGTTTGAAAATTAAGTTACCACCTGTCTACGGCTATAAAGGAATGTCTGCGGTAACAGGCTTAGTTTATCATGTTTATGGTCAATTATATTCTGAAAGGCTTTGTACTGTTTGTAGCATATCAAGCTCTCAAGTCCATACTATTCCTAATGTCTCGGACTCTTCGTCCTGGTGCACCAATACTGCACCGAGTCCTACAGTGCTGGCATCTAAAACTTTCTCCATGCCTTTCTTGGGGTAGAAAAAAAACTGTTGAAACGCTGTATTTTGCTTATCTGACCACGTCGATCCAGGTTATGTCTTTCTTGGCATCAGGGGTACTCCGGCCCTTTGCACCTGCAGTGGAAGTCGAGTAGCGCCGCTAGCTTTGCTAAACTAGCTGGTGTTTTTGAAGATGCTTCTTAAACCTTCTGTAAAAAAAATGTTAATTATAGTTAATACCAATCCAAAGAACCCAACTTTATCTTGATTTAATAATAATTATTGTCCTGTTGAGTTGCTTGAATGTTGCATCATCAAGTGCCTTGTCGGGTTCTTCCTCAGTGCGTCGCCGATATCAGTTCTTAATGTGTGATTTGATCAACACTTGAAATTGGAACGCCTTCTTCGTAAGTCTATTGGCCATAACTGCAGACGGTCTGTAGTGCTCTATTATTATTATTCATTTTCCGTGTTGGTTGTTTGTTCCATTACAGCTTGAACTAGAACACGCTGACAATTGTGTTTCGAGCAAATACTTTATTTCTGTGATAGTCACAAGGTAAGCAAAATTTATGGAACTCTTAAAAGTGTCGTGAACAAAGCATGCATTTACTTTAAGAATGGAAACCAGATAGGGTTTTGATGTTTCTAGATCTTGTTCACCCATACTTCACAAATCCTAGACAATAAATACATGAATAAAACGAAACACCTATAGATGCAGCATACAACGAGGCATTGGAACAAAAAATAAAGGAAATTGGAAATGAGCTGTTTATAAAAGGCCAGTACAGAACAAGAAAAAAGTGGTAGTCATGTCTTATGAAACTGAAGATAATTCCATGACATTGACTTCTTGAGACAAATACCATGGTTCAGCTCATATCTATTTTAAGACGTCAATATGATATATTAGCTGTTCTTAGTACTGAACTAGACGCTCTTGGAGCGTTCACTGGGTTGCCTGTGCGAGAGCTCGCCCACTCACCAATCCTATATACTCTATTATTTCTTACCAAAGTGTTCCTTTTGGGTTCAAAGTCCCCCTTTATTAAAAACATTTCAAATTCTAGTAAGACATTAGTGTTGCGTTACTGACTTGTCAACGCATATTATATTTCTGCTTGATCTACTAGAGTACCTTTCAAGACTAGCTGATGAAATAAACATATCTATTTCAGTATCGAAACTGTTCGCTGCAAAACAAACGTTTTATCAATGTAAATACTCTTAGCCAAAATGTGTTTAACTGGTCATTTGTTTTGTTTTCTGTATTTTTATAAATGGAAATATTCAACAAGGAGTCTTGGCAGTTCGCTTTCTTGTAGATCACTATCAGCTCGTCTGACTTCTACAAGTTCTTGGAGTCAGCTTTCATCAAAGCTTTGTTTGTCACTCGTTTTGTAGTTTGTCTCTCGTTCTGTAGTTTGTCTCTCGTTCTGTAGTTTGTCTCAGTATATTTTTTTGTATCTGAGATATGGTAAGATCTAGTTTGATCATAGCTAGGTATTTATAGATTCTCTTAGTCTATTTTGACTAGTTTGTCTAGTTCTACGATTCTCATACCGTAGTTTGCTCATAGCCTTCTCAAAGATAGCTCATAGATTCTCAGACTTCTCTCTTTGAGTATGTGGACCAACCCGTTCCAAAATCGCTCAATAACATCTTTTAGTGTGTGTCTACCACGTACGGCGTGTGTATTTGTAAGTAGTTTAAGCGTAGCGTTAAAAAACCTAAAGACAATAGTACGCAACATGCCTACAGACAAAATAGTACTTCACGAACCCTGAACGAATGAATTAATGGCGACACAACACTAAAAACTATAAATACATCGTCCTCGATGTCGTATGGCAACTTCATTGGACATTGGACATTGTTTACAAGTTCTCGACCAATCATGACGCGTGAAATTATGGTCTACCTGACGCCCGAAAAACGGATCTCATTTTAAGACTGGTTTGCTACCATAGCAACCCAGTAATTAATGCGATATTACATGATTTCTTGATTTATATTCGTTTTACTGAAAATATATGGAATGGCAGCCATGTTAATGTACAACAAAACAGACTACGATATAGACGCCACATGAGAACAAGAATAAAGGCACAACTGACAAAAAGTTGTCTATGAATTTATGTCAAAAGCAAAGTGTATGTTCTTTGTAAAACAGGTCATAGTAGATTACGGTTGGCTAAATTCAAATTCTAAATTCCAATTCAATCTGGCACCGAAACCTGTATTCTAAAATAGTTAACGTTTATTTGGGACGTCGCTGGAATGTGGTAGTAGAGTAATGGATAAGGACGTCACTAACGTTGGTTTCCGATACATTTGATGCAATCACACCTTTCTCGAATTCGCTTCAGTGAACACTGATCTCAGAGTACAGGAATACATTAACTGGTCATGATGAATTGCTTGGCAGTCGCTGCACTTCTTACACTTATTGGCCTAGGAGGTAAGATATACTTAGCCAAACAATTGCTCTAATTGCACCATACTTTGACTATTGTAGCCCGGTATGGGATGGTCTTAACTGTGGTCTTTCGGAAAAACTTCAAAAACTTCAAAATCGTGCTGTCAGAGTAATAACTAAAGCAGCATATGACGACAGTGCAACCGAGATTCTTGATCAACTTGAATGGGAAAAACTGACTGACAGGCGTAAAAAGCTCAAGGCGGTACTCATGTTTAAAGCAGGCCACAATCTTGTGCCTACTTACTTGCACGAGCTTTTTACACCATATGAATCTAGCTACGATCTTAGAGATAAAGATAATAAACTCACTCTCCCGAAACCCCGCACTGATTATCTAAAACGCAGCATAAGCTACAGCGGGCCTGCACTGTGGGATAGTCTTCCACATCAAACGAGAGCAAGTCTTACTATCTCTAATTTCAAAAAAGGCATTAACGATTTTCTATCAACTACTCACTCCCGCACGGCAAATATGTAAAGCAGTTTAATACATTTTTAGAAACTTTTAATAATTTATGTACATACTGATATTTTAACCGTGTTTAAATAAAATTATTGATTGATTGATTGATTGAAACAATGTTTCCTGCCGATCTAGTCCTTTCCTTTCTTCTTTCCGGCCTTTGCTTTGCTTTCCTCTCCGTTTCTTTCCTTTTCTTTCCTTTCCTTTCTTTTCCTCTCTTTTTATTATGTGACGTGTGTGTCACTTGTACGTTTGTGTCAATCGTTATCAACACGTTCTTTAGCAGATCAGATAGGTTATAATATCTGAGTGAATCTATAACCTAATGTATTGTATTCATATCTCCTGCTTACTATCTTTAGGAGCAAATATAACTACACTGGCCACTACCTCGACCCTACCTGGTCATACCACTGTAACTCCTCAGACAAGCGTGATTGTTCAGGGGGGGAATACTACCGTCAGCCCCGTCAGCCCAGGTGGAGAAGGTATTAAGGCAAATGGATTATTCTCTAAGACTTGGGTCAGCCGGACGTCGAACTTTACATGAACCGAACCTAATGACATAAAAGAAGATCGTTTTATTATCTATTGTTTACAATGTGTTCGGCTCATGTAAAGTTCGACGTTTGACCTGACCCTAAGATTACTACATTATAGTACAATCGAACATTCATTTAGGAAACTCTGCCCGGATTCGGCACTTTTGAGGACTGAGTTATCATCTACGCATGCGCATAAAACCAGAAAACGTCCTCTGGCAAAAGTTGAGCCTGCGGCATGCTTGCGGTTACAGGTCCGTAGGCTGGGGGAAAGGGGGGAGGGGGGGGGGGGGGGAGCGGACGCACAAATCCTTTTTTAAAGGATTGACGTGATAGTGAAATGTTGATTTGCTCGCTCTGAAAGCACGCTACGGGCCTGGCGTAACTTAATCAACTAGTAACTGATCACAAATGAGCCCACTTCCTTATTTCCTCGGCGCATGCTCACATGACCAATCCGTAACGACCGAGAACAACAACAAAAAAGCCAGTAAAGTGAAAAAAGATGAGAGTGCTCAGAAGATGACTTCTGCTCAGGTTGTCGGAACGTCAGTCACCTGCACCAACAACAGTCTTCCTAAAGACTTCACTCACTGTTCTGAAAAGAAAGACGAAAAAGTGTTTCTTCTAGCAGGATAACTAACATGCTACCAAAAAGTTTTACGCTCTTCGTATGTGCCTGTTTCAATCTAGTATCCTCCTGCGCAGCCGCCGTGTGACGCAGAATCGATTCGATTGCATTTTACAATACATTCATTAGTTATTTTACTCTTAAGGTGGGAAGCTAAAGTGTTATTCATGTCCTGAAGCTCGTTATAAACAAGGTCCTCATAGTTATGGTGAAGAAAAATGTTACACAGACTTTACCAGGTACATGGGGGATCAGCGCAAGATAGAGGAGGAATGTCCATCAACCAAGTACATGTGCGGACGCGCTACCTATTTGATCAGCGGTGAGAAGTACATTTATCGAGGATGTATCAATATAATAAGATGTTCAGGCCAGGAATACTGCAAGACGGATCAGAATAAAAAGCAATGTGATGTTGCTTGTTGTAGCTGGGACTTTTGCAATGGCGCTATGAATGGTAAGCCTGAGATTGTATAAAATATTTTCAGTATATCCTCGAAAGCACAAATCACTGATTCATCTCACCAAAGATGCACATTACTATAGATAGATGAAAAACAAGAAAATAAAGAAAGACCGAATAATTTAATGAGATTTACCACATCAAGGTGAACGGAAAGCCTAAAAGGTTTTACAACCCACCGATAGATCGAATTAGAATTTAGAAGTTGATTTTTGTGGAAGGAAAAATCGGAGTAAAACCCTCGAAGCACATGCAGGAGAGAACCAACAAACAACTCTACTGGCCTCTACTCACATACGACACCGAGCCGGGTCGCAGAGGCGGCTGGTTCTCGTTCTCATACCAACTATTTTCTTGACCGCAGAAACACCCAATCGATGCTACACATGTACCAACTCCCATGACTATGCTTCCTGCAATACCGGTGCAACACCTGCACATCGAGAGATGACTTGTGTGTCAAGGTAAAAACCAAAAATGTTTACTTCAAGTCCTGTATCAACAAAGCTGGATGTAACACCCTTCAAGAAAAGTGCAAAAACAATAATGACTGCGCTGCTCACTGTTGCTATGGTGACCTGTGCAACTCCGGCATGATTACAAGCAAAAATGCAGCTCTAATGGTGAATTTGTCTCTATTCCTATTGGCTGTAACTAATTTTCTACCAAGCCCATGAACCGTCTTGATATAAATATGTAAGAAATCCACTTTCATTGCATGCGCTCCTGATCATGCCACACGAGAAGCCTCAATTAGATTGATAAACAAATTGTATAAATTGTAGCCTTATAATGCATTGTGGAATCTATTTCTTGGGTTCAGCTATTCAAATCATAACTATATTTTTTAATAGACCTTTTCCACTTAATCAATGTTTTATCATTACAGACAAAGGTGTTAATTTCTAGAATATTACTTCTTTGTTTAATGCTTCTTTGTTTAACACAAAGGTGTTAATTTCTAGAATATTACTTCTTTGTTTAATGGTTGTGCATGAGAAGACACGTGAATAGCGCCGGATAAAAATGAAATAAAGTATCTTGTAATTCTCAAGAAAAAGACATGTTGTTTGAGGGTTTTTCTCCGGATTCTCCCGTTTTCCTCTTTTCGCAAAAATCAACTTCTAAATTCTAATTCGATTTTGGGCTTTCACCCGGTTGGAGCCTGGCTCATTGAGTCTCTTACGTTTTTGATCAAATTCTATTTTATCAAAGGCTTTGATAGCGACTCTTGCTACATTAACCCACATTTCATCATCACCATCATCACCATCATGATCATCATCAGGTTTAATGATAATCTATATATCTATTACTATCATTGATTTTCATTGATCAACCTTGGCTTATGTAAGCCATATCAGTTGACTATTTGATAGAGTTAAATTCTTTTACAAAAGTGTAAACACTGCTTATCGATTTGATGCTATTTCAACGTGTCTTAGCTAACCCCTCCTCATGCAGTTCACAGCACTGACAGTGAGACTGGGCTGGCTGTGGTCTAAGCAGTCCTATATAATGTCAGTCAAGAAGTTCTGGTTGAGACTTGAGTTTGTTAATTGTGTCCTGTGGTAAACAATACACTGGGTTGATTTGTTTGACTTGATCAGATCCCAGCAGAGACAAGCCAGCCAGTCCAAATAGAGTATGATATGGGTCAACCTAGAACAAAGCCAGGATATTAGTATTTCATATATTAAATGTTCTTATCGTACTCCTATATGAGAAAGACCTGTCTAGTGCTTTACCATGTCTCCAGGCCTGTCAGCAAAGCCACCAGTTTCAGTGTCTTGACAGGCCAAAATATATGTTATTAGCTTTGCCTGAAAAAAAAAAATTAGAAATTTGTGAAATGACAAAATCATTCAGCAATGAAGCTGCACCACTATTTGAACTTTTCATGTTGGACCTAATGAAAATTAAAGTTTAAGGTAAATTTATAGACCTTTTTAGCTTGGGCGGTTTGTTTTCGCTAAAAAGGTCTATTGTCTTACTAATATTGAGACATGAGAGATGATATGAGAAATGAATATCCAATTACTGTACCTTGTCAATCCAGTGAACTTTACCAATTATTTTTAAAGATGCTAGAACCCACCAGGAATAACAGACATCAGGAAGCTTCTCAGGACGACCTGTAAAAATCAAATGACATTGAGAAAATTAATGAGCAATGAGAAAAATTACAAAATTTTATTCAATTATTTTGAATGAAAAAATATTTAATCGTAAATTCTGACATTAGTTAGCCTTCTTTTGCAGATGACCCTAAGGACAATTGCCAAGGAGGCTAAAATTAATTCAGCTAATCTTAATTCTTATCAAATCTGGAAGAACCTCTAGGCTCATCTACATGATGTATATTAAGTGCACAGCTTCTGTAACTCACAGATTGAATTGGAATTTATTATGTTGTGTTTTATGGAAGAAGGACAACTGGACAACCTGTAGCCTGCATGGTAGGCACTTCTCTTCCAAACAGAACCAATTTATGACGATTGCCTGCATTGCAGGTTAAACCTCCTCAAAAAAAAACCTCAAATCATTTACAAGGGATAATATCCAAATAATAATCAGGCCAAGGATCAAACCTGAGACTTGAAAGGTAAGAGCAAAGTGCACTTCTGCCTACACCACCCTGGAACCCTCCTCCAATGAGTGCTGCTACTAAATCCTAATACCTCCTTTAACAAAATTTGAAAATACCTCTGGTAATTTGATTTTCAACAGCATATGAGCTCCTAAAGCCATCCCAGAAGCCTTTGATTTACCAGGCAATATTTCCTGTGAGGTTTTACTCACCATTTAGACCTCCTGAGGGAAGCTGTCTTTCACAAAGCCACCAGCCTAACATATCTACATTAACATGATGAAGGGCGTTTGTTATTGACAGAGCCCCAAGACAACAATAGATCTGGAAACAAATTGAACCAATGATTAATTCAAATATTCAATCCATAGATGATTATAAAAATGACATTAAAGTATAAATCATCATTATTTATTTATTTATTCCAATCAACAATAATTATCAAAACAGCACATAAATTATATTAAAAAATACTACACGTTGGCTACACGTTTTTCACCAGGCTATGAAGGCACGGAGAAAATGTTTTATTTCTTAAATATTATATTCATTTAAGAAATAAAACATTTCCTCCGTGCCTTCATAGCAGTGGTGAAAACCGAGGCTACGCGTTTGGGAGAATTCGAGAGCAGATCAGTGAAAACCCGAGACAAAGTCGAGGGTTTTCACCTGCTCGAGAATTCTCCCAAACGTGTAGCCGAGGTTTTCACCAGGCTATGAAGGCATCGGAGAAAATGTTTTATTTCTTTTAAAAAATACTTTTTACCTTGCCCTTGCTTGTTACGTCATTTCCGTGCCTTCATAGCGTGATGAAAACACAGCTCTCGACCAATGAGAGCGTGCGTACTATCTTAAGTATTTTTTAAATATATATAATATATATATATAATGAATGATGGATGGATGGGTGGATGGATGCATCGGATGAAGGGATGAAGGGATGAATGAATGAATGAATGATCATAAGGCTGATTTAAGATATTATTTCAAGTGAATGGTGAGAATGATAAGCAACACCTGTTGCTTCCACCAAGTGAACGATATTAACTTTAACTAACTTTAACTTTAATTAACTAATCCAATAGTTAAATTTGTTCATTTCAAGTTTATTTTCAGTCTTTTCGCCATGGTAACAAACCTGGCCTGCATGGGATTCAGATCCTGGACGACAACCAAATCCACCATCAAAATTCATACAAGATACAACATATTTTACTGCTTTATCAACATCAATGGCATCTAGGCGATCCTAAAAAAATGTATCAAAGTTATCACCTTGCTAGCCGTTCCACATTCATTGGATATTCAGAGTTACCATTATAATGATTACATTTAAAAATGCAACAAAACGATTCAACCGTTGCATTAATAAGAATTATAAAAACTAAATTCATAAAACAGAAGATAGTTGAAATGTACTGTCAGTGGATAATTATTGGACATAAACTGTCATAACCACTCATAATCCTGGGTGGGGGGGTTACTTTAGGTCGTTTCATACGGGGATGCTCTGCCCGGACTTTCGACTCCTTACCCTTTTCTATACCAAATTTCAGCAAAAAAGTACCCCTTTTTTAATACCTTTTTGCTTGAAAAGGTACCCTTTCATATACCTTTGAAGAAAATCTACCCCTTTTTATTCCAAAACTCACAAATTTCCATCCCTTTTCTATACATGCGGCCTGAAAAAAGTACCCCTTTCGGGCGGAGCATCCCTGTATAGTCCATTATAGGGAGTACCCCCCCCCCCCAGGCTCATACTTCATCAAATTTTCCATTGATTTTATGATGGAATCTTGACATAACTACACAGTACTTTTATAACTAAAGGTAATTATTGCCAATAAAGTATAGGCTGTACTTACTAATATCTGTAAACAGGCTATTGCACAAAATGAAAACCTTGTATCAATCTCACCTAAAGATAAAACATCATTTAGCTCAGAATACAGTTCAATGTCACTAAAGTATGCTAATGTAAAATTATCGTTGTATCACAAGAGAATGCTGTTACAATTAAGACATTACCCCATTTATCTCCATAGAATGATCCATCAGGTTGTTGTAATTTTTTGACATATTCTATGATTTTCTTAACATCAACAGTATCTAAAGCATCATAAAGGACTAAAATCTGCAGATGAAATAAGTACATCCAGATTATTAGATATCATTGTAAACTGCAGGGGACCAATTCAAGCTAAATTTGTCTCTATAAGTAGAATCAAGATGTCAATGGCAATAAACAGCTGGCCGGGATGTACACATTTTGGCAGAAACAAAAGGGAATCACGGGTGGAGTAGCAGTGAGAGTGCTCGCCTCTCACCAAGGCGCGTCCCGCCGGGCTCGGTGTTGTATGTGAGTAGAGTTTCTTATTGGTTCTCTCCTGTGCTTCCACAAAAATCAACTTCTAAATTTCAATTCGATCATGGAACGAGGTCCACAGGTTTGTTAGCCACTGGCTATTTAGTGCTACCCTCGTTAAAACAAGGAGTGTTTTTTTCCCCCCATTAAAACAAGGAGTGCCAATAGCCAACTTCCAAGACATGCTTCACTTGTCACACAAAATGGTTTCAGTACAAGGCTTTGTGCTACTGTAAATTAAATTAATTTTATTCTTTCCTCCTGCCACAAATCACTGAGAATTATGCACAAAGCCTCACACTGAAACCTTTGATGACAAGTGGTATTTAATTAAGAACTGCAACTCTTGTTTTGTAGCAGATTTTTTGTGGAGCCAAATGAGTAAAACTTAAACTTGCAACTTACAAAGGCACATACATGTAGTAATCTATCACATCGAAAAGGACACAGAGACACATAGTAGAAGGAGTAGTACTGTAATAATATTGGGTAGGAATTTCACACCAGAATGTGTGCACCTGCCTCCTACAACTCTGGGACTCTTAATAGATGGCACCACAGGAAACAATACTAAGATGACAAGATAAGACTACCTGAACAGCACTGAGTGTATACAGCAGGTGAGGGTCATGGTTAACACTTGCACTAAATCCTCCATTTTCATGTTGACAAGACTTGACAAATTCTAAGACTTCCTCACGATTCATTTGTTCTAATCTATCCATCAAAGCCATGGCTGTCAAGCCCCAGTAGATTCCACTCATTCTTAGGTACTCTGTCATACAATAGTCCTAAAGTCAAGAAAATCAAAAAAATAATGTAAAATACAAATATGACTATAATAAAATGCCATATAACGGTTTAATAATGTTATCTAATAAAAGAACAAACATAAACGTTAATGGAATGAAAAATAAATTTTGAGAAATATTCATTAGAGAAATGTCTCACGTTTGTAGGTCATTTCTCTACCATATGAGAGAGCCGATAAACAGAACCCCTGTCGACTAATTAATGGCCGTTTGTCGTCCAACTGTCGGGTGTTAGAAAATATCTTTTCTTCAGAAACGATAGTGTAACTGTGGGGTGTCGACCGACCACGGCCATTAGATGGCTGACATGAGAACTGGGGTGCTGATCTTGCGTATTACCCATATTTTTTCTGTTCTATCAAACATGCAAAGTAAACCTAACTAACATGGTAATGGGGCTTTTGGAAATACTGTCACCCAGGATAGTGTGTATTGGAACTGGGGTATCCAACTGGGTCGTGTTTATAATTAGGTAAAATTATTCAGGTGCAAAGCTTAACGTAATAGAACTGGTCATTGGACAATGTCAGACAAGAATTTGAACTTGTCTGGTCAAATCTTTGCATTGCCAGTCATTTTGACCAGTAAAGTTTAGTCTGAAATGAGGTATGACTGAGCTAAAACTACAGTAATATGGCCAGTCATCATGACCAGTGACTGACCAGACATTATTTGGCCCTGAGGTGAAGTTAAAAAATAATGCATCATGATATGAGGAATTCCATAATGATCGTATAATAATACATTCAATGGAATATACACTTGTGAATATAATTGTTGGTCCTCACAAAATCAGTGTCTTTCTTTTTTCCATAACTGGAAATGAAGTCTGCATGTTTGTCTAACAGAAGAGTTTTGGCGGCATCTGCACCAATTGATACATCTTTAATTTGTGTGCCCTACAAAGATAAGTCAACAGTATATTTTTATAATTATAATCATTCTTATAATTCATACAGTGTATAAGCTTACTATATATTTTTTACTCTTTTCAGTGTTCTTTTCTATCTCGAGTTCCCCTCCACCACCAGTTTTTAATTAATACATGTATGTATAAAGACCACCTTAACAGAAAACTCAATTTGCTGACAATTGTATACTCGTTATTCATTAGAAAACCTCCCTACTTCCCCTTTAAAATCGCAGCATTCTCCAATTGAGGGACACGAAAAAAGATAAAAAAATATCACTGGATTTCATTCAAGAACATATCGAAAAAGCTTTTGTTCAAGTCCAAGATCTACTCCTTACCATATTAGGATTAGTTCCTACAAATATTGAAGACGATGAACAATCTTATAACCAACGTTTTAGAGCAGAAATCAAACCAGTCACACTACAAGACCTTCTCGTCCGCCATGTTTACTATCAGGAATACCACTGGTCAATGTATCTGGGGCTCACAGTAGGGAGCGCATTGAGTTGTGGGTAATATTCAAGATGGCGGCTGGAGCAGAGTGGTGTCTGATTGAAAGTGATCCAGGAGTTTTCACTGAACTTATTCGTGGATTCGGTAAGATCAGGGAGGCATAAGATATATAGCCAGTAACACATGTTTTATTTTGCTATTCATACTTCTGATTTCGTTTGAAATACTTGGATATCGTCGGGTAAACATAACGTGAAAAACCGTTGAACAGTGAGAAGTTGGGAGTTTTATAGAGATCGATAAGCTTATATACACGTGCGATGTAAGCTTATTTTTAGGTCTTCTATTTCTCAATGTATATACAGATCCCAGCAATTTATATGAAAATTAAATTTTAATGCCACTCTCTTTTGTTATTAATGCAGTAAGTTATGTATATTACTTTTTAATGCTGTTGATGTCTTGTATGCTCGTGTTGTTGTATGTAGGATGTACAGGAACTCAAGTGGAAGAAATTTACAGTCTTGATCAAGTATCCTTAGAAAATCTAAGGTAATTGCACATTCAGTCAATTCTTCATTTTCATTTTACGTCATCTGGTGGACTTTGACAATAGATACTAATTCAGTATGTATTGTTAAGGTCCACCAGCATGGCCGCCATGTCTTTGTCTATTGGCTCTCTTGGGAATGGTTGTAAACCATCTATGGTAGTGCTAGTTGAGTTGACACGTAAACCTTTGTTATTTATGTGTCAACCAGTGATGGATTGCATGGCTGATGAAACAAAGCAACTTTTAAAACACTTTTCTTAAAATGGTTAACATATTAACATCACCTTAATTTCCTAATTCCCAGCTCAATCCCTACCTTGCTAGATTGTTCAAGTATGATTGAAATCTTCTTATTGTAGACCTGTACATGGATTGATTTTCTTATTCAAATGGAAGCCTGGCGAGGAACCTGTAGGCACTGTAGTACAAGATAGCAGATCTCTGGGGATTTTCTTTGCAAAACAGGTTTGTATTAGCGCAGGAAGCCCAAACTCTTGATCTGTCATCATCATCATCATCACTTATCACCACTACCATTATCACCACCATCATCATAACCGCCAACATCATCGTCATCACCATCATAATAATCATGATATTTTTTGTGTGTCTGAGTGGATTATTTATTTTGCTATTTATTAAGTTGGTAAATTCAAATTTGATTGGTTTCAAAAAAAATTTCTTTGCTTCAGGTGATCACAAATGCATGTGCAACACAGGCCATTCTTAGTGTTCTGTTGAATACAAATCATCCTGACATGGACCTTGGGCCAAACCTCACTACATTCAAAGAATTTTCAGCTACTTTTGACAGTGCAGTAAGTTCTAATAAGTGGATCAAATTTCTATTGTTTTTCAATGTTGCAAAATTTTATAAGACATTTATACCTCACCTACAGCAATATACATATACACTGTAGCTCTTACCACCTACAGTAAGTCAGCCATTCTTTCTTTGTAAAGTTTCCTGTTTTTAAAGTTCTGCAACTCCTTTCTGTTGATTTTAGTTAAAAGGATTAAGTTTGACTAACTCAGATGTCATTAGAAGTGTACACAACAGTTTTTCAAGGTAAAAACACACTGCTATTAATCATTTTACTGATAAAGAATAGTGGCTTCTACTGTACCTTGAACTGTGTTGGTGTGTTGAATACATACAGGAAGTGAATAACAAGAAAACTCAAATGCCATATAAAGCTGCAAACTTTTTTGCACTTTGTTCAATATTCATTATTCACTTGTAGTAGGGCAGAGAGGTCAAGCTCACCCTAGTTTCCAATCTCTGCAGTTGTCACCACAGATAGCCCTGACCAAAGGAACTATTGAGAAACCCCAAAGAAAGAAAAATGACTGCAGAGCAAACTAAAGTCAGCCTTGTTATTAAAAAAATTTCTTCTTCTTTTTCCTTATAAAGGCAGCAGATGTTTGAGTTTGATTCAAAACTTGCACAAAAGGATGATGAAGTTTATCACTTTGTTGCATACGTTCCAATCAATGGTAGACTGTATGAGTTAGATGGACTCAAAGAAGGACCTATAGATCATGGTAATTCTTGTGTTACAAGAATATTAATACATCATCAATGCCAATTCTTTATCATCCTAAATGACCCGGCTAAAATACTATCAGAGAGAATTCAGACATTTAAAATTATTGTCACAGCTGACTGCAGACACTAACTTTATTCAGTAATTTAAGTATTAAATATTAAATAAAATAGAATGTTAATGAGAAATGAAGTGCTTCAGTGAAAATCTTAATTTATTTTTAGGTGCTTGTAACCATGACAACTGGTTGAGTGTTTGCAAACCCATCATTGAGGCCAGAATGCAAAAGTAAGTTACCATGCAGAACTACTGTATGCCATCTAATATATTATGTATGTTATCTCACCATGCAGAACTACTGTATGTCATCTAATAATCACTCAATACCAATACAGGTAGATACATGAATGCTTGGACCCAATAATTCTCTTAAATATTATAAATGTTTGTTTTGCTGACAATCAGGTATTCTTCAGAAGAGATAAGGTTTAACTTAATGGCCATAATATCAGACAGGAAGATGATTTTCCTCAAGCAAATTGATGCTCTGAACATGAAGAAACAGCATGTGTTGGATAAAGTAGGTTGGAACTCAAGTCTTTTTAAAATATATTTCTTGTTACATTTATTTAATGCTACATTTGTTTATCTTTCAAGATTGAAGAATTGAAGTCATCAACTTCCAATCCAGAGGTTTGTCTCTCATTAGGGAGCATTCATTTTTTAGGAGGGGGGGGGGGGGGGGGCGGAGGAATTAGAGGAATCAAATAGGAAAAAAATGCTAGCCCCCATGGAAAGGAATTGAATATTTCGATAACCCCCCCCACTTCCAAATATAAAAATTTTCTAGCCCCCCCCCCCCCCCTCCAGAAAACGACTAAAAAAATAAAAAAAAACACTGTATTTTTATTCATGACCCCCCTGGTTCAACGTTTTAAAAAAATGTGACCCCCCCTTTTTATCTAGTAATTTTTTAATGACCCCCCCCCTAATTCCTCCGGCCCCCCCTCCTAAAAAATGAATGCTCCCTTAACTGATAGTTTGCAATCATTCTCAAATAAGAAAATGTTGTTATCATTTTGGTGCTTTTCTTGACCAAAGAAAGCTACTGTACATGAGAACGCTTTGTACAAATACATATACCAGCCCCATTGCTAAGATGATATCACATTCAAATGAAGAACTCTTAATTATTTTCCAAAGTCATATTAGATGTATTGTCTCTTTACTAGGGAGGTGAAGCAATGGAGACAGATCAAAGTGCATCATTAAAAGAATTTGAGGATATAATCCATACAATAAATGCAGAGATCACGAGGTTACAAAGCCTTGTTGCTGCTGAGGATGACAAGATGCTCAGATACAAGGTTGGATCATTTTTAACTTTTGGCTTAGTTTGTTGTTTTCTTTTTAATTTTTTTCCACTTCATAGTGACAGTGATTTGTATTTTGATATTCCTTTTCAATTTCAAAGGTTGAAAATATTAGAAGAAAGCACAACTATTTGCCACTCATAATGGAACTTCTCAAGATTCTTGCTAATAATGGACAGCTGGTTGCTATGGTAGAAAAGGTGGGAACCAAATAAATACCAGAGAGCATTATAACATTTGTTGCTGCAATCCTTACAGTAGTATTCGTAATTGCTACTACAGTATAAGTTTTTCTGACACTTGGTAAACGATTACTCACTAACTAAGAAGGAAATTTACTGTTGTAAAACTTTGTAACTGTAGTGTACTGGTATTAGAAATACCTTGGTACCAATGAACCTTTTTCACATGCTAGGCAATTAAAAGGAACAATAGATTTTTCCCTGACTAGCCTCACAGTCAAGTATATCCAGTTATGTGGGGTTAAACAAAGGTTTTTATTCTCATGGGGATAAACATGGAACCATGTGGTAAAGCTACAAACCCTGGTTTCTAGGGGTTCTCTAGCCTACAAGGTACAAGGTACAAGAGAGCTGATGGAACCCAGGATAGATTTCCCCAAAGCTGGCTTGATGTACCTGGCAATCTTATGATATACGTATAACTAGGTATATGGATATTTTCTAAAAGAAGTTAAAAATAAATATTTTCTTAATTCTAGGAAAAAGAAGTGCAGAAAGAGAAGAATGCTCAAAAAGCAAAATGATTTGATCACCAGGAAAATAAAACCATTTAAAAGAATGACATCTACACTTGTATTAGAAAATGACACTGCTGCATGTGCTACATGTATTATTCATCCATTGGGAAGGCTGCGTGCAGTGAATATACATTGAAAATGAACATTGAAGAAAATTGCCATTTCCATGGCAGATTTTATCTTGCTGTAAAGAATTATCAGCACTTTGGGATATTACAAGAAACTTGAAATCTGTTGTACTGGAACTGCAATCTTGAACAAACTTTTCAAAATCATTGTTCACATTAAATGCAAAGCATTAAAGTAATTGCTGTTTAATCCAAATTGTTTATTAAGTGTTATAACCTGGCTGTGTAATAGGTGGTATGCATCCTTTCCATGAGAATAAATGACAAAAGATATGACCATGTTCCCTGTTTATAGTAGATTCACAAAAGAAACCAAGACTAAGTCTTAATATATAAATAATTGTTATTGATTAGATCCTGTCATAATTTCTTAATACGTGGTAATGAAATAGCCTACCTAGTGACCCTCTTTTTAAAATAGAAACAAATCAACTTTGTCCATAGAGGTTAACACTTAATAAAATCATGGCCCTCTTAACTTTTTTAGTTGATTAGGGGCACAACCACCATTAACGTGATCATCCAAGCCATGTGAAGGTCTTAACCATTTTCAGATGTAATTACAAAGGCAGCACCTTCATAGTTGTTTTTGGACCCTGAGTGTTAGTCTGGCTGGGACTCAAACCACAACCTCCCACACAAGAGAACAACACTCTACTGGGTGGTGGTCTTTGTTAGTGGCCAAGGGGGAGGGGGCCAAGTATCTGTAGTATTACAACTTAGGCATAATGTTTTCCCATCTTATACCAAGTACCATCCCTTGAGAATAAGATTCTTTGTTTGGGTTGTATCCACATTCATGTGTCTTCTCATGTGCAAATGATACACTAGGGAATGAAGCATGGTCTGAAATGGGAAAACAATATGTCAAAGCTGAATAGAGATTTATCATGAAATTTTGTCTTGTCTTGGTTGCATAAAAATAACTGCCTATGATGTAATTGCACGAAAGCCAATTTTAAGCCAGATACCAGGTGTTTCTCTAGAGCACCCCTTCAGCTGTAGAGGCTCTGTTACAGTATACTCACATCATTAGAGTGTCATACATCACTTTCCTTTAGCCCTACTAACAGTTACTAATAACTTCTATAACACCGGGTCGCACTTCCTCAAAAAGTTTCCCATGCTCTTCAAGATAGGTTTTTAATGCAGGCAGCAGTCGTGCTTCATGCGGGAAGCTGTTCTTACCCCATCCAGTAATAATCGTCAATCTTCCTTTCTGGTTTTTGTTATAATACAAAAAGCTCTCGACTGCTTCAAAGGCTTCTTTAACGTGTAATCCATGAACATTCAACGTCCTAGAACACGAAGGCACCTGGTTCCTGTATTTAGAGTTCACCATATCAAGGATCTTTGCTGATGATTGCATTTCGGAGTGTTTGATGGCCGTGTTCATCATTCGTCCTTTCTGTGATAATATATGAGCCAAACTACGCTGACCACGAGAATAGGCTTGAGATGCACGAGAAAAATAGTCATTTCTTAGTCTTTTGAGTCGCTGGGAGTTTTCCCTGAGTCTGTAATAATCTTCATCTGCAGGTACACGTGCTCTGTGCACTACGTAATCTCCATCAAAACTGCCACTAAAACTATTGGTTCTGTTTCGTTTTGAACTTTTAAAACGTATTCCAAACAAAACCAGGGACATTAGACGCTTATTGTTGAATATTTGTAAGTTTTTGGGCGGAAAAATTAAATATTTCGTACCTTTCATGGAGAGCACGGCTGCTGGATGGGCGGCCATCTTGAAATACTACTCCACACAGGGAGCCCAACGTTTGTAATCGTTAATCTGTGATTAATCACGATCGATTAGCTGCACTCAGAAGCTGTCAGACGTGGTTTTGCCCAAAAATGGCCCTGATTTGTGTCTCGTTACCCCCAAGGGTAGTGTATCTACAAATCGATGTTGTTGGACATAAATAGTTGAATGAATAGCTATAGTACAGAAAGCTATGAGATCGTAAAGCTAGAGTGTTTGGAAGAGAATGGATTCACGTACAGACGAACAGGAGAACGATACAGGTTCTATTGTCCATCTTTCGTTAGACACACCTGATCCTTTACTTCTGTCCAGTTGTAAAGATGCTGTTGAACTTGCATCCATGCACTGTATGGTTAGTACAATTTGATAATGTTAAAGAAACCGATAATGCACTAGGCTTATAGTATACCTAGGCCTGGAGTATAGCACTGGTTTGTCAAACACTTTTGCTAAACAGAAAACAAAACATTAAACTGATGATTGTGTTGTGTGTACAGCGAGAATACAGGGAGGTGTTGGCTGTAATTTTTGTTGATGTATCAAATATTTGAGTTACATTTGTTTGGCATATGAATTATCGAGTAGAATATAACATCTCAGACATCAAACTTTTGTGGAAATAAATGAAAAAAAGAAAACATGTTTTTAGAGGGAATCATAGATTCTGATAGTGTACTGATCAGTTACCATTTAGTAAGTAATATGTGGAATATTCCACCTCCTTCATAAATTATTATATTCCATTTAAATCTACCTACTCTTCTGTCCATTAATCTATTCATTCATTCATCCACCTGCCTATTCCTGCATTCATCCATCCATCCATCCACCCACCCATCCATCCATCCATCCTCCCATTCGCTTACTGACTCACTCATTCATTGGTTCATTCATTCATTCATTCATCCATTCATCCATCCATCCATCCATCCATCCACCCATCCATCCATCCATCCACCCATTCATTCAATCTGGTATTTTATTTTTACTTTAAATCCTTAATGTACAGGCAGTATGTGATCCCCAAAGTCTGTTTATGTATGGACCAAGACAAGGGATGAAGTCCTTTAGGAATGAATTAGCAGATTTTCTCCATGATCACTATCAAGATAATGTATCAAGGTATACATGTAGTTTATAAATAGAAAAGTTATTAAATCATCACTGCAGTAACTTGATCAATTTAATATACACTTCTTGGTAGGTGTTATGTGTGGCCCAATTCAAATAAATTAGACCTATGAATCAATCAATATCTGAGTTGGTGGGCTTCCTGTGTTATGTAGTTTATCATTTTAGGACTCAGAGAACCACTGAAAAATTATAGGGCGAGGGGGCAAAGGCAAGTTTGAGTAAGACTTGAAAATTTTGGTGGACATTAAAAAATGTTGTGTGCCTATATATAGGCCTGTTTTAAAAAAAGGATTATCAAAAATAATAGCATTTCTGACAAACAGAATTAACTAGAACCAAGGACCATTTAGTGTACCAAGTATATTAAGTATGTTTAAAATTGATTGTAGAATTGTTGTAAAATTCGTTCATGAATGCTTCAAAAAAAGGAAAAAGACATAGTTCAATGGGCTGTGATCGCTGATATTATGTATTATACATTATTATATTATACTTTATTATATCCATTTTGAAATCACTAGCAAATCCTGTAATCTGATTGGCTCTCAGTAGATTGATTCAAGCACGAATCGCACTATTTTGAGTCCGAATCGCACTATTTTGAGTCCGAATCGCATCTTTTTGTCAGCCAATCACAATGCAACACTAGAAAAGGTAACCAATCAAATTACAGGATTGTATGTAATCAGCCAATCAGATTACAGCAAATAAGGAACATAAAATGTAGCTTTTTTCAAGTTTGACTGCAATTTTTTGTTACAAAAAGAAACAAAATGGATGATTTTAACAGCTACTTATTAATAAATACTTTTGTACTTATCACAAATTTAGTGTCTATCTAATATGATTTCCAAATGGATATAATAAAGTGATAATTGAACTTCATGTCGTGCAATTTTGGTCTAATATCAAACTTGCGATTACAAATCACACTCCCGCTACGCGGTCGTGTGATTTTGTTATCGCGCGTTTGATATCAGACCAAATTGCACTCCACTTAGTTCAATTACCATTATATATTTCATTGATTACAAACTCCAACATACAGAGCCAATAAAGTAAATTGTTGAAATTGTCAAATTATAGTCCCCCACCCCCTCCCCTGATACATCATTCCACATAGTCCCCCCACCCCCTCCTCCCAGAACCCTCCTTCCACATAGTCCCCCCACCCCCTCCCCCAGAACCCTCCTTCCACATATATAGTCCCCCATCCCTCCCCCAGAACCCTCCTTCCACATAGTCCCCCACCCCTCCCCCCAGAACCCTCCTTCCACATAGTCCCCCACCCCTCCCCCCAGAACCCTCCTTCCACATAGTCCCCCATCCCTCCCCCAGAACCCTCCTTCCACATAGTCCCCCATCCCTCCCCCAGAACCCTCCTTCCACATAGTCCCCCATCCCTCCCCCAGAACCCTCCTTCCACATAGTCCCCCACCCCTCCCCCAAGAACCCTCCTTCCACATAGTCCCTAGGTCTAACTTGCACCACTTATCAGCCTATTTCTTATTAATTCTTCATCAATATTTTTGCTTTTTCAAATATTTTTCAGTGAACACCTGATGGTCACAGGTGGTGCTACACAAGCTCTCGTCATGCTGTGTGGTGTTTTCTTTCAAAAGGGTGATGTTGTATTTGCAGAGGAGCCAATTTCACCAAAGGAACTGGATATTATGAAAGGCCTTGGCCTCATCATTAAACCTGGTACTGATCTAATACATATAATTTTATAAAAATAACTGCAGTAAGTTATAAATCTCTTTTTCTGATTTCCGATTCCAGCACCCTTAGTGGTCATTCCCCTTGGGGGGAGGGGGGGGGGGTTTCTGATGTGGAAGGGGCGGGATGCTCATCGTATCTTTTAGGGGTTAATTTTTGTTATTTTGGTACCTTTTAGGGTGTTCAAATGAAAAACTAATGAAAATGCTTTAACATTATATTCTATGATTATTATATTCTATGATTATGTTCTTTGTTTGGAATCCGACCTTAGGCAAACCAAGCTTGTCATGTGAATGCGATCTGGAAACACATGCATTCAGAATCACATCTATAGACTCCTTTTAGCTTGGACATAAGGTTTTCCTTTTCCAGATCACTTAGCCTGAGTATCAGGCCTTCGAAGCGCTACAGATCACTTGTCATGATGTTGCATCCATATTCATGTCTTCTCATGCGCAACTGTTAAAAAATCGCACCTTAAAGAATAACACATGGTTTGTTTTGGTTCAGTTCCAGTGGATGAAGACGGACTTGATATAAATGAGTTGGGAAAACTACTATCTTGTAATTCTTCAAAGGAAAAGTGTTCTACTTCAAAGAGAGTTTTTTCTGCTGGTCTTTTCTTGACGCCTCATTTTCAGAATCCAACAGGAACCTGTTTGAGTGTTGGTATGTTACTCAGATCAATAATTATGATGAATTAATTGATACTTATCCGGTTGTCTCACGAGTGAGGGTCATTTGTAGAAAGGGCCGCAACGTTTCGATGTTGGTCACCACCCCACCTCTCACCTCTCTAAATCATTACACTTATTCCATATTGAAAATAAGTAAATAATTTGCGTTTTATCCTTGATTTACATTTTAGAAAGATGTATGCAGCTTGCCCGATTAGTCGCACAACATGGTGTTCTTTGCATAAGTAATGATATCTACCACTGTTTTTCGTATGGTGATGGTAAAGCCCCATTTGGTGCTCCCCCGAAGAGGCTCTTTTCCTATGATACCAGGTATTAAGAACTTGACCAAACCAAATATCATCGAGCCCTTTTTACGCGTCTTCTTGGGCGGGCTAAGCCATTGAATTGTTAGTCCTTAAGGCGCAGACACACGGTGCAACATTGCGCGCAACATTGCGGGCAATCAACGGTTGCTGAAGTAGGATCGATTTCTACTTCTACTTCATCGATTGCCTGCAATGTTCATTGCGCGCCATATTGCACCGTGTATCCGTAGCTTATTTATCAGTGTTTGTTATTTTCAGGCACAGTATCGCTGATGCTACGGGTCACATTGTATCTTTAGGATCCTTTTCGACCATTTTTAGTCCAGGGATGCGAATGGGTTGGATTGAAGCATTTCCTAATGTAATGGATGCCGTTAAGAATAGGTAATGATCGACTTATTTTTTTGTCTTGTATAATATCAATCTCATTCATACAAATCCATACAAAATCATTCGGCGCTCGGCTATGAAGATGACAAAGTACTCTATCTTAATGGTGCATTGCATGTCACTGCATCCTCTTTATACCCAGATTTTCGTAACATTAGTGTGTTTGTTTGAATGCAGTGTATTTGTTAAATACTGTGGTCCACCTCAGCAGTATCTAACAGGCGTGATGGAAAGTGTTCTAAGTCTTGGCTCACTAAAGGAATGTTTGGCACTTCTGCGTCACACTTATAACGTGAGTACGAAAATATATGTATACACCTTCTTGCAAGAACGTTGTCATACAACATTTGAGCATTTGTAGTTTAGTGGATTAGGAATAAATTAAAAGTACAAAAGAAGATCATTGAAGCAGAACTCTTTCTTTTGTACTTTTAATTTATTCCTAATCTTGAAACTACAAATGTTCAAAAGTTGTATGACAACGTTTTTGCAAGTAGGTGTATATCAAAATATATTTTTGACTCGTACTTATCCTTTGTTAGAACTCCGCATATGGCTGATCGAAACCTGCCACTAGGGAAGCCTTGCTCTTAGCCCCGCATCATCTCAGTGTTAATATTTCTTGTTTTATTTGTTTGCAGTCACGTTTGGAGTGTTTATGTAAGGCTGTTACCCAACACTTACCAAGCTGTACTTTCATAAGACCAAAGGTACTGCTTTGTTCATGTGGTTTGCAAAAAATGTTACACATACATTTTTGCTTGTCTGCCTGTATGTCCGATGCGCTTCTAATGCGAAGTCTCTCACGCCATATTATCAGGTTCTCTCCTGTGCTTTGAGGATTTTCTTCGGGATCTACGTACGGTTTTCCTCCCTCAGCAAAAATAAGTTTCTAAATTCCAATCCAGATTTTAATTGATTTCGATCAATGACGTTCGTTTTTCCTGGCCATTTTTAGGGTGGATTTTTCATCTGGCTCGTTTTACCATCAGACATCGATGCTCAAGGTAACAACCATCTTGCTTCGTTTGGTATACTCTATTCTAACTCTTCTGTTTTAACATTTGTGATTGTATTTTACAGTTTTGCTTAAAGTTTGCAAGGAAAAGTTCCAAGTTGATTTTCAGCCTGGTTGTTCGTAAGTCTACTGATTATCATATTTTATATGAATGCATTTGAAACTTGCAGCAATTCTAATGCACTATAGTCAATTGAAACCCCCGGCATCCCTCGACCCCCGGGACAGGGCGGAGAATTTGACATTAACGTAGTGAAAACTGTTTACTGTTTTCTATCTCGGCTCACAGATTCTCCACAGATTCCACGACGTTCAAGAACTATTTAAGACTGAGCACAACTCGTTATGGCGACCGCACCCTGACCAATGCAGTGTCACGGATAGGAGAAGCCTTGAAAGAACTCACAACAGAGAAAGACGACGTGAATCGGAATACAAAATAGTGTTCTTCGGCATTCGAGTGCCGTGTTCTCTACTGCCATATAATGTGTGTTGTATAGCCTGTGTTTTAGCTAAGTAGGGTGGGTTAGTCTGACAGGAGTGTTTTAGCTAAGTAGGGTGGGTTAGTCTGACAGGAGTGTTTTAGCTAAGTAGGGTGGGTTAGTTTGACAGGAGTGTTTTAGCTGAGTAGGGTGGGTTAGTTTGACAGGAGTGTTTTAGCTAAGTAGGGTGGGTTAGTCTGACAGGAGTGTTTTCAAGGATGTTCATTCCTTAACTGATTAGACTAATGTTTTGAATCTCACGAACCGGAAGCCGAAAATGGTCGAACTTCTTAGAACGCTTGAAATAATAAGGTCGATCTTGAACAATGCAATTTCAAATTATTTATGTAATTTAAATGAATAGTATAGTACATAATTAAGATTTGGATAGGGCTGAAATAAAAGCATTCGGGTTTTAACCCATAATCATGCACAATTGGGTGTTCTGCTGTTTAGGTTACCTAGTCGAGGTGGGGTATAAGATACGGTGGCTCAGGAGAGCCAAGACAAGGAGCCAAGCACAGTATTAGTTTATAGTACCCGAACAAAAACTATGATAGCAGTGCTCAACGATAACTGTAACAGCAAGGTAAATGTAACAGTCACCTAATAACAACAACAACAACAACTACAGCAAACACTGAGACAACCGCAACGACTACAATAGTATCATTAACAAACAAACGACAGCTGTTTGCGAAATGGCATTCGTAGTCATCCACTTTGACAAAATTAGAATGAACTAATGCCCCACCTATTAAAAAAATAAGCAAACTAAACTACTTTGATTATGTCATTAACTATTTACTTTTATCCTAAAATGAATGATTAAAAATTAACAAGATCACGTGATGTTTGGGGAACTGGGTACTCGTTCCTTGTCCTTGTCAATTTTTTATGGAATTCTTCAACGTAATCGCTGTTCTAGTTTTATATATGTCGTTACCATAGTAGCGCAAGATGAATGGCAAGTGTTCGTCCAATGATCAGCTGACCGCTAGCTTCCTTTCCATCCTCTTGTTCCGCTACACTGTCTGTTAATCAAAAGTACCCAGTTCCGAGTTGCGCTGCTATGATGGCAAAGATAACGACGAGGATGTCTGTAAAGAATCAAGGTAGCAATCAGCAAAAAAATAAAATAGAGAAAGACATGAATGGATGATTGAATAAAATAAATGGGAAGATATTTGAGCGGATAGGACTATACTTACTTGTCGTAATCTTATTCGCGTCACTTGGTTCCTCACACGGTTTTGGCATCGAACGTAAAACATCTGGAATGAACTTGTTCCAAAAGGCCACGTGTTCAGCACGAAGTTTAGTCTCTATCGCCATGGTTGGTTTCAGGGCAATGTACTGTTGATTGTTCAAATCGTACTGAGGCCAAGGTGTTGGGATACTCTCTGGATTATTAGGATTTCTGGAATATTATTTGATACAGATTTTAGGGAGCATAATAAGTGGCATGGATATGCTGATGATAAATCAGCAATGAAAGTGTCACAGACGCAGGAAACGTTTCCACGTAGGCGGTAAGTAATCAAAAGCCCTAAAGGCGCGGAAAAACGAACAACAAAAACGTGCATGAACTTCTCGAGCAACATTGGTAAAATTGTAGCGTTGCAGAGTGAATGTGACTAGTATTACCACCCCATACAACAACACAATGTTGTCGTGCAACATTGGTAACATTGTAGCGTTTCAGAGTGAATGTGGCTAGTATTCAACCCCATACAACAACACAATGTTGTCGTGCAACATTGGTAACATTGTAGCGTTGCAGAGTGAATGTGGCTAGTATCACCACCCCATACAACAACACAATGTTGTTGCGCGACTTTGTTGCAAAAGTAAAAGCGCTTTCTGCTCTCTGCAGCGATGACAATTTGTTGCTTGTGGAGTGGTAATACAAGAAACATTCGCTCTACAAGTTGCACGATTTTGTTGTCCTTATTTCCGCGCCTTTATAACAAAATCCTCACCCAGTTTTTGCAAAGTTGGTCCAGAGTTTAATGATTTCGCGGCTGAAGTTGGCTTCTTTCGTATACAACAGACTGGCATTCAAACTCAAAGGAAAACCAAATACGTAGGGAATATCTGCACCGTGGTGTGCTCCAACCCATGAAGGGATGCGACCAAAAATCCCAACATCTGCCCTGTACTGCAGCTGATAGAAGTACGTTGGAAGGGTGTGATTGACAAAGGCTTTTGCTGACTGGATTGCTGGTGCAACAAACATAGTATCAGCCAACATGTCCATGAACATACGACGGTTTCTGTCAGGGTCGTTCACATTGGTCCAGTCTGTATAACGGTAAATCATCGCGGAAGGTAATGGTGGTTTCTGATTGAGGACAAACTTCAATTCCTCACTTCTGACTGCTCCTTCAAATATTACTCTCTTTATTCCATTGGTGACATCCATCCCATAAGCCATACCTTTAAGCAATAAAGTAAAGTTTCTGTTAGAAAGCGTGGTTATAACGGGTTTTAACATAACGAATTTTGTTTCAGGATTATTAAGCAAAAAGCCGGAAATATTTCTAATGTACTTCAATTGACAATCACAACTGATGAACTTGTTGCAGCTAGGGCCGTAGCAAGGCAAATTGTTTGGGGGGGGGGGGGGGGGGGATAAGCGCCGAAACCAAAGGTCGCATAAACTAGGCACTGCAGCTATGGGAGATTCAGGGCACCCTTGTAGCTATTGGACACTGATGTTTTTGTAATGCATTAGATATGTGCATATGTAACGTTTGAGAAGCCAGATTGTCTCTATAAAAATAAATAACATCATTTATTGACGTCATTGACGCCCCTCCCCTTGCTATGGTCCTGTGTTCGCGATCAGGTCGTACGGTGCTCATCGGCTGAAGAAGGTAACCTGGCTTGGATTACGTCGATCAAAGAGTATACTATTAAAAATTCGCTTCGCTTGAAATTCTATCGATAAAGGCCAAAAACTCCTGAAAAATTCACGTCTTGAATTAAAGCTAGTCGTTTGGGTCGCGCCAAAAAATGGGAGTAGATAAAAAAAGTTTTCCAAAAAAATATGAAAACCACCTGGTACGGCATTTGTCATCACAGTGCCCTCATCATTGTTTACTCCAACCATCACTTTGTATTTCTCAAATTGTCCTTTTTGAAGTAAAACACTTGGAGAATCTGTTGAGTAAAAAGTAAGTTAATCAAACATTGTTCGAGACTAACATTATATTCTTTACCAATTGTGCTGGAAGACTTTCTTTTTTTAGTCTGGTTTTACTGTCAGCGTGCAGCCTTTTTTTAGAGAGAGGAATGAACATAAATCATTTGGGGAAAATAGGTCGTTCTGAATACTACTGTATAGCAAACAGCGAAAGCTAATGGAAAGTGAAGTTTAGGCTTCAATTCCCAGTAGTCATGCGGATCTAAGTTTTCAAGACTGATATAAGCCCGCCTTATCATCTTTGTTTCTGGCCTGATATCCAATGCTTCTGTCATGAGCGATAAAATCAAGCAGTAAAATCGATTACCTGGAAGAAAGTGTTTATCAATTACTGGAACAAACGAAAAGTCGTTGGTTGTGTGCTTGATCATCTCCACCATGGATTTGTGTTTTAAACACTCCTCCATGGCATCCAGATTAGTACAGCCTATTCGTTTGCCAAACGCCCTGGAAATTAGATAAAATAATAATGAAATGGCAACAACCAATGCAACAGGAAGTAAAAGTGCCAACCTCAACCTCGTAATTATTGCGCACAATTAATATTTGCAGATTTGAAGAATTGGAATAATAATCGACATTTACTGCTGCAAAACTGTGCGCAAAGAAATTTCATCGTGTGAACAAATCAACTGCAGCCATGATTGAAGTAGGTTGATGATCGCAGTCAAAGGAAAAAGATACGTTTTTGTGTACCATCGGCCACATTCTTGCTACCGAAGAGGTTTTGCTTGTATTGCTACAGAGAAAGTTGTTCAAACTGAACGATGCCACCAGCAATGTTCCACACAACAGTTGCATTGTTTTACCGGGGCCGGTCGCGCCCTGGAGTAGATGGGTTGGCCAGGACCGGCTACCCAGGCAAGATCATTTTATACATAGTACAATAAATATGGTCTCTTTCCAGTCGGTAGTGGGAATCTTGTATATAAGCAAAGGCTTAGCTGTGACTCGGAATTTAGGGTCTGAAATAAGTAACTAGAAACTGAACCTTATACACGCAGTATTTGATGATTGATTAGTGATTCTTACTTTGTTATGTTTGCCATTTGTTCGTAACTGATAGCTGCCCATTTAGCCGTTGCTGCACCAGACTGCATGATGACATTCTTGAAAAGGCCCTTGGTCAGCGGAGATAACATAAGAAGGGATACGCTGGAACTTCCTGCTGACTCTCCAAATATGGTCACCTTGTTGGGATCCCCGCCAAATCTGCAATAGAATAGAATAGAATAGAATAGAACAGAACAGAACAGAACAGAACAGAACAGAACAGAACAGAACAGAACAGAACAGAACAGAACAGAACAGAACAGAACAGAACAGAACAGAACAGAACAGAACAGAACAGAACAGAACAGAACAGAACAGAACAGAACAGAACAGAACAGAACAGAACAGAACAGAACAGAACAGAACAGAACAGAACAGAACAGAACAGAACAGAACAGAACAGAACAGAACAGAACAGAACAGAACAGAACAGAACAGAACAGAACAGAACAGAACAGAACAGAACAGAACAGAACAGAACAGAACAGAACAGAACAGAACAGAACAGAACAGAATAGAATAGAATAGAATAGAATAGAATAGAATAGAACCTTTATTATGATGAACTGATGATTATGTATTTGGAGTTAATTGGAGTTGATTGAGCATTTACAAGTCCTTTTGTCTCTTAAGTGTAGCTGATTTTCTGATTTTCTAGGAGAGGCCCTCGTTCCTCGTGGCAGGCCCTCGTGAGGGGAGGTGGACTGGGGAGGAGAAGGGAAGGAAGAGCTGCAGACAAACCCCGCTTTTTTGCCTTCCTTCCCTTCTCCTCCCCAGCACTCCTCCCCTCGCGAGGGCCTACTACGCAGGCTACTCGGAGATAATGTTTGACCTCTTTTCTTCAAGTTTTCCACAGTTAAAATGTTTAATATCGTTTTTCCCGCCTTTATCATTTATTGACCCCTTTACCCTAAAACAACTTTTAATTACTTTCAATGAAAACAAAAATGTTTTTGTCTATTTATTGTCTCTGCCGCCCTTGTAGACTGTAATGCAAAATAAATAGCTCACTGTTAGTTCGCCTTTTACTAGTCAAACAATAATTCCGTTTCCAATCTGTCTGCAAACCTGCAAGTTCCCGATATTAGTCTACGTGTCGAGTCTCGAAAATATGCATGAATCCTGTCCATGGCTGATGAAGCACAAATATTCCGTGATCTTATCTGTAATACCATGATTGATTTTGAATGAACACGACTAACAATTTGGTGTATTAACAGACTTTAATTAATGTACATTGATAAACAACTAGCGGAGTTCTAATAATCCATGGTCCCTTTACACCAAAACAGCTGGTCCAAATACAGCTGTATATAAAATAAATAACATATTACCATTGGTATATGTACACAAGAATCGATGCGATGGTTAAAAAACGTCTTGAAAAACAGATTGATGTAGCAATTTTCAATAGTGTGTAGTAGACTTGATAATTCATTTTCCAAGTTTAGCAGACGTCAATCAAAAGGATTTTAATAATTGTTTTGGTAAGCATTTTGATGACGTCCAAAAAAAACTCGATTTTATTGTATTATTTGAAGGGTGGGAGGTGTGACATATTTCAGTTACAAATGGAAAAGGTACAGTTTGATAAGTGCACATACCACATACCCGGCCCCACCCTAGAGTCAAACAATAATAACTCACCTTGCAATATTTCGCTTCACCCATCTCAGAGCTTGAACCTGATCCAACATGCCATAGTTGCCTTTGAGATCGCCATTCTCGCCTGTCGTCAGGAATCCAAAGACTGTGAGACGGTAGTTTATTACTACCACGATAACATTACCAAGAATAGAAATGAAGCTGCCATCGTATATTCTGTTGGAGCCCTGTATGTAAGCACCTCCATGGACCCAGACCATCACAGGTAAAGGTGTACCACTAGGTGCGTTATCAGGTACGAACACATTCAAGTTAAGACAATCTTCGCTACTGTTCTTGCCACTAATAGCATTTGGAGCCTGGGGACACTCTTTCCCAAAGGTTGTCATGTTCTTCACGCCTGACCATTTTGTAGCATTAGTTGGAGGCTTGAAGCGATCTGCTTTAGCAAAAGGAATACCAAGGTACTTTCTGACTACTTGACCCGTGGTGAGGTTAGCAAGAAAACCACGAATCCTTCCACCTTCAGTTTGCACATCTGGTGTATAGTGAACAGCATTCACCAGGAAGATCAGACAAGAAGACAAGAACAGTGAAAGAAACATTATAAAGACTTTCTCAGTAGATCTGAAGTCTGGTGCTAGTACAAGTTGTACCAGTGGTATCCGCCTTTAATATATTGCATGCATCTTTATTTATAGTCATGATTTAAGTGGCAGTGCAAATAGAGCTTTGAAGCGTGACGTCAATCGTATGGAAAAACGACAAAACGAAAAGCAGTTTTATAAATATTTTACTTACTTTTTTTTATGACAGGATTTGTTGTCCAAAGTTCTAATTGTTTCAGGTGGAGGTGAAATCATTGAGTACGTTTTTCGTTTTATTTTAGCAGTTTTTGCGAGCAGTTGGACCCGGAAATACGTCACAACTTAACAGCTCTATTCGCTCTCTGATTCGCTCTATAGAGTCTAATAGTATTTTCTCATAAGTGATTACGTTATTGTTAGGTAATGATATGGATTTCGTGATTGACCTTACAAACTTCATTGACGAGAGAATGACAAGTCAACACTATAAATAGAGAAGTGCTAAATCCTTTCTTTTCCATTTCTTTAAATATTAAATATTTAACTACTATCATACACTAGTATCTGACTATGATAATAATAATAATAATAATAATAATAATAATAATAATAATAATAATAATAATAATAATAATAATAATAATAATAACAACTTTATTTAACGAGGGTATCACTAAATAGTGTACACACTAATGAACTTGTGGCCCTCCTAATGATCTGACAATGCTTCCATGTTACAGCTCTTACAGCTCACTATTCCTTGTTTTTACTCATGAATACGATGGACAACTGCATACGAACTCTGTGCTATAAGTCATGCATGCGTATTATATATAATCATCGTTATTCAGAAATTAGAATTAGAATTTGCCTCACTATTTACCTGCCTTTTTGATATATTCCTTGTTAATCGCGGTAACTTTGGTTTTAATTAATTTTAAATCTATTTTAATCGATAAATTATTAAGATATTAATGAAATGTTGTAGTACATCAAAATGCTTTTTATCTGTTTCTATTGCGGGTTCAATAAACATGAAACATTACTAACAACTAAGATCTTATTGATTACGTGACCTGCGCCTCTAACGTTTCCATGACGCAAGGTAACACAGGAAACCCTACTTAGGAATATTTGGCGAGTGTGACGTCATTCGAATGAAAGACAATTTCCGGCTCTCAAAAGAAAGCAGTGTTTTTCACGGATTTTTCTTTCCTTCTGACTTTCTTCAACACACAAAGAAATTAAAATTCTAAATTCTACATCTGGATTAATGTCTAAAATTGATTTCTGTATGTATCACATGCTCCCTTCTGATGCTCTCCCACGCAATGCCCATTGTGATGTGACTAATTAAATGAGTGACACAATAAAAGCGGATGATTCGATTGCTTAATCAGGTCTAATGAGTTTGAGTTTTTCCAGGGTTTTTGACTGGAAAAATCTTTGAAAAATCTTTGAAAACGACCCTATATATGTATATTTATTCCACAGCATAGAAAATACAGCCTATCAGAATGCAGGAAAGCCGTTGTATATTCGTCGGTATTTCACTCTTCCTTCCCTTCATGCACTGCGCGTTAAATCTACGCATTTGTATTTTCTATGGTGTGGGATAAAATGGTAATACAATGGTTTCTCGTGGCATACCATGGATATCCCACTCGTCACTTGTAGTTTCTTAGTATACACACTCGCCTAAAGGCTCGTGTGTATACTAGAAACTACAAGTGACTCGTGGGATATTCCATGGTATGCCACTCGAAACCATTGTATAACTAGTATGTATATGTATAAATGTATTACTATACAACGTTTCTGCAATCGATTGTATATATATATATAACGTCTTTTTATTGTTAATAAGAAAAATATATGACAGCAGAAGTATGTCACAGTTGCTCTCTTGACAATAAGTTGGAGACCGGATGCCTTGAAATCGTAACTAAATGAATCTTTCTTATTTACACTGAACAGTAACGGTCACTTGTATAGTGAATAAAAAGTTGTCATTGCATCTTTCTGTAAGGTTAGACTACCGTGTGTATAACTCCATTAAGAAGTAATCTGCAGTAAATATACTTCCTGAACGTAAACTCGTCATAGCCAACAGAATATATACGTAACATTTAGAACTTCCTCTCGCATTATGAATGGTACACCGTTCTACCTGGTTGGTTACTTTGCTCGTCAAATCCATCCAAAACATGAGCAAACTGCTCCAGAACATTCTTGAAATGGGACCCTTCCCAGAAGACTTTCCCACATGCGGCACAGACATAAAACAAGCCAATTTTCCTGCTCCACACTTCGTCATGAAGAAGGCCCAGCTTGAGGTGTATTCCTGAAGCCTTTAGCGTGAGGGTTTCAAAGTCTATCGGACAGTCTAATGGATGGTTTAAATGCTTCAATGCATCGCAATTCCCGTTGACCATGACCAGATAAGCAGCTTTCATGTGCTCTGGTAAGACTTTGATATATTGATTGCCATTACAAATCTGAACACACAAACAGATAAAACGTATTATGCCGATACAGGTGTCTTCGTGTTGATTCAGTTTAAGTACTGTACAGCAAACTAGTTAGAATGAGGTTAGAACGATCGACAAAAGCCTTTGAAGCAACGATAGTGCGTGATATTGAATGTGGCTAAATGGCAAAGTTAAAAGGGCCTCCACATTCCATTGACTCCCGTACCAAGAAAGTGTCTCTATTCAGCACTCCCTCAAGGACAAGTGCATACTATAAAAGCCTCTTCGTGTAAGGTCAGAATTCTGACAGATATCTAAGTATGCAACGTTCAAAACATTTCTGAAACAGACGCTGACAAGATCAACAAGAGTAGATATCATGCTTCGCGTCTCGATAGTATTTTTGCTCCAGCTGATCTGAAATAGTGACGTAGAAATGACGTCACTGCGAAACTGAGGTATGATGAAGCCTGCGAAAATTGAGTTATAAAAGTTTATATTTAAGATAAATCTAGATTTTTAGAGGGAATCATCATTGAGAGAGGAAAAAAAATATAGAAATATCTGTTTCCCGAGTCGTTAGGCTAAAAAGAATAACACCTCAGTTTTGCAAATTTTTTTGATTTGGATTGACTATTTTTTTTGTCAGATCAGCTGGATCAGATTCAAAATCAATTAAAATAGATTTATGATGTCAGATCTATAATCCATTAAGAAAAAGTTAACGAAAATTTATTCATAAACTTGCTTGAGATTCTCTGCGTCTCAAGGCTGTTATACTATTGTTTTCGCGGTTTATCGCCATGCAACACCACTACTGGAAGCAAACCATGGACTCACCTGACAGCGGCTAAATATATCTTCAGGTGTTACTCTGACGTTGTAGTACCGTAGTACTTCTGCTACTTGTTCCTTGGCTGTGCCGGCAGGTACACACATACACATTCCTTCAGGCACTTGACTTCTCATCTAGAACATCACAAAAACAATTAAAACAATTAAATATAACGACAGCTACGGGGCAAGAACAATAGACCTTGATCACTCGAGCCGGCCATGTTAATTCCCACGAGAATAAAAAAACCTTTGTTCAATCCCGTGTAACCTCGTCCTGAAGGGCTTGAATGCGAGGCTACGCGGCGGAAATATATTGTTCCAGTCAAGATGGCTGCCGCGTGATAAAGGTCCATGGGGGAGGAAATATTTATTTTCATTTTTCACATGGCTGGTTTTAAACCATCTCTATACTACCAAAGGTTGGTTCTCCGGGTTCTTCAATTCGATTTTTTCGAGTTAACCATGAGTTAGCTGACATAGATCAGCCCAGAGATGGTTCAGGGTTCCATAACATTGTTGTCTTTTTTTAATACAAATCAGAATCGAATACTCACAGTGTAGAAGGGTGTGCCACTTGTGAGTAGTATTCTATCTTCTTCTCTGGCTATCTGGATTAAATATTGTATAAATATTGAACATTATATATCATTAATTGTATATATTACTGTAAGCTTTGAAAACAGGCGAAATTTGGGTACAACATTGTGGGCAAGCAACTTGCACTTCAAGCAGCCAGTAAGTTCGTAACAAAGAAGCTCATTTCCGATCGTCAGTAATAGACCCCTTTCATGTGACGTCAAAGCAGCTCAAATTGGGGGACAAAACAAAAGAATTTCAATCTCCTGAGAATTGGAACTTATTATTTTGTCCTCTAAATTGAGCTCCGTTCCGACGTGCTGCAAGGGGTCTATAAACATTATGCTCATCATGCATCATGGCGATGAAGCGCCTTTGAGAGACAAGATTAAATGAGAAAAGATATACATGTCTGCCACTTGGTAACGGCGTTCAGGAGAAAAACATTCGTAAGTGCTTGCATGAGTGTTTTAACCCTTCCCGTGATGCAGCTTTTTGCGCGTGATATTTCGTTTCTCCTATGAAGCCCGTAACGTCCTGCAACATGAACGCAACTTTTAGAGTAATATTTCTTGGGGTAATATTTCTTGGTAATATTTCTTGGGGTAAGATAATAGTTCAATATTATGTTAACCTTAGCAGCTTCGTCATGACTTGTTCCAGTACTAAGGATTTTTACATCCACACCACAGCACCTAAGTTGCCGTCCCAGACCCTGTAGCATAGTGTCGACTACAACTGAAAGACTTCGTACTGATATGGGCTCGCCGCCTCGTACTGGGCCAGACATCGGCTGTAAGGAAAATGAAAATAATAATTTGTTAAATTATGAACTCCTATTAGTTTAGTGTATCTTTCTTATCCCATCTTTATTGTTGGTTTGTTGTTGATAAATTATTTGGACAAAGTAAAGACATTGCAATTTCAATATAGTTAGTTCACAATATTAGACATGGTCAGACTAAAAAAATATTATTTCACTTTTTATTTTTCATAAGCATCTTTTTAGGGAAAATCGTGGAATCCCAAGTATGTAAGTAAGTAAGTTGGGGGGGGGGGGGGGGGGGGAGGGTGATGCATTAATACCTTTCCTAAAGCTCCTGATTTGTGATGTTTTGAACGAGCAGAGTTTCTAAACAAAATTAACAAAACAAAAAAGGGGTTAGGTCATTATAAAGCTTTAAACCACGTGCGATCGAAACTGTCGGTTTTTGAGCAGTCTGCAAATCACGTGTTGAATACCTTGCTTTTTTTTTGCCATCCGCTGACCCAAGAGTAGATAATTGCAGTTGAGGCTCCATATTGACATGTACCCTGCTCTCTTGCACCCAGTCATGTAGTACTGAATAGACTTGTAACAAACAGTATGCATCCAGGGCTGGAAGAAATTCGATATTAAATGTTATGATACACAACTCCCAATAACAGACGTATATCATAACCCTATTTTAAAGGAGTGAAAAATTTCGTATGAATTCTATTTGGCCCATTTTCACACGCACACACCAGCATTCTATGCGTACAATTTTTCGGACCACATGTTGATTTTTACCTAGCAAGTAGAAACGAAGTTCTAAGCCAGGCAAAAATCCTCGTGGGGAGCAACTACTGAATACGATTGGCGGGGTATTCTGTAGTTGGAACACAGTCGGAACTCTTTGAAGAACGAGGCATGCAACAATAGAAATCATAGTTATTAATATGTGCATATGATTTGCTGGGTATTCTGTAGGTATACGCGAATGTTTTACGGGCACAATAATCTTGCCACCCATTATAATGAAAGACGAAAAATATTACTATGACAGATGACGAAGATAGAACTGAGCCAAGTAATAGCTAACCTGCATACGTCAGCTGTTCTGGTATCAGCGGTCGCCCTTCCCAGTCTGACACTTGGTACGTTTTGTCCAGCGGTTTACCCAAGCACAGCATGACCAGTTCACTTAGTCCTCTCTCCATTTCGAATCTCTTTAGATCTTTTCTCTCTCTTATTTTGTTGATCTTTTTCTTGAATTGAGGAAGACTTAGAACCTGCAATCAGGAGTGTACTACCTAAGCATTCATTCGCTCTCACTCACTCGCCTGCGAACTCGTAGCTGCACGCTGAAATTTGGTTTATAGTTGCCGTCAATCAAAAATGTTTAGTCAGAACCTTTGGCATTTTTGACTGGCGGCAATCAAAAATGTTCAGTCAGAACCTTTGGCATTTTTGACTGGCGGCAATCAAAAATGTTCAGTCAGAACCTTTGGCATTTTTGACTGGCGGCAATCAAAAATGTTCAGTCAGAACCTTTGGCATTTTTGACTGGCGGCAATCAAAAATGTTCAGTCAGAACCTTTGGCATTTTTGACTGGCGGCAATCAAAAATGTTCAGTCAGAACCTTTGGCATTTTTGACTGGTGGCAATCAAAAATGTTCAGTCAGAACCTTTGGCATTTTTGACTGGCGGCAATCAAAAATGTTCAGTCAGAACCTTTGGCATTTTTGACTGGTGGCAATCAAAAATGTTCAGTCAGAACCTTTGGCATTTTTGACTGGCGGCAATCAAAAATGTTCAGTCAGAACCTTTGGCATTTTTGACTGGCGGCAATCAAAAATGTTCAGTCAGAACCTTTGGCATTTTTGACTGGCGGCAATCAAAAATGTTCAGTCAGAACCTTTGGCATTTTTGACTGGCGGCAATCAAAAATGTTCAGTCAGAACCTTTGGCATTTTTGACTGGCGGCAATCAAAAATGTTCAGTCAGAACCTTTGGCATTTTTGACTGGCGGCAATCAAAAATGTTCAGTCAGAACCTTTGGCATTTTTGACTGGTGGCAATCAAAAATGTTCAGTCAGAACCTTTGGCATTTTTGACTGGCGGCAATCAAAAATGTTCAGTCAGAACCTTTGGCATTTTTGACTGGCGGCAATCAAAAAAAACCCCGTTCCAACAGGCAACTCTCAAATGCTGAGTTCGCGTAATATTAAAAATTGCAGTAATATGTCTTTATGGATGGGGAAGGAATGCTTTGTCTAAACTCTTTCAGTAAAAGAATGGATTCTACTCAGTTCCTTCCTTGGCTGTAATCATGATCTTTTGGCCCGACCACCTACTTGTTTGCTGAGAGGACAGATGTCTACAAAGCGCTTAACTTGACTCAAAGGGACTTTAAACGGCGGGCATGACGTCATCATAACCTGGAAGTCTGATTCACAACCATAGCCTGAAAACAATAACACATACAAATGATGATTTCTGTTCCAAAAAAAAACCCTTTATATGATGAACTGCCTGTGACACAGGGGGAGGGGGGGGGGGGGGTGGGTGGGAGCCTTTAACACTTTTAGTCAGACCCCAGGGAAGAACACATACTGATTTCGATAAAAGATGGATTCAATACATTTACCTAGTTTAAGGATGGTTGGGTTTGAGAAAACATCTCGGCCAAAATCCTGAAGTTGTTCAAAGCTAACATTATTCATCAAAGCGATCATATCAAGTATGTACACCTGTGTCCAAGTTGCTAGCTGAATTATGGCCAACCTAAAAGAGTTAAAGTGATGAAGAAAACAAGTCAGAAAACGAAATATGAAATATCGAGATTCAAAAAAGCTTCATGGCGTAATGTTTTCCCATGTCAAGCCACGTGACATTCCCTTGACATTCCCTTTCGTATTGCTGCAAGTGTGGCTAGGTTGCTAAGTGCGTTACCAGCAAACCAAGAGGTCTATAGTTTGAGCCTTGGTGATCTGCTTACACACTTGTTTCGACTCTTCTCTAATACTTGATAAGATAAATAGCTTGTATGGATGTAACTCATCAAATAATGAGATAAAAGGAATGAGATATTCCACCCAATCTAAATGTGGTTATCCATAGTACTTGATATAGTAGATGTAAATGAATCCTTACTTGTCATTACTCTCTGCCCGACACATGGTTGGCCTCCATTCTGCATCAAAGCCAAGAACAGTACCTTTCTGTGACAATACAAACAATAAATAGGACACGAACTCTCACTTCGTCTTCTTGCAGTCGTTCTTAGCAACATGCGTGGAATCTTCGTTGTGACATGGAAGTAGGTTTTATTGGACGTCAATCAAGGCGTCGCCATGACATTACATAGGCACGTGCCCTTGAAAACTTTGTGTTTTCTGACAAGGCCAGGGAAACACTTTGATTGAAACCCCTTTTTTGTCGCGTGGGCAAATTATATGATCGATTGCCGCCAGTTAATGCTAGAAAACATCTCTTACCTGGCTGACAACAGATAGACACTCTGCTAAACCCCATTGATTGTCAATAAATATGATCTTCTCAAAAGGGAGAGGAAACTGATGGAACACAGAATTCTGCACAAATTCCTCTAGAGGAGGCTGGCCATCTGTAACAACCTGATTCATGTCTTCACCAGCAAGCTCCCAGTTCTCTTCCTCATCGCGTACCTCAGCATCATTCCTAACAAACAGAATGCTGTCATTATCATTCTTTGTGTTCAGTTTTTTCCATCATTTGACGGATTACTAGTTGAATTTATGGTGTGTTTTTGCTAGTTTTTGTAATTCCATCTTTTTCCTTTTTTCAAATTCAAGTGATCTGGGCCACCATGTTTACTGAATCAGTGGTTGCGTTTATTAATCAAGAATGACATGATCAAAATTCTCGTATCAACTGCAATGATGATTACAATCATAGTTCAACTAGGTACAACAAATGCTTGTTTTACCATTCTCTAACTGCTTCTTGCACGACAAATGGAACAGCTTCTAGAGGTAGTTCATAGTAGTTTGTCCATCTAACAGCCTCGTCTACATCACCATATTCTACTAGACCTTCAATAAATCTCTCTTGAAGCCAACCGTTCTTGCCTATAGCAGACTGAAATACAAATCAACATACAACAAGTCCACAAACGATGAGGCAAATGCCACCGAGGGAATACGGAGAGCCCCTGAGGTCAGGTGCTCTGAAAGAAGGGAAACATTAGTGCATTATTTATACCTCCCCTCCTCCTATCTAAGTTAGGATATGGGACTGGCACTATTGTCAGCTCCAAGGGAGACTAGTAAGATAGCTACTGAAGAAGAAAAGTCACTGGATTGGTTACCTCAATCAGATTGTCCCACTTCTTTGATGACTTGTTTTTCTTGAAGAAAAAAGCAACAAATAAGCTAAAGCCATCCACTCTTCAATATTTAAAGGTTTGGAAAAGATGAGAATTTATTAATAATATTCATTAGTTGGCTTTAATTTACCTCTGTATATTTCTTATGTAGTAAATATCGTAATCCATTGAGGTTTTTCTCTTTGTACACATTTGGGAAATCCTCTGCGACACAAATAAGGAAGAAACCAAAGGGGATTTCTTTTCAATGCATCAAAAACCCCATTTTAAAAAAGACACAAACAAGAGTTGCCTGCAGCCTCCTCCACAAGCTTCTCTTTGCTCTTTCTTGTCTATTCCTTTGGTGGGCTACCTGTGGTGTGTGTAGTGTGACCTAGGGAGACTGAGAGTGAGCTTGATTGTGAGCTTCATCAACCCTTCCTTTACCACACAGGGATCCCAAATGCACAAGACAGGAAAATAAAAGAGATACGTGGAGGAGGCTAATCACCTGCTAGACATATACGTGGTAGATTAAAGGAGATTTTACTGTGAAATGGCATGTAACTGATTGTTTTTTTAATATGATAAATCATAACAATTTCATTCAACAAATCACAGCTGCACAAAATCATTGCTAACCATATGAATGTGCTCAAACACACAGTATAACAACAACAACAACTATATCTGCACATCTGTACTGTGAGTTTTTTCACATTCATATGAAATCTAACTAGTAACAGTGGCGGATCAAGGGTGGTTCCGGGGGGCTCCATTGAACCCCCCTTAGTCAGATCTTGTGAAGCAAATCATTTCTTTACGCTCAGTAGAATGAAATTGGAACCCCCCTTTTGGAAGTGGATTGCACCAGCTTTTTCTGAGTGGTGGCCATTTTGGAACCCCATTTTTTAATCTGCCACTGAGTAAATTTTTAATGTTATTTGACATGTACCTCCATTCAGGTTAAATTTCTTTACCAGACGTTCAGCTATCTTTACTATGATCTTGTTCTTCAGTTTGTTTTCTTTTGGTTTGGGGTAAATGTTTGCAGAGCTAAAGAGAATCATTCAATTAATTTTGTTTGTGTTAAATTCATTTCAATTAATTTAATATTTCAAAAACAGTAATACAGTCTGTGATAGTTATAAGCACGAAAGCGCTTTCCTGACCTCCTCTATTACCAAATTATTATCACTTTGTATTTT
The DNA here is from genome assembly GCA_964019055.1 of Anthopleura xanthogrammica. Classification (NCBI taxonomy): domain Eukaryota; kingdom Metazoa; phylum Cnidaria; class Anthozoa; order Actiniaria; family Actiniidae; genus Anthopleura; species Anthopleura xanthogrammica. The sequence continues at coordinate 12,921,372 of OZ025216.1, read as the reverse complement.
TCAATACGGTTTTCTGAAACGTTTTTGCAAAACTGGCTGTGCACACACGCAATATAGCATCAATACCATACTCTGTTCACTAAACAAATACAGTGCACAGTTCTCGGCCAATCAGATTGCATGTAATGAGGTGTTTATATAATAAAAGTGCAACAATATCAAAATTTGATTGCCAACATCATTGCCTTTAATACTGTTAATCAAACTCACTCAACAATTTCTTGAAGTTCATCATCATTCATTCCACAAAGTTTATCCAGCATACTGAGGTATGCTCTTTGTTGCCAAGGACAACTCATGATATAACTAAAAGTAAATATAACATGTGGTCGTCGTAAGGAAATAAACCTAAGAAGGAGTAAATAAATAGATAGATGGATGGAAGGGATGGATGGGATGGGATGGATGGATGGGATGGGACGGATGGAATGATGAATGGATGGATGGATGATGATGATGATGGGATGGATAGATGGATGGGTGAGAGGGCCACCTGAAAATTATCAGCCTGGTAACGGTGTACCTTGACTAATAAAGTTGTTATTATTATTATTATGGATGGATGGGTAGATGAATGAATAAATGAATGAATGGATGCAGCAGATAGGATGGTATGGATGGGATGGGATTGGATGGATGCATGGGATGGGTGGATGGGGTGGGATGGAAGGAGTGGATGAGATGGATGGCAGAATGGAGGGGATGAGATGGATGGAACATTTGAAGAATGAATAAATGAGTGGATGAATGAATGCATGAATGAAAGGAATGAAGCAAAAATGAATGCAAAATGAATAGACGGATGAATCAATGAATGAAAAGTTAACTCTTAAAATACTTTATTTGAATTTTTGCTTGTCATCTCTTTCAAAATAAGTGTACATGCAGTACATACTAGGAAAGTTTACTTTTTTCAATTACCTTTCAGCAAGTTGTAGCTTATCAAGAATTAAAAGGGGCAGCAAAATCTACAAATTGTAAAAAAAACTATTTTTTAATATGAAACAAAAATATGAAATTATATTTTTATTGTTTCATATTGAAAAATAGTTGAAATCATTATCTAAAACAAAGTTTATATGGGAAATATTTGGTATGTTGCCTCATGAGCAAGTATTTTCAGTGGTTTGTCAGATTAACTTTTATAATCCAAAAAATTGTTTCAAAACACATTTGATGTTAATCAATCAATTCAGTCCACCAACCAATGGACTGGCAATTGACTTACAGACTGACCACTGCAACCAAACATTAATGGTATATGTTCCAATAATATAAAAGTAGACTACATGTTATACATACAGCTGATACAAACCTCTGTTGGCTCAAAGTGGGTCTGAAGATTCAACTTGTAAACAAAAGTCGCAGCCTGGAATACAAATCACAGAAAACATGCCAAAAGTCAAAGTAATGAAACAATTTCCTGCCAGCTATTTTAATTTGAACAGTGCATAAAATCAAAGTACTCAATCATTACCTCTTTATATCTTTTTCCAGTGTGAAGCAAGTATCGTATATGCTTTTCAAGAAAACCGTTATTGCTGCAATCAAGTTTAAAAATCCTCTTAATTGGTTCAAAAAACAGCAGCTTTGAAGTGACAACAATTTCAAAAGCATTATCCTGATGTTCTTGGCTGGCAATCAGCCCTAAATTTTGAAGTTCTTGTTCAGTCTTTCCTTCAGTCTGCTTCTCCATCCAGCTTTCAAATTCAGCCAACATGATGTGAGTCAGAGAGTTCTTACCAGAAAAGAGATCATGTTCAGCATATAACATTATGAAGAGAACAAAATTAAATGGATCTTTACTTTCAATGAAAGATTTCTTCAACATTATTTTAAGATCATCTTTTAAGTCAGCAGTGAATAAGTACTGCAATTCCTCAAGCCAGTCTCGGTCTGATAAACAATTATTTAATCTTTGCTGCTGAGTACATAAAAGTCCATCTGAGTCACTGTTGTTCAAAGGTATCTGTCCAACAAATTGAACAGTTGTCTCACTATCTTCATTCATGATAGCTTTGTCTTGCATTGAAAGAGTTTGATACTCAGACTTTTCAGTTTTAGAAGAATAAGTTGTTATCTGAGCTGATTTCTTTTCAAGGCTTTTTAGGAATTCCTTGGGAACTAAAGGGTTTTTTGAGGACAAGACTTCAAGGTACATGGCCTCACAACTGCTATCAACAGTACTTGTGTCAACACAACTGCTGCCTGGTAGATGATGAATAGGTTCTTGATGTCCCTTTTGTGCCGATTCTGTGAAATACGAGAAGCATAAATTAGTGATGTTCAGTCTCCTGATGCTCAGTAGATATTTTTGTAGATAAAAGGAGCCAGTGGTATATTTAAATATCCATGTTTATGCAACCAGTTCATTCAACTGTTATTCCTATTCTTTGATTGCATGTCATGTCATCATGGCCATGTTGGTGGTCATTTAACAAAAGACTTCTCATTAGCATTCATTGTTTATGGCACTAACATGGTTGCCATATGTCTTTGTCATTTGACTCTCTTGGGGAGGTGTGCAGCCCATCATTCACCTTAGACCTTGCAAAATCTGACTTATTATTTAGAGCTTTGCAACAGCTATAAATCAATGCTGTATTAATTGCATTAGTGCATACAGGTCTTGAAAGTTTAGCTTGTATATTCCAGGCAGCTAGATCACCCAGAAACAGATTACTACTAAATATTTCACTTACGTTCAAGAAAAATTACTTATTCATGTTACTCCTAAGCATCTAAATATAATCTTGGATATCATGAGTTATTCTGTAATAATTTCAAATACGTTTAGGTTTTTATAAAGTAAGCTTATTTTTGATGCTCACCCTGTTGACTGCTCGCTCTGCATTCTCCATTTTTGCTTCCAATGTTTTCGCTATATTTTTCTTCAAATAATACAATATCTAGAAAACCCTTCAAAGCACAGAAAATAATATGGAAGAATACTATCATCCTAATGGGTTTTAAACCAATTTGAATTCAAAATAACATGAGATAATAAGATACCACTTAAACAACAAGAGATGCTAGCTGAATGTGCAGCCTTCACGTGCTTTGAATGTTGACACGGACGCATGTCATACCACAGGTACCCCAGCCGACCTTTCCGTCAAAACACAGGTATCCCAATCTCAGTATAAGTGTCACTAAAACTATGAAAAAATATTTTTTTGAAAGCTTTCTTCAGTATTTGACGAATTACAGTAATTTTTGTTTTGGGTAGGTACGACACGGCAAAATTCTATTAAATACTTTGAATTTGAAAAAAAATAAACAAATAATGATTAAAAACAAATTTAAAAACAGGAATACAAGATTAGGAGGTATAAGTTTCAGGTCACCCATCCATGTACTCACCTCCCTCAACCGGGCTGGACTCTGTCAATATTTGAAGCCCAAGTTTTTTCCACTGGGCCACGATTTCAATAAATTAGTACAACAATAGCGCTGAGAACAATGCACAATATGGACTAGTCTTTTCAACATCAATTGTTCCATCGATTCGGTGCGTGGTAGGTTGGTGCAAGGGATTAGCCGGCTGTGAATATGGTCTGGGGGCCGGCTAGTCTCTCCCCTGATGCTTTTGCTAGGACGTCCTCCTGCGTAATCCGTACAAACAAGGGCAGAAGGATTTAATTTCGTCAGGTCCGAAGTCCATACGACGCCTCAGCTCTGCGGATGTCTCGGGGGTATGGCACGGTGGAGAATCGATTATTTTGGAATTAATTAGGGAAATTCTACTGGGTTCGATTCATAGCGTATCCAGATAGGATTTTTTTCTTTTGACAGCATGTTGTATGTTTTTAAGTTTTTAACTATTCAAACCCTCATATTTTTAGATAAACTACGCAATTCTGTAAACAGTGTACTGACAAGACCTTTTACCCCACTTGTTTTTCTTATACACATATTTCAATAAAGGTTGTCGCAGCCGAAAGCAACAAGCGACAAGCAACAAGCCAAGACCTCATGCAAACAATGCTTTACAGTCAAAACGGCTCAAGCGTACCCCCTAGGCTCCATTAATGATTTCATTATTCGAATATTGAGTTGATTATTCACTCTGTGTTTTTATTCAAAATCCAAAATCCGAACTTCACATTCATTTCACAGCTAAAATTATAAGAGATGGCCTTTCTGGGGAGTTTTTCTACCTTGGCATGGCAATTGTTGAAGAATCCAACCAAAACTCAGGTAGATAATTTATTTTCAAGTTTGGAGTCAGAGTGAATAATGAACTCAATATTTTAATAATAAATTCATTAATGGATTCTAGGGGGTACGCTAGAGCCGTTTTGACTGTAACTAGCTGAAGATTCGGGACAACGTTAACGCTTAAAGAAACGAAACAGTTGCAGCCTACCAACACAAAACGACTAAAATAATCGTGTCTATATGATGAATAAGGAGTAAAATACAGATGTTCTTTGCCGTCTTGTGTTGTTGCTTGTTGCATGCTTTCAGCTGCGATAACCTTTTTTGAAATATAGGCGTATATTACTGGAGCTACTGACTGTCTATCCAAAAGCGTTAACCATGCAGTTCCCGTGCGGCGACAAGTGCCCCCCCCCCAAAAAAAAACCACTCGTTTCTGCCAAAGGCTATGTGAAGTAAAGCCCATGTTATATGATGAAATTTATCCCGTACAGAAACTGCTTGTGTGCATGGAATGGCAGACTGTGTTGCTGAGACAATTGTCACGATAAATTGCACCAATTATACCGTGAAACGTTTTGTGGGAGGGAAAGTGCCAAGTAAAGTGTATTTCTTACTCGTGCAACTAAAAGCTGGGTCGCGAGAAAAGTGTCTCAAACCTGGGCTACCACTGACGTCAACAAGCAATACAACCATGCTACTGGCCCTTACATGTAGCAGTCTCTTCCCGGCCCCTTGTCTGCCATCTTTATTCAGTGTTTGGACAGAGCCGCACCAGGAGCCCTACAAAAGGGTCAATGAAAAATCCAAATTCCCTCTTTCAGTTGAAATCTCAATATTAATTGTCCAAACTCAAAGTGCTATAGAAGACAGTCCAAAAACCTAGTTGAGCACATAACAAAGGTCAGCTAAGATTTCTTCACTTTATTTCACATTTTGATGATTTTATTGAGGTTTTTTATAGTTCCCCATACCTTTTCTTATAATATGACACCACAAAAACCCAGCTTGGGCTACCTGTGGTGAGAACTTTCTGGTTGCGTCAAACAGGAACTGTGATATTGATATCTGTGAGTAACCTGACTATGGGAGATTTCATGAAATCTTTTTTTGACGTCACAACCTCGCGCGAGCGGTTCGCTGGCCGTCAAATTTTATTGGAAAGCTATGCATATTTAGTCTTTTCTTGAAATGGGATTGAAAAACAAAAACTCAAAGCGTCAAATATCACTTTTCTCTTGCTAGTAATGAAGACAAAGATGATCAAAGTGTAAAATGTAGTAAAAACACCAAAAAACAACCACAGTTCAAGTATTTCTGTCCAAATATTTCAATATCTCCAATTGGCGACCCTCTTTTGTATTACCGTATCGAGAGTTTTACGCATTTTTGTGTCGATTTTTTTAGGAAATCTTAGTTAACATCAATGAATGTACCTTCTATGAAGTGTTTTCTATGGAACTGAAGGACTATTTTTGCAGTGCAATCAAGTTTTTCTGGTCTTTAAGCCACTTCTTCTCAGAGCTACAACCACAAAATGGCTTCGCAAACCTTCTTTCGGTGAAGACGAAAAATTGTTTTGGTTAACTTTAAGATAGACATGACCGTTCTGTGCTTTCAGTGATAGCTCAAACGTGCTTTTCACTTTTCGAAAATAATAAAATGAAAACCACACAAGTATTTTAAACTTATGTTTTTTTGCAAAATTCTATAGACTTTACAAGAACAAATTTGCCGTCTTTTGCAACCAGGACTGATAAAATTTGACGGCCAGCTTCTATTTGCCACCGGAAATACGTCACGCGTGAAACCTCCCATAGCACTTCTCGTGCTTCATTGAAGCATGGTATTCGGCCTTTGATGAACAGAGGCATTCCAGTTGCCTGTTGTCATCAAGACAGGAACAGACATGGCTTTCTTGAATGAATGCGTCAAACAGGAACTCTGTGATATTGATATCTGTGAGTAACCTGACTATAGCACTTCTCGTGCTTCATTCATTGAAGCATGGTATTCCTTTGATGCACAGAGGTATTCCACTTGCCTGTTGTCATCAAGACAGGAACAGACATGGCTTTCTTGAATGAATCGTTCGCAAAAATCAGCCAAGGCCATTTTAATATTGCCTTGGATGAAACAGATTTTCCGATGAGTTTCATCAGTGAGAACGAGAGAAACTTCCTTGAAGCCGTGCAACGAGATGACATAACTGCCGTCAAAGAATATATCGATGGAGGATCAGTTGATGTGAACTGTATGGACGGTAATGGCCAAACACCGGTACAGATAGCTGTCAAAGAAGGAAACCTCAACATACTCTCCTTCTTGCTTTTTAAAAAAGGTGACATCTTTATTGACAACGCTTTACTCGATGCCATCAACAAGGAATCGCTAGAATGTGTCATGGTCTTGGTTGACTATGACAAACATCAAAAGGAAACCGGAACTCTACCAGTAAAGAAGGAAAGGAAAATCAGCGTAAATACCGAAATGGATCAATACACCAGTTTTTTAACACCTCTAGTCCTAGCAGCTCAAATAGGCAACTATGAAATCACAAAGTTTCTAATGAAACAAGGCTATACAATTGAAGATCCCCATCAAAAGTTCTGTGACTGTAGTGAGTGTTCAGAACTTGGTAGACTTGGATGTTATCTAAGCCATCTGAACACTTATCGTGCCTTGGTAAGCCCTGTGTATATCTCACTGAAATTTCTTCTCACGGAATCAAACCAGCTGATAAAGGAGACGGATCCCTTTTACAGGGCTTTGGTCTTGAAGAAGGAAATCATGCAACATGCGGAAATGGAGTATGAATTCCGAGAAGACTACGTGCAGTTGTCCAAAGGGTGCGAGGATTTTGCTACCTCACTGTTAGACCAGTGTCGAGATTTACAGGAGATCTCAGTTGCCATGGCTATGCCTGGAATGAAGGGAGTTACTGGTGTAGAAGTAAGGGGTGGTTCGATTCGACAGAAAAAGCTAAGTGTGCTTAACTTTGCCATCAAATACAGGAATAAGAAGGTAACTTAAACTCTTAAATAGTTTAATAGTTCCGGGTTCTTCAACAGAACCCGGCCTTGTAGCAACTCCGAATTGAAAAGAATGATAATATTTTGAGGTTACTTTCCCTTCATGCTGATAATTAAAGCATTTGTGACTGCTGTTGAAAAATAACAGCGCGTATAAACTCTAGCACTAGGTTGGGAACTACATGTATTCCTACAAGGGGTCCACCTGGCTTTGCTGATATGATATGTATTATATAAGCAATCAATAGGATGAACTGCGAGTGAAAACAACATGCAATATCACTGTACAATCTCCTGCAGGAAATAAGTAGGATTGGTTGAAATAAAGTGAGACGGTACATCAGGTTGTAAACACCTAAATGACGAATGCAATACGTACACAACATTGCACTGATATGAAAACATGTTTGTGTCAGCTATTTATAAACGTTTCCCGTTGAACCGTGAACTATACGCTTCACAGCATTTGTTGAGTGCATGTCGAGCAAAAATCACGCAAATGTGTTGTAATGGCACTACTGAAATGACCACGAGAAAGAAAACAAAATTATAACCAAACAAAAAAATAAGAAAAGGACAAAACATAAAACTAACAGATCTAGAACAGGACAGAACAAGACAAAAAGAAAAAGAATAAAAGAAAGATAGAAATGAAAATTAATGTTAGATCATGCAACCAACATTATATATGTCTGTGTAAATTTTAGCTTTGCATTGCAGGCATCGACACAGTGGCCTTACTTAATACGACTATTTTTTTTGTAGGTTTACGACCAGAGTAATATTGTTTTTTCCATTTCTTGCAGTTCATTGCACATCGATACAGCCAAGTAATGCTTAACACTGAGTTATACTTCGGAATGAAAGGGTTACTAGAAGAGAATAACGATTTAATCGGTGGATTTCTAGTCGTCTTGTATTGGACGGTTATGCCCATTTTTATGACGTTGTACCAATTCCTACCATCAAGTCCATTCACTACACTGTTTGAGGTTCCCATCATGAAGTACTTGAGTCATATGGGGTCCAGTGTATTGTTTTTGGCTTTACTGATACTGGCTGCCTTTCAGGAAAAACTGGCGAACTCAAAAGCTTTGAAAATATCCCCCATAGGTAAGAATATTTGTGTTTTGTAATTATTTCATAACTCTAGATGCACTATTTTAACATCCCATTGTATAACGGTCTCTCCCTCATACTGGGTCACGTGCCATTATATATTAATCCACATATACGATCTTAGAATAAGTAGGTGTTCCCTATTTGTATTTAAAGGTTCCAGATCAGGATTTAAAAGTTCCTTCCTATTATTACTTACAGATATATTGGTAGGGCTGTGGGTTACTGGTATCTTCGTGGAAGAAGTCAAGCAAGCAAGTCGTCAGGGCAAAGAGCGCTATATATCCCAGTGGTGGCATATCATTACGCTTGTGATTGTTAGTTTTTTCTTTATAGCAGGAGTTCTGTGGATATCTGGTTATGCGATGCTCCTTGAAAAAGAAGACTCCTTGTCTTTATCCGTTGGGTTTTTGCTCAAACAGACAAATGTGGCTCCTCGCACCCTGCTGCTGTTGTCGAACAGCTTTTACGCTGTCAGCTTGGTGCTGACATTCTTCCAAGTCTCTCATTACTTTCAAGTAAGAAACAGGACTTTGCACTTTAAGCATGGAGATTGATGATTTACCCGGCCCATTTCAGATAACGCATATCATTTCTTTGTTTCAGTAGTGATAACGTTTTCATAGATAATACTAACTTTAAATTCATACCGACATAATTACTGAGTCTTAATTTCCACAAAAAGTGAATCTTGCTGCGCAAGCGGTTATTGCATAATAGTATATCGGCGTGCTTGAGCCTGATTGGTGCATGGGTTACTAAGAAGGTTGGTCCTGGTTCAGTTGTCATAGATACTGTAAGGTACTGTAATTAAACTAGTTCGTAATGACCATTTTGGTTATATTCCAGGTTAGTTACCTGCTCGGCCCGTTACACATGTCCATGATGAGTATGGTCGGAGACTTGATCAAGTTCTTTCTCTTGTACAGCTTAAACTATTTTTCGTTTGCTATTGGGATAACAAAGCTCTACTCCCAGTATGTTCAAACTGCTACAGGAGGCTTGGGTTCTGGATCAAGAACAAATCAAACTGCGTTAAATCAAACCGCAACTGCAAAGACTGAATTTAGCAGGTGATACGTAAAACAAGGGTTCCATAATGATGTCTTGTACTCATGTAACATACAGTTGTCGTTGTTGTTGTTGTTGTTTCAGTAGTTTTTCTTGTTATCTTCATGTCACTGTTGTCAGCATGAAAGAAAAGAACTGATGAAATTGTGTTGAACGTAGTAAACATGAGTAAACAGTTCCATCAAGTGATCGAGCGGAAACGTGTGCACAATCGATGCCAGACCCTTACGGATGATAACATACCCCTTACGATTCCAAAGTATCAACAAACGTGCTGGACCAGGAATGCTCCATATACATCACATGAATGTTATTTGATTCATATTCACAGATTTTGTACGAGTGTGAGCGCGCACGGCTAACATCTTTTTTCTGCTGTTGTTTCTAGCATTGGAAGTAGTTTTCGTCACCTCTTTTGGGGTTTGTTTGGTTTAACGGATCCATCAGTATTTAAAACCATTGACGGTTTTGAGATTACCGAAGTCACTGGAGAACTCATGTTCGCTGCATATGTTGTGGCAGCACTGTTGGTGTGCTTTAATGTTCTGATTGCAATGTTGACCAATACCTTCAAAAAAGTTGCTGTAAGTATTGGCGCTAGATTTAATCAAAACTCCCTTCCTTCATAATGAAGGAAGGAAGGAAGGAAGGAAAGTAATGGTTGCGTGTGGATGGATGGACGAATAGATGGATGGACGAATGGATGGATGGATGGATGGATGGATGGATGGATGGACGAATGGATGCATGGATGGATGCATGGATGGATGCATGAATGCATGAATGATTGTCCCACAGCAGTTCCCAGAACGTTAATATAATTCATGTTAGTATATTTGTTTGCTTATCAGGAAGATCAAGACATTTCATTCAAAGTCGCTCGTACTCAGATACTTATGCAATACGTCAATGAAGGCAGTGTGACTCCTCCTCCATTCAACCTTTTCCCGTTCAAAGCAGCATGTACCTTTATCTATAAGATGGTAAGACGGACTGACGGACTGACGGACTGACGGACTGACGGACTGACGGACTGACGGACTGACGGACTGACGGACTGACGGACTGACGGACTGACGGACTGACGGACTGACGGACTGACGGACTGACGGACTGACGGACTGACGGACTGACGGACTGACGGACTGACGGACTGACGGACTGACGGACTGACGGACTGACGGACTGACGGACTGACGGACTGACGGACTGACGGACTGACGGACTGACGGACTGACGGACTGACGGACTGACGGACTGACGGACTGACGGACTGACGGACTGACGGACTGACGGACTGACGGACTGACGGACTGACGGACTGACGGACTGACGGACTGACGGACTGACGGACTGACGGACTGACGGACTGACGGACTGACGGACTGACGGACTGACGGACTGACGGACTGACGGACTGACGGACTGACGGACTGACGGACTGACGGACTGACGGACTGACGGACTGACGGACTGACGGACTGACGGACTGACGGACTGACGGACTGACGGACTGACGGACTGACGGACTGACGGACTGACGGACTGACGGACTGACGGACTGACGGACTGACGGACTGACGGACTGACGGACTGACGGACTGACGGACTGACGGACTGACGGACTGACGGACTGACGGACTGACTGTTAACTAAAATTAATATAGTGCCTGTTTTTAGTGGTGTGCTGAAGCCCCTCGCCTGCCAGACTTGGCTTCTGTGGAATACAATGAAAGAAAGGTAAGTCTATCATGATCATGATTATAGGGGTCTAATTGTTGCCATGTTGGGGATCAGATATTCGCTGAGTTATTCTGATACGCACATCCAATCCATCTCGTGTACATTCTTATTCTGATACGCCCATCCAATTCATCTCGTGTACATTCTTACTCTGATGCGCCCATCCAATCCATCCCGTGTACATTCTTATTCTGATGCACCCATCCAATCCATCTCGTTTACATTCTTATTCTGATGCGCCCATCAAATCCATCTCGTGTACATTCTTACTCTGATGCGCCCATCCAATCCAACTCGTGTACATTCTTATTCTGATACACCCATCAAATCCATCTCGTGTACATTCTTATTCTGGTGCGCCCATCAAATCCATCTCGTGTACATTCTTATTCTGATGCGCCCATCCAATCCATCTCGTGTACATTCTTATTCTGATGCGCCCATCCAATCCATCTCGTGTTCATTCTTATTCTGATGCGCCCATCCAATCCATCTCGTGTACATTCTTATTCTGATGCGCCCATCCAATCCATCTCGTGTACATTCTTATTCTGATGCGCCCATCCAATCCATCTCGTGTACATTCTTATTCTGTTGCGCCCATCCAATCCATGTCGTGTACATTCTTATTCTGATGCGCCCATCCAATCCATGTCGTGTACATTCTTATTCCGATACGCCCGTCCAATCCATCTCGTGTACATTCTTATTCTGATACGCCCATCCAATCCAACTCGTGTACATTCTTATTCTGATACGCCCATCCAATCCATGTCGTGTACATTCTTATTCTGATGCGCCCATCCAATCCATCTCGTTTTCATTCTTATTCTGATACGCCCATCCAATCCAACTCGTGTACATTCTTATTCTGATACGCCCATCCAATTTATCTCAATGATTTTGAAATTGTTTTCTAATGCGTTTTATTTATTTTGGGGATTTTCAGAGAAATAGAGTCATCAAACATCTTATCCAGCGGTATTTTTTTGAGCGGAACAAAAAGCTTCAAGAGACTTTGATAGCACAAGAGGTAAAAGCAGTTGAAAGTGAACCACCGCACATCCCGAATCAAACAAGTACTCTTTAGTACCACAAAAGTGTCCTGAAGAGATTGGTACCAGATAATATATTCGACTTACTATGAGACTGATTATATCTGGGATTACAAGAGATACTAGATCACCTGGTTACATATCAGTATTTACAATCAACCAAACTGTTGTCAATCAAAGATCTATTGTGAATTATTACTAAGCTCTGATAACGATATTCAAGTATATTCAAGTCTGCCAGTAAAAATCTAAAGATTAAAAACAACTTGAGCTCAACTCAAGGTATCAAATGTAGCGTAATTGGATAGTAAATATTATACATTAGGGAATAAAGCAAAGTTAAGCAAACTATGTAAAAAAGCTCTAGCTAGGGTGTCTAAGAGGCATGTATATAAACATATGTTTGTCGTTGACTCCCCAAGTCCTGAACAACCATGCTCATCACTGATTTCTCAGTATTTGATTGTATAGTTTATATGATCCATTCTTCATACAGACATCAGTCAGGCAGATATTATCAATTCTCAAAAGTATATAGCTCTTATTAACCAAGTTCGTGGTCCGTACCGTAAGTTATGGACCGCAAATTGACCAATCATAGCGCGTGAAATTACCTTGCCGTATAATAATCATAGTTACCAAATTTAACAAAAAACTAGTTTACTGACAAAACAAATGAACATTAATTTCAGAAATAGACTCAAGCTTAATTTCAATAAAAAGCAACGAATTGAATGTGCGAAATGTATAAACTGCCGCATGAATAAATTAAAGCTTCGAATAAACGAACATTAGTGTCGCACATGTAATAACTATTACTGGCACTTGACTTTTTCTCACCTTGAAGTGTCCACTTTGATCAAACAAAATCATGATTGCTCAAAAGAATAATTATACTGATTGACAGATAACAAGGTTTGCTTTACAGATATGGGGCGGGCAAGAAGAGTTCAGTGTGAAATGACACCTGACACGTACATGAAATGAGTAACAGTACACATATACATATCCATGAATACGAGTCATCGGATCCTCAATCTTCAAATCAAAGTCATACAAGTTCTAAGAAGATCAAGGGAATAATTTGCTATTGATACATACACCTGTTCATCTCATGGCCATTCCCACTTACTTAGACAATAAGATGATTGTCTACAAGAATGAGTGAGTTGGCCATGTATGGTACTTTAAACTGGCTGATGTTTTGTAAATATTAACGAACCAGAGGTCCATGATGGTCAGTCATGACGACAGCACGCATTTTAGGATCAACAGAAAAAAGAAAGAAAGAAGGATAGAAGGATAATGGGATCACCAATTGAGAAGAATAAAAATCTAGTCAAAGAAGCAGTTTTAAAACATTTTCATTTAAACAGCAGCAAAGAACTCATTTATTATATATTTAATAATATCCTCAATCCTTTAATACTACGGAATCTTACAATAATTTTCATTATAAATTCTGATTTATAGATAAATCTCACAATATACAAGCCCTTAGTCTGGTTCAAACTTGCAATATAACCATAAGGATAAGCAACGTACATACATGTACCTAAGAAAAGAAATGTCCCTTCAATGAAGAAATAGTTCTGAGGGTCTCCTCCATACTCACTTTACGTAAAAATAACTCTCAACTTTCCATTTGCATTCTCGTCAAAAACCTTTCGAAAGATTAATTATCAATATAATTGTACAGAACTATTTTGAGATAGTGAATACTGTGCAATGTGTATCTTTTGTTCATCATGGCTCATATGGTATTGTTTGTACGCACTAGACTAAGGAAAAACAGAATGCATCGATCCTGTTTATCGAACTCGGAAAACGCTTATTGTTGAGGGTCGCAGGGACGTGAAATAGTATCCATTTACTTCAATTTTCAATATTAGGTGAAGCCAGAAGTTGGAATTGCCCGTTTTGGTTTTTCCTGCGGCCAGTCAAAAATATAAAAGGTACCGACTGATTATTCTTGATTGACGGCAGTGAAAAACCGTAATATTGAAAATTGCTCTAAATGCATAGGTTTTGTTGCTGATGCTTATGATTTCATTGTTAGTGTCAACCAGGATTTTTTTTTCTCTTGGCGATATGTCAGTTCTGAAGACACGTAGTTTATCGTGGTGAAATATGATCACGTGAACGAAATTCTTCTTTGGGTTGAATGTTTCCCAAGGCACCGTGCGCTGCGCCAGCGCTTTCCCCGAAAAGACCAACACTTTGATTGGACCTGTTGGTACAATACAATAAAGGTATTAGGATTATTTTCCAAGGAAGATATTATAGGAATTGCTAATTGACACTTACCTATCAAAGCAATATCTTAAGATTTGGGTTATTTTTTCACTTCAGTAACTAGCTGTAGCAGAGGCGCGTTGACTTGGGGAATACAGAGGCGTGCCGTATTTTTTCTGTCGTGCTCTTGAGTTTTGGAACCAGACTTGAGTGACTCGCTTACTAAGGCCTGTTAGCTGAGCGATTCTTTCCAAGTCTTGGCCATCAGGGTTAGAATCGATGTTAAAATTAGCTTGCAGAATCTGTAGCTGTTCTTCTGAGAATGTTGTGCGTACTCGCTTTGCTTTGTGTCGATTGGACCTTCCGGTACTTGTGGGGGAGTCCTGGCTATCCATGTCCGGTGAGAAAACTGGAGGGAAACAATGGAAAGGAACAAGGTTCAAGTATTACAGAAAGTATATTCATATACGGAACCTGTACTAGTGTAAAATGGCACATTTACGATGCGGTATTGAGACATCGTTGGAACAAATCACAGTGCAGGAATAGCTCAACCAATCGAGCAGAAATGCTCGAACACGCCAATATCACGGCACGACACGACACGGCACGGCACGGCACGGCACGGCACGGCACGGCACGGCACGGCACGACATCGTGAGGTAGATGTTTTTTAATAATCTGTTATCAAGAATGGGCGGCAATCGCATGCACTTATCTTGCACATCGCAGTGCGTCCCCGTTGAAAAATAAAATTCATCGAAAACTGCTTGATTCACAAAACAGGCCTATAATAACCGGCTCGTGTCATTGCTATATGTCCCATGTCATTGGTATGTGCCCCGACCGTGTGTTAAGGACTGTGTGTTCCGTATAACTAAAAAACCCTTGCTTTGGAGTGTTTGCTTAACGCCTTTATCCCCTTCGCGGATTACCGCTCTGAACCGTCCCTGACACGGAAGAATTTTTCAGTGAACAGAAAGAAAAGAGAAAGAACGAAGAACACGAAGTGAACAGATGGAAGAACGAAAGAGAAATTAATGTAAATTTATTTGGTACCAAAAACCAAAAATGAGAAATGCTACTTGCTTATTTTCATCATATATGACCTCGCGAAACAAGGCATTCAGAACAATGTAGCTTGCAGTTCTTTCTACGAAATGGCCTCTAAGGATATTTTGGATGGCATCCGACATTTACACTGATCAGAGACAAATATGTACCTCAGCTTTTAGAGCCTGCAACATGGATTCAGCCCTTCGTTCTTAACATCCAATAAATTTTGTCTAAAGATAAATTGTCTTGAAAAGAAATCAAAAGGTGTAAGGTCGATATCTATGCAGCTCAGTGTTATTACTATTGTACAACTTTAACTATCTATGGCTAGCAGATCCGTGTCGTTAAGATCCATTGTTCCCCAAGTAATCAAAGTGTAACTCGAGACTCATGAATGCATGAATTGATATATTCTCCAGGATTTTTTCTCATTTTCCACTCTGAAAATTCTCAATCTGCGACTTTCCTAAATTTCTCGGGGGTATTACAAATCACAAAGTTATTTTGTAAATCGAAGAGTTTTTTCTTTGCCTTTTCTTTGTTTTATTTATTGTTTTTAATATTAGTATTTGCGATAATTATCTTCCATATTGTTTCATGTCCTTCTTCAGTTCTACAAATAATGCGTCTCAAGAACTCTTATGAGATTTTTGGTATTGTAGTGATGTCTTTTGAATCCAAGTTTTTTCTAATTCCTTCATTTGTTTATTCTACTTGAGACCTTTTTATAATTGTAACAGTTCTGCATGTACTTCTAACTATTCGATGTCTTATTCATTATTTCGCCAAAGAATACACCTCATATGAACCCTGTACATGATTTTTCTCTTTCTATTAGTTTACTTCCAGTTAAGTGTTTTGTTCTATTTTTTTTTCATTTTCTTCAATGTCTTTCAGTTGTTCGAAAAATCTTCTAAGAAATTCAAGCTGAAAGGTTTCGTGTGGTAAACTAGTTTTCGTGAGCTGATGGATTTTTTTCTCTCTCTTGATTACTTTACTTCCAGTTGAAATTATGTTCGATTCTTATTTCAATTTCTTCGACGGATTGTCCAGCTGGTCATAATATCTTTTGGCAAACTTATAGCTGGCGGACGAGATACGTGTCGTAAAAGTGGTTTTCGAGAAAAGTTTTAATTTTTCTCTTTTTTTTCTTTACATTATTTTACTTATCGTGGAGTTTCTTTGTTCTTATTTCATTTCATTTTTTTTCCAACGTCTTTTTCAGTTGGTTAGATAATCGATAATCCCGTTCAAGAAACCTCTAACTGGAGTATTTCGTGAACTGGTTTCCATAAAAATAGGAAAGCTTTGTTTTTCTCTTTTCATGATTTTACTTCCCGTTGAGGTTTTGTTCTAATATTATTCTATTTTCTTCTTCTTCATTTGGTCAAAATAATACCTCACAACTGGGATCCCATTCAAGCGTCTCTGGTGGTCGTCTATTTTTCTTTTATCAAAAGAATGGTGGATTTTTTAATTTTCTTTTCTTTCTTTTTCTAATTCCTTAATTTATTTTGTTCTAGATCATCATTTGTTGTGTTGTACCTTCCTTCCAGTTCGTTTACAGTAGACCCCTCTAACTGACCTGTTTCGTGTCATAGGCCGGCAATGTTAAATTCCTCTTTTCATATCGCATTACAATACTAAGAAAGTCAAGTGTTAATGAATTCTCTTGTCCTCTCGTTTTAATATAGGGACTCCAAAAACAGTGTTACAACATGAATTATTCACGTTTCTAGTAGCATACCCAATATTGCTTTCAGAACTCATGTCTCCAACCTTTTTTTATTTATTTATTTTTCCACCAAGATCCTTTCATAATCCAACAAATATGCATGGTCGTTATTTTCTATTACAGCACATGTGCTACTTATAAATGGACGCGGAACAATCACCAAGGAAAAGTAATGAATCTCTGAGTAATAAAAGAGCAAGTTTTGATGAAAATAGTGAGGGGGAAAACGAGGTGTTAACACAAACCCAATGATAACGGAAGTCAAATAAGAATAATGGTCTTACGACACAAAGACCGGCACAAGAACAGTTAAGAGTTTCACAGTTTAACGGTTCACAACCAGACATGTACAACACTTTCACAATCACAAAACAGGCCAAAACGGCGCGTGTTTCAACATACAATTCATCTCACCCACCTTCTTGATAGTCTCGTTCTGTTGGGGAAGCGTCCAGGCTTTCGAGGTAATGCAGCTTACACAAAACGTTGTCATCTTTAAGAGCAAATTCTTCTCCAGTGGAGAGTTGACGTTTACAGTTATCACACGCAAAGCAGGCGAGATGGTACACGCAGTTCTTGGCACGGCGAACCCAGTCGTTAGCATGAATGCTACGACCACATCGTGCACACTTGGTTCCAAATTGCCTGAAAGAAAGATAAACGATTATCCCAGTCTGCTAGGATTTCAATAAAGAAGAATATACGAATCACCTTGAGCCGGATAATACTGAATGTCTTATAAACCCTTATGAGCCAGACGAGATGAAAAATTAGGAACTTTCCTCTAAACTAGTAAGAAGAAAGGATATTTGAAAATGAAGTCAATTGAAGTTTTAAATTATCGATAAAAGACCAAAAGGAAAAATTTTATTTTTAATTGAAAGAATCTCGTACGAAAGAACTGATGTCGGATTATTTTTTCTTCAACAATTTTCATGCCACGAACTGAATAAAACCTTTAAAAAGTTTTTTAAAAAAGTTAGAATATTTTGTAATCATTAATATTACTGTTACTAAGGAAGGGAAGAGGAACAAAAGAAAAAAAATTCAAAAGACAAAAAAGAAGAAAAAAATCTATTATGGTTTGAAGTCTAAGGGTTTTTCTTGAGGGAAATAATTAATTCATACTTGAAGCTGAAGTATACCAAAGAGAGTCTCGCGACATGATAACCGTTAACCCTGATATCACAAATCGATGTTAACTGGATAAAATTCTCAACATTGTGAAAAAGAGTTTATCAATAGAATTGAAAAAAGATTTCAGATAAATTAAGGACTTTTATTTCCGAAGCCAACAGCTGACTCATAAGCTTGAAAAAGGCAGTTTTTCACCAAGCCATGCGTTGCCTAGACAATGATTCACTTAATTCATACCACAAATCATAAAGCCTCTTTTTTTTTTCATCATGAAAATTTTGAGACAGTTTTAGAGTTTAAATTTCCTTTAAGATGTATTTAAATGGCAGTAAGAAGAGAAATTGAATGACCGCGCTAAGCAGTGGTGTAAAACGTCCGCACCTGCTAGGTCGAGCCCTAAGCTTAGGCTTTCAAACCTCAATTTACACCTTTAACAGACAGCATTCAAACATTTCGAGGTAACCCAATGGTAGTAGATATGAAAACCATTACAGTTAACTACACGGAACGACAATTTATAAAGTCAAGTGCTTGAGATAAAAATCTGGCAAATTGAGTACCGCCTTAAAGACCATTTAACAGTTTAAGTTAACTTAGTGCTTCTAAAATGCACGGTAAAGGCAATCTTTACTACTGCGATTTTTTAAATCAGCTGGTTCTACAGTCTACTGCTGTTATCCTTTAATGTATTTTTCAGGGAAAAAACGGACTATTTTCACTATGTTACAACCAAATTATTCGTGTATTTAACCAAAATTGTCACAGAATTTATATTTAAAATGATTGTTAACATTCTGATTTTGAGGCATCTGGACTGGAAGATAAACACAGGTTTTAACCTCGGGCAAGTTTATCTGTTAAACGAAGCCGCTATGGGGCTTTGTTTAAAGAAAATAAACGTAAAGTGAATCTTTGAAGTCGATATCATATGTTTTTACGATATTAGTATAAAAGTCAAGAAGATTCTAGCAACAACATGCAAAATCTCTTGTACTTCAAGCTATTTTTTCCAATTTGTTTTTCTTCTCTTCTCTCCGTTAAAACCAAGAAAATATAGATTTAAAAAAAAAAAAAATTTAGTCACAACGGGAAAAATCTACCTTTAAAAGTAAGAAAAGAGAAGAGAGAGATTATACTTATTTTTTCCTATTTATCATCAAAAAAATGAAGAATAAATCGAGGATTTTGC
Organism: Anthopleura xanthogrammica; assembly: GCA_964019055.1. Classification (NCBI taxonomy): domain Eukaryota; kingdom Metazoa; phylum Cnidaria; class Anthozoa; order Actiniaria; family Actiniidae; genus Anthopleura; species Anthopleura xanthogrammica. Next base: position 12,901,839 of record OZ025216.1, on the reverse strand, counting down.
TTATGCTGTGCTATTAGTACTCTAAGAACTTAAAACTATTTTCTAGATTTAGGTAGATCTTGTACCAGGCATCTATCTGCCAGGGAAAAAAGTTTCTCCTGTGATTAGGGCAGACCGGATGTCATTCATAGTTTTTTTTTTACAATGAAGAGACTGATGAAAGCCAACTAGAATAAAACAAGAGTTGAGAATAACACATGAAAACGTGCTTAACCAGCAAGACGTTTATTTATTCTCCCATGGACGACTGAGAAAGCAAATATATTAGACAAGTCTTGTAGAAAGAGAAAGAAAGTAAATATTTTGTTTGCACGATAATTTGTGGTGAACCGCAAATAAATTAGTGGCTACTTGAGTTGAAGTTTAATGGTCTTCGAATGCGAATTTAGTTTAATATACCCAAAGCGTTTTAATCTTTATCATTCAAATGACTTGTAAACAGTAGTATATTTACCTGGCGTAGTCCCCCTTGCAGTAGATCTTGTTATCTTTAGTGTAGCATGTGGCTTCTCTTCCTAGTTCCTCTCCACACACACAGCATCGTAAACATTTGGTGTGCCATGCTCGGCCACTAACTTTCACTAAGTACCGATCCAATATTCGAGCTTCACATCCAACACAGCGCTCGCCCTGTGTCTAGAAGGAAAACAAACCATTATTTATGGTTTATCGTGTCCCACATGTTTAGACTTCACATATCTATTTAGTTCCAATTTCAACCCATATCATAGGGATGATTAAGATTTAGTTATGGTAAGACGTGAAACTTTTTATCCGACATTATGAAAACCAAAACAAAGTCGTAAATAACTCGCATGTCCAGTTCAAAAACATAAATTCTTTTGCTTTAAGTAAGAATAGGTGTCATGTGTACAATAGGTTGAGTTCTTGGCAAACTGGGCTAGAACTAGAAAACTAGAAGATAGAATTGGATTCTGCCTCGTTACTTACCGAAACGTGGTCGACAGAGTTTAGTGAAGGACTTGAAAGAGCCTTGTCTTCGTGAGGGGTTGTCATCTGAATACCAAACAAAATACCGTAGAATTTAAAAAACGTTTTGTCTCCCGCAACGATTTTGTATATACAAGACTAGCCACCCGCAGAATACTGCACTGGAATACGTATTAAGCCTACAAACTTCAACACAGTAATAGCCATAAAGAACAGTACGATTTAATTAGTTTATACGAACGCTTATTGGTCGATGAGAAACAGAGGCGGAGCACTGTCCTTTGGGACACAGATCATAACACATAACAAGTTGTTCACCTTTGTTGAATATAAAGATGTTCAAGGCAGTAAATCATGCAAGTATAGCATATCTATCTATAACTAGAGTGTAATAGCCCCAAGTGGATTGTAAGACTTCTTCCTCCTCTCGCCAAGAAAATAACACAAAAACTTTTAAGAGAACGTTATAATCTTTTGTCATTATAATTAGTTCAAAATGTAAATACGACTGTTTACATTCATGTATGACATTTTATATAGATCTGTTAAGTTGAGCTTAGACCACTCTAATAAAACATTAGCATCAACACAAAATACAACCCTCTGAAAATGATACTATAAGCAAAAATAAACAAAATACAATGTTTCTTGTTAAAGTTGTTAAGACTACGAAGGTCCGCCTCTTATGTGATAAGTTTTATTGAGTGTTGGATAAATACAACGAATCTGCATCCACGAAAATGCTTGCTGGGCAGTTTTCTATAATCTTGAGATATAATGATTATTACATGTAGCGAAAAAAAGTAATTAAATATTCAAAGTAAGCAAAAATTATTAGTGCCAAAACTGATGGCAGACATACAAAATGTCAATATCATAGTACTCTGTCTTATTTTAAAACTTCACTTTGCTTGATAGATAAAGTAATCATGTGAGTAAACTGTAAAATAAGATATGTCAATAGAAAAGTTTACATTGCAGCAAAACAGCGGGAAAATATTTCAAAGTCAGGTTTGCTTTAGTCTTCCTCATCTCAAGCCGGCAGTTTTTTTTATGAAACAAGTTATGTCAGTAGAAAAGTTGCCATTGATGTAGAAAAAAGGCGGGGAAATATTTCACCGTCGGATTTGTTTTAGTTTCTTGGTCTCAAGGTGGCAGGGTTTTTGGTTGGTTGTCAAAAGTAAGCTACTCGGTTATTCACAAATGAAAAGAAATTCAAGTTGAATAGATTTTCATGACACAGCAGGTACATTGTTTCTTTTCACTCTTATTACAGTAATTTGAATTCAAACAAACTTCTTCGTAACAACAGCAGCAATACTTTTCTCGCTGAAACATCACATCAGTGCTGTTTTAGTCGTTTGTATTCTTAAACAACTCGAGCCTTCTAAAGCGAAAAAATGGCTTTTCAATAGATTTGAAAAGTTGTGTTATATTTTTCTTTACGTATGCTAATGACTTTTGCAGTTCTTGGTTCAAAAGCCTAACAGGAAACAAACATCTTTTCAAGCATTGTTTTGGAAGCTTACTCAACACGAGCTAAAATTCTCGACATACTTTTCGATTCAGAGAAGAACAAAAAACATCTCTAAGAACACGAGTCAGTAGAGACAAATAAGCAATACCAAGAAAGATAATACAAATTTTACAGAAGAAAAAAGAATTTGAAATATTTATGACAGTTGTTGTTTTGAAAAGATGTGACTCCCTTACAAGTTTGTTAGCCACGATATACAATACGTGCAAAAGACTTTATCATATGCTTATAGTTCCAGCTGCATCTTTTCATAATTTATCTCAGTGAATATCTGATGGTGAATTTTGAGTATAAATACCAATTCATTTTATTAAATTGTGAATCAAATAATCAAGGTTTTAGTCAGCAGAACCAATTTATATTCAATATCTTATGAAACAGGAAGGTTCATTTGAGGTGGTTAATAAAGAACAAACATGGAAGAGTACGCAGAATTGTAGAATTTAACGGAAACTAACCAACACTTGGTGTGAAATGAATCTTGAATAGCGTTTGGAACAACCCACTCCAATGCGTCATTTAAGATGGCAAATAAAGATATGAAAAAGCAACGAAAATGTTACTAGAATTCTAAAAAACAAACAAAAGTAACCATTCATTTGGTTCACAAAAATAAAATGCTGGTATAAATCATGTTTTTCAGCGAAGCTAATACTTAGCAAAGGAAAGATTGAAAATTATTGAGGCAGGTGAAAATCGAGTGAACTTGGTATTCTAACGAACGTCATGGAAATCTGCCTAGATACATTAAATCTTATTACATTAACTCGTGAATTGATCAAGACGCGCGTTTTCTATGGGCTTTTCATTTGCATAAGGAATAACTGGGTTTGAACATCGATTCAGTAATTTGGCTATGAAATACGAGCATATCAAGCATTAATTGAAGTCGTCCTATACGTTATAAGCGAAAAAATGCTTGCTTTAGATTATAATTTCATTAAAAGCAATTTGAAGTTGAGAAGGCATAACAGTTGCACTGTAATTAATCGTACACTCAGGCAAAATAATAGACAGTCTGCCTTCGGCTTCTTAGTTTTGCGTTTTGTTTCTTATTTTCTGCAGTAAGAAAAAGTTTCAAAGCTGTTCCGTTATTCATGATAACAGCGTGAAAACAAGACGTTTTAGTAGATTGGTGTCTAACCCAACAGTGCAATTCCCATCCCGAGAGGGGGAGGGTCAAATATCAGGAGCAGTTTGGAGTTTCGTTGACTAATTGGATAAAAAGAATCATCTTTATATACGAATAAAGAAGAAAAACAATCGCCTCTACAGTATAATAAATTAACAAAAAAATATAGCAAAGAAATACGAGTATTCTGTAAAAACAAACTCTTAGTAGTAGTTTATTAAGACTTGTGACCTTTGTGATAATACGGTAGTCAACACTAGTGATGATAATGCCAAAAAACAAACACTGCTCAAGTACGAAACTGAAAGGATTCGAATTTAAACACCAGCAGAAACTATTTTTGAACAGAAGTGCTCTTCATTTCAATAATTTCCTACGTTCAGCTGTCGCGGATCTTCATGACAAAATATTTTAAAGTCTCGGTCTCGAAAGCATCGAATTATTAAATAAGACATTGCGAATATAAGTTTACCTACCACTTCCTCGAATCTCCGAGTTGCGAGTTTTTCTTTGCTGATACTGAAACCGTAGTGCCACCTTACGAGATCTGAACTAATCTGAAGGCCTCAAGCTTTGAGGAAAAATTCATTTGACTGTCGGTGTTATTCCGTCAAGGAACAAAAACAAGCTCAATAGTCTCCCGCTAAGTACCTGACACCTGTAGCGGCTCGGAGGCGGACGCTAAAGGCCAGTCGCAAGCCGTTCGACACCAGCCAAGCGAAACTAAAATACAGAGAAGCGCCCGAAAAAAGACAGCGCAGTTTTGTGCGGCGCTGTTTGGGAAACCGCAATAAGCAAAGCCGTTTCTTCCCCCTTTTATTTCTTTTTCAAAAAAAAATTAATGTAATTTTAGAATAATTTACCTCGTATTTGGTCGTTATTACCACGAAACAGCAGTGTCTCTGAGGCCAAGATTCTCTCTGTCTCAGTTCTGAACACAACTGATAGCGTTCTTCAAATGATACTAACAGTCACTAACAGTCTCACAAGCTGAATGTTAAGAGTGTGTTATCGACTTAAGTTTTAAGCAATTTATTGTCCTTTCCCATTTCGAGGTAAAAACTTAACACTTTTTGATCTACGTCACGTAAAATGTTTTTCCCCAGAAAAGCGAGAAATGCGTCAAAACTTTTTATGGAACAATATATAATACTTAAAAGCAAGCATCTAAAAACCATTTACAATCTCTTTTTAGGTTCAAATGTGTCTTTTTCAAAATTTAAGTGTAACCTTTGTTGGAAACAGCTTTCAGAGTTCGAAAAACTAAAAAAAGAAATTAAGCCATCACTGATAACATTTTGTGTAGCAGGATGGAACAAGGCATAAATGATAAGCGTTAATGTAGTTTTTTATGTTCTCAAATTATTCTTTTTACTGAAAAAGCATCCGTAAATATTCTGCTGTCCGTTTTTATTTTACATTTTTTACATTACCAATCACAAAGTCAGTCAGATTCAGTATTACCAAATGCTAAGCTAGTAAATCATGCCTTGCATAAACCGCAGCAAAACTGTTTTGCGTATGCAAAAAAAATATTGCAGCAAGTTCCGAACTTACTTCCTGAAAAAAATGTCAAAAATTGCACTTTGCACGCGCGTGTATCGGCAGGTTCTCTATAAGCACGCGCACGTACCGGCAGGTTCTCTATAAGCATGCGCACGTACCGGCAGGTTCTCTATAAACACGCGCGCGTATCGGCAGATTCTCTATAAACACGCGCGCGTATCGGCAGGTTCTCTATAAACACGCGCGCGTATCGGCAGATTCTCTATAAACACGCGCAGTAGACGTCCGTCAATCAAAAGTGTTTCCATGACAAAACCAAACCAAAGATTTCAAGGGCACGTGCCCATGGGATGTCATGGAGACGCCTTGATCGACGTCCATCAAAACCTACTTCATATATATATATATATATAGCATATGCAAGGAAGAAATCATCCTTGCCCTAAGACCTTAAAGAGAAAATGTTCAGTCGTAATTGTGTTTATCTTACGACTGTCAACATACTTCATAATAAAAATGAATGTCTTAATTAAACAGGAACGTGAAGGTCGCTTTGTGTTAACGTTTTCTAAAAAAGATATTCCATTTCCTCCTGTTTCATTGCACCTGCATTTATTCTCTTTCTCTCAGAACTAGTTGTGTGCCACAGGTCCATTAGCCAAAGCGTTTCCGTAACTCTTATAATATACGATGTGCAAAAAGGTTGGCAGTTTAGATCCAAAGAATGAAAAGATGATTGACCATATGAAACTGAAATATTTCAAATGTTGCGAAACATAGGTTGCACTATTGGCAGAGGGTCGGTTAGGCTTTGGCTCTTGCGCTCATTGACTGGAGACATCATTGAATTAATGAACCTCGGAGATTATTGTTGGCCAAGAAGCATGTCCCGTCAAGTGCGCGGATCAGTGTTATACCAATTTTCATAATTCCAAAATCACAACTATAGCTGTAGTTCCAAGGGGTTTGGCTTTTGCCGGGGCCCCTTCCATTAAATTTTTACTGAATCGTAGTCTTTGTTTGTTTGTTTGTTTGTTCTTTCTTTCCCAAACACCTTAGGCTGTATTGGTCCCATAATATGAAAATAGTTCTCATATCCAACCGATATTTGATAGGATGGCTCATATGGCGGAGAACATTTTTGTCCGTCCCCCCGCTCCCTCTTTCATAAGAAGTTCACGAAGGGTCGAGATTTGTTGTATAGACAAAACCACCCATACGATTGGTCCCTCATTTGATTGGGAATGTCCTATCTAGACGGGGAGGGGTTCTCGGTGTTTTCTAATGGAAAATTTGCGTAAAAAAATTAACACCCACGCAAAACTCTTAATGTACAGGAAACTTGTAAAAAGCCTTTAATGAAAACGACAAAAGGTTGATGTGTATCAAATGGTGCGTTTGCCGGCTTCTACTACAGCTGGCTATACAAGAATGGACTGGGAAAAACCCATTAAATACGGGTGTTTGAAATCCCTGATCATTGGCCGATCTATATTCGTTATCTGTGTCTGTTCGATATCCTGCCATTATTCTTTAGTTGTTGCATTATCACAATTAAGAAATATCATTTTCAACACACCATAAAATATATCTTTGAAGGCCAAACATCAAAATGAATGTGAGTACTCCAAGCAATACTATCTTATAAAGGCAAAGTTACAGAATGAGAATTACCGAACTGCCAATTTTAGCGAATAGTACACCATCAGAGCACGGCTAACTCACAGATAGAACCCTGAAACAACCTCTGGGCTGATCTAAGTCAAGGCATGGCTAACTCACAGATAGAACCCTGAAACAACCTCTGGGCTGATCTAAGTCAGGGCATGGCTAACTTACAGATAGAACCCTGAAACAACCTCTGTGCTGATCTAAGTCAGGGCATGGCTAACTTACAGATAGAACCCTGAAACAACCTCTGGGCTGATCTAAGTCAGGGCATGGCTAACTTACAGATAGAACCCCGAACCAACCTCTGTGCTGATCTAAGTCAGGGCATGGCTAACTTACAGATAGAACCCTGAAACAACCTCTGGGCTGATCTAAGTCAGGGCATGGCTAACTCACAGATAGAACCCTGAAACAACCTCTGTGCTGATCTAAGTCAGGGCATGGCTAACTTACAGATAGAACCCCGAAACAACCTCTGGGCTGATCTAAGTCAGGGCATGGCTAACTTACAGATAGAACCCCGAAACAACCTCTGGGCTGATCTAAGTCAGGGCATGGCTAACTCACAGATAGAACCCTGAAACAACCTCTGGGCTGATCTAAGTCAGGGCATGGCTAACTCACAGATAGAACCCTGAAACAACCTCTGTGCTGATCTAAGTCAGGGCATGGCTAACTTACAGATAGAACCCCGAAACAACCTCTGGGCTGATCTAAGTCAGGGCATGGCTAACTTACAGATAGAACCCCGAAACAACCTCTGGGCTGATCTAAGTCAGGGCATGGCTAACTCACAGATAGAACCCCGAAACAACCTCTGGGCTGATCTAAGTCAGGGCATGGCTAACTTACAGATAGAACCCCGAAACAACCTCTGGGCTGATCTAAGTCAGGGCATGGCTAACTCACAGATAGAACCCTGAAACAACCTCTGTGCTGATCTAAGTCAGGGCATGGCTAACTTACAGATAGAACCCCGAAACAACCTCTGGGCTGATCTAAGTCAGGGCATGGCTAACTCACAGATAGAACCCTGAAACAACCTCTGTGCTGATCTAAGTCAGGGCACGGTTAACTCACAGATTGAACCCTGAATCAATCTCTAGGCTGATCTAAGTCAGGGCATTGTTAACTCACAGATCGAACCCCGAAACAACCTCTGGGCTGATCTAAGTCAGGGCATGGCTAACTCACAGATCGAACCCTGAAACAACCTCTGTGCTGATCTAAGTCAGGGCATGGCTAACTTACAGATAGAACCCCGAAACAACCTCTGGGCTGATCTAAGTCAGGGCATGGCTAACTCACAGATAGAACCCCGAAACAACCTCTGGGCTGATCTAAGTCAGGGCATGGTTAACTCACAGATAGAACCCTGAAACAACCTCTGGGCTGATCTAAGTCAGGGCATAGCTAACTCACAGATAGAACCCTGAAACAACCTCTGGGCTGATCTAAGTCAGGGCATGGCTAACTCACACTTGAATTGGAATTTAGTTTGTTAGATTGTGTTGAGGGAGGAAAATCGGAGACTCCAGAGAAAAAAATTGAATCAAGGAAGAAACTCGAATAAACTCGAGTCTGGGAATTGAACGTGAGACCCAAGAGGTGAGTGAGAACTGAGTGAGCGCACTGCAACTACACTGATATATCATCCTTGGTGGGCCGGGTTCTGAAGCAACGAAACATGTTTTTGCTAAAACAAAAAACAAAAAACAAAAACAAACAAATAAGGAAAAATAAACTAAGAACGAAAGGGAAATATGATATATTACTAAATATGAATTCCTTCTATGTAAGGATTTATGTGTTTCTGCCGTTTGGCTTTTTATAATATTTCTTAGCTTGTTTTAAATACACTAGATTAAATATTCTAAACTCTATTTTAAATATGTAAAGCGTTGTTGAACTTTAAGGAAATTGACGCTATATAGAATATTATTATTATTATTATTATTATTATTATTATTATTATTATTATTATTATTATTATTTTAGTGCACCATGATCTTGAATCACCAGATCTTTGCACACGTCAACATGCACATTAGTGAAAAAAGATAAGGTTTGGATCTTCAAACCATGCCATGCGATCCTCTTCAACAGACCTCTTCCCCTGTCAGACTACATGTACGTGTCATGATCTTGAGAATAAGATTCTTTGTTTGAGATGTATCCATATTCATGTGTCTTCTCATGTGCAACCGTTGAACAAAGAAATGATACTCTAGGGAATGGCACGTGGTCTGGAATGGGAAGACACTATACGCCCAAGCTAAAAAGGGCAATACATCCCCCGTCTCATTTTTCGTTTTTGTCATTAGACACATCCTCTTTGGAATGGAATCAAGCTTTTTTTACAAGAACTAAGTGTAGGTTATCGTTACGGGTTGCGGGTTATTCTAGATATCGCGCCGAAGTAAGCTACTTTCCGTCGCTGATGGTCACTGATAACCTCAAGCTTATGTAGAAGCCAGTTTTTCAAACTGAAGAAATTGTTGTGATGATTATAACATAATATAAGCCATGTAAAAAGAAAAGCCGGGTAGAAAGACAGGCTTGAAAATACATAGAAAAGATAGATCAATTGATCGGAGAGAGAGGTGGACGTGACCATATTTCAGTCCTGACGAGAATCTCATTTTTCGCGTTCAGTTGAAAATATTTTAAAGTAATTTATGTTCTGTTGTTTCCTTTTCATTCATAACGCTGCGCAAACCAAGACTGAAAAATCCTCTGGTAACAAAAAAGATCAGTTATATAGAGAGAACTGATAAAGCGAGCTAAGAAAAATTATCTATTCATTGGATTAATCGCCATTGCAGCAGTTTTCCCTAACAAATAATCTCACAAATAACTCAAAATCCCTTTCTTCAAGAGCACTACACTTATTACAAGGCATTTCTTCCATGCATGCTTTATTTTCCTAAGATAGTTGTAAGCAATTACATTGTGGTTAAATTTTTTGAGCTTGTGAGACAACGTTATTAATCGAAAATAGTCAGTAGTACCCTCTACTAATTCTGTCTTAACGGAGTCAAGCAAAAAATAACTTGCCAACTGAAAAGGGTTAAGAAGAAGCTTGATGCTAAGAGTATCATTATTCCTAGGCTCTTTATTATCAAGGGTTATTTCTGTCTAGCTAATAAAGAACAACAGGCACGACAACAAGGGGCTAAAAGTCTATAAAGATTATCTGACATTATACAGGATTATCTTATACACCACTTGAAAATACTGACACATCCGAGAATAAGAACGAGAAGGCTTGATATTACACTGACCTTGCCGGCGGAATAAAAGGATTTCAAAACACACACAAAAAAACAGATAAAATGTAAACTTACTGCAAAGAAAAACATTGAACTGTTTGGCCATGAGACGACAGTACTCATATATCAAAAGTAACATATACATTAATCAGTATTAGTGCTTTTTCTTTTTCTAAAACTGGCAAAGCTATCTTGATATACACACACATATATATATATATATATATATTTTGAACATCCTTAGAAAGGTCACGTGAGAGAGTATTAGCCTCTTATGGCTATACTTCTGGCGCCGTACTAAGTACTAAATCCAAATCCTTTTAGAAATCAATCCAAGCTAAACCGCACGCATTGCCACATACATGCACGGTATACATCAACTGCAAGGCATTGTGGGCCGACACCTCTAAATAAATAAGGAATACAGATGGAAAAGTATGACGTTTGCATCTTGCTCCTATATCCCTGGGTAGTTCTGAGAAAAACCACTATATAAAGCTATCCATAGCTTCAGTTAGTATACTTGGAGCCTTCAACTTGTGTTAATTAATTACTGCACTTACGTTTAACCGTCGACAAACTCGCTCATCTAATCGCTGCCTAATCGTACAGAAATAAGAAACACAAAAGTAGTATTTTTTTGGTATCACGAAGAAAAAAGAAGCAAGAAATGGCCGTATCGTCATTTCAGTACTGAGTAACTGCTTACTTTAAAATGCCATATTAAACCCTTACTAATGGCTCATTTAAAGACATACGAAGTCCAATATCGACACCATAGATACGAAAGGTGGTATGGAGGAGTAGAGGAAAGTCTCAACGGCATGAAAATTTAAACATTTCAAGCTAACTTCTCTTCATAGATTTCTATTATTACTTTTAAGCAGTTGGGCTCCCTGTGTTTGATGTAGGCTCGAACACAAAGGAAAAAAGTTTCAGAAAGAAATAGGCTAACTTGTTATTTCAAAAACCTTGCTTGGCTTAAAGATTTTTCTTAAGTTTGAAGTATGGAACAAAGGAATTTAAAAACAAAAATACCCACGTTCCACTTTACCTTGAGCCGTGGTACTATTTGGAAAGCCAAGTCCCTAGAACTGCCAATAGATGAACTGCTTCTTTCAGTTTGTTAAGCTTTACTCCTCTTCAGTGTAGGATCATGGAATTCGCCTTGTGCGTCAAAAAGTGAATTACCAACAACTTGATCTAAATCCCTTTTGTCTTAGCTTTGAACATAGTATTTTATAATAACCAAAACGGGCAGGGGAAAAAGACTTTATCAGGAATACTTAGCATAATCGTGTCTGCTTTGATCTTTACTGGAGCCGGTTAGTCTTTTACACTTTAGCGGTAAATTCACCAAGTAAGATACGCTATCGTTCTTTTTAATAGCTACTTAAGGAACTTTGCACGTTACGTGATATTCAGTTGATATCTCGTGGATCTGAACGGGACTATCGGTATGCTAGATCTTCTTCTGCTACTGGTTCAAATCTTTGTTGAAGATGTTAGGCATATGTCTTCTTCACTATTGAATTAAAAATCTTATTCAATCCACATGTTGCTGCTATTTGTTGAATTGTGATTCATAGAGTTCGATGTAAAACGAATACTATCCTATTCCAGAGTTACGATATCACAATAACAGATGAGAATGAATAGAGTTCCAAGTCATTTCTTTGTCTAGAAAAGCTAGACAGCCAAGATGGAACAGCCTAAGTATTAGCTGCAATGATAACCTAAAGAACACTCATTCCTTTACAAATCCCCATGGGTGGGTCTGAAGGGATTTAGATTACATTTCCAAGAGATGGTTTATCTAACACTATCCAGCTACTGTAGTAATGAATAAATCGTAAGGGTAACACTTCATATATTATCCAGTGGTTAACATAGTGTTTAACCTGTGGCCCTCATTGAAAGATCAAATTGGAATATAGAAGATGATTATGATTTTTGAGAGGGAAAGAGAACCAAAGAACCTGAAGAAAAACCCTTGAAGCACAGGAGAAAACAAACAAGCAATTCTGCTTGATTGAACCCATGACAACAGGGGTGAAAGGTTGCACATCAGCAATGCACACCTACAAGTGCTTCTAAATGTCATTCTATACAATCATGTAGCTGTGGATCAATGTTCATAACACTCTCAACACCAGAGCCCTGCCATTCTTACTGCGCATGCTCAACGAAATGTCAAAGACTCTGGGAAACCCTAGAATTTCAAGAGCTCTGATTGGTGAGAACATTTGTCGTGATAATTGTTTAAAAACCTGCTCTAGCAATCACAAGAGTCCTTGCAATAAAGGATACAATTGCCTTGATGTTCAATAAAATGGCAGTGCAGCTGTAAAGCAATAAAAATGGCTTTCTTCTGAAGTAAAATAAAAACCGTTGATTTACCGAGCGTGCGCACACTCTATTGATGATTCAAATTCGAGCAGGCTCACTGTGGTGATGACGCAGATTTGGAGTATGCGCATTGCGCCTGGTCACCACAATACTGGCTACCGAGTGCTAGGGTTTCCCAAAGTCTCTGACATTTTGTCAAGCATTTCGTGTTGAGAGTGTGTTCATAATAAAAAATCACAAAGGGAACCCAACCAATAATACACAGGAAGCCCAACATACCATAGAATGGAAGTGCATTCTGACACTAGCTATGGGAGGGCCTATATTACAGTACATGATCAATGGGCATAATTAAGTATCACACAGGGAACCCAACCAATAGTACACAGGTAGCCCAAAACACTTTGATGGAAAAGCATTCTGGCACTACAGTAGCTATGGGAGGGTCTATTACAGTACATGATCGATTGGAATAATGGAAAAAATCATTTTTGAATTTTAACTCACAAACTGTAGCCTTCTAGCCTTAGTTTATTGATACTCCAATAAGCTCCTGATGAAAAGAACATGAGGGGTTTCTTCTCCTATTGTTAATAAGAACTGAAATTTGCTAAATATTGATTGCCTTTCTTATCAAGGGTGGATACTCCAGTAATTATTGAGAGAGCGGTTCCAAACATACACCAACTTTTAAATACAGTTGTTCTTATTGCCTTAATTTATTAATGTTAATCATACTAATCTCATTATATAGATATATATATGCAGATGAATTTTTCAAGGTTTCCATATTTTTCAACTTGCTCTATATTACCGATGAAAAACACACAATGTTAACATTTTTATCAGGAATTCACATTATACTTTTATCCAAATGAAAAATGTTGTAAAATGAAAAATTCATTGGTGAATCTGGAGCAAAATACGAATTATGAATTTTTATCTGACCTGTACTTATTTCATAATACGGTGTAAAATATTACATAGAAATACTATCGTTATCTAAAGTTTAAGTTATGAGTAGAAAGTAGTAGAACAAAATGTTCTCACCTAATCTCACCTAAGACAGTGTCTCAAACTGCATGTGCATGGTGCAAGATCAAATCTTTCTTGAAACTGTCTCAATCATCAATTATAATGCACATAAATTTTAAGCAGACGTTTGAAGGCCTTTAGAATTCTGCTAATTAATTTCAGTATGCTCTTTCAGTTGCATAACAATTGCACTGATTTGGGCTTTTAATAAGATTTGTCTGCTAAAAAGTGTGTTTCACATTACTGCAATCATTATACAACTAAATTATGAGGTCAAACAGAAATATTGGTCATCATTTTTCATTGCTATCCACTGACAAGAACAAAAGACATCACAGGTTAATTGGCAATGAATGAATGAAACTTTTTTTTTGCTAATCTTTAGGGTAGTCCTTGAAATTCTGTCGCTCCGGGGGTAAAGTATCGGGTATGCTCGTTGTATCTCTTAGGGGTAAAAATCAGCGATTTGGTATCTTTTAGGGTCTTAAATTTGAGGTTTAGCAAATCAGCACTTTCTGGTATCTTTTAGGGTGTTGAAAAAAGGAACTAGCCCATCGCATAATAACGCAATATGTATGCCTGTGTAAACTCAGAATATTACTTGAGGAAAAACATTTCAAAAGCCTTTATTTTTGAATAGTATTATTTTTGTGGTATCTCTTAGGGGTTAAAATTTACCCAGTCATGCCCTTTTGAAAAAACTTCCGGTATCTTTTAGGGGTATTTTTGGAAATTTCCGACGAGCATACTTGATACTTTACCCCTAGAGTCCCCCCCCCGGGTCCTGAATAGACTACTGTAAATTAAATAAATCACTTGAGTCAGGTTCCTATGTAACATTTTGTACTACTCTATGCTAACCATCTATTTGAATGACAGGGTCTGTCTCAATCAGCCTCTTACAAATGGAAACAGTCGAAATCATAAACTTAATTTTTGAGATTCTGATTTAGATTAAATATTAGCCAGCTTTTGCTTGCTAATTGATAGCCTAAATATCTTCCGCCTTGGATGTTAGTTTATGAGTAGTACATATATTTGATATGCTGTCAGTTATATTCATGTATTTGATTGTATGAGAGTAGGGCACAGTAGAGTAGCAGCATCATTTTGCACACTGACAGACATTTGCATTTACTGTCTCTCATGCAATGAAAGACTGATTAATGGCCTTTATCAGTATGTAATGTGGTTACATACAGTTCTTAATATTAAGCATTACTACTATGCATATTCAATAGTAACTCAACTGTTATATTTAGTGGACAGAAAAGTATCAAATTCATTGGAAAAAAAAATCCAAAGATCTATTTCAAAAATTTACAATTCTAAGTTGCATATTTTTCTTTGTTAAAAAGAAGAAGGGAATTAAAAATCAAATATTAATCATCATACAGAACCATGATAACCATAAAACGAGTTTTCAATTCAGCTATATCAAGCTTATTACGATCTTGGAATTCTTATTCCAAATCATTCAGAGCATTGAGAAATACCTTGATCATGTAAGCTTACATGAACAAATTCATGGTGAGGTGCTTTAAGGTTGATTTTTGTATGTTGAAAGCCGTAAGGAAATAAACATAGAAGGCTATACATGATTATGTAAATATGTACAATCGATACCGGTAGATATAGAGTACAAAATACGGTACTGACTGGTTGACTCGAATTTGGGAATCGAAAATCCAAAATACTAAAAAGCCAATCTGTAAGCATTCAATGATCCTAATCGATTTTTCACAAACCAAACTTCATTTATAAGTTTTCTAGGCTTACTGTCCAAACTAAAAAGAGCTATAAGCTTAAATATGGTTTAGTATAACGGCAAACAGCTGTCAAGCCACTGCAGTACTTACCAGCATATCTTAGCAATGTGTTACTTCATCCACTGGTTTCGATCATAAGACACTTGAATGCACCTCAACACTACGGCTGGATTTTCTTTGATCCCGGATAGACACCAAGTCAAGCTAAGAAACAACAAAGGTTCACCGATATGATTGTCGATCGGCTTTGTTCTTCAGACACAAAAAGTGGGCTTCTCACACTTCCGCTCAAATCCAAGATGGCGGCTGTGTTGTTAGGCACCAGGCTCCATTGAGGAGCCATTCTTGCTATCTGAGCCTGCGTTCCATTTGATCTTCCTTGAATACACTGTTGCTTAGCGACGTTATGATCTACAAACTTTACCACTTTGAGGTGGACGTAAAGCCTTACAGGTCTAGGACCCAATATCAAGTCAAACGATAAATCGAATTAGAATCTTGAAGCTGTTTTTTTTTGTGGAGGGAGGAAAACCGGAGAAGCCGGAAAAAACCCTCGAAGCACAGGAGAGAACCAACAAACAACTCTACTCACATATCATCCAGCTGACCTGAGAAAAATGTTAGCCAATCAGAATCGAGAAAATTTGCAAAATCGAGGTGTCAACTTCAGAAGTTTGTCGACTCGGGAAACGGTTATTTCTTTATTTTGTTTTCCCACTCGAATATCACAGTAAATTTTTACAAAATATCAAAAACCTTTTCTAAAAATCTATTTTTATCTCGGATATGAAGTTTGAAAGGTCAGTTTGTACGCCACCTATTTCAGATCAGCTAGAACCACCTACATTTCAGAACTTTAATAGCTTCAGTGCGCAAGTTTGTGATTCTCCAGAAATATATGATTGGGTTAAACAGCCCATTTAGCATCACTAGGGACTCACTGATGGTAAAAAACAGTGCTACCCGGGAATACGCTTTCAAGAACATAAAAGCAACCATAGATAGACAATATGGGATGTAGCATAATGAAAATGCTCCTGTGATGAAATACAGAATGCTTGAACTTTCGCTGGTTATTATTGGTCGTAGTTATTGTTACACTATTTTGCTGCATTTGTATCTGGAGAGAATGTCTATGGGTTGTCTTGAATATTTTGAAAAGAAAATAACCATTTATAAAAAGGATTGAAGCTAATAGGGTAAAACAGGCAATAAGAGCGGCCTGGCCTTGACCGAATACTCTAGTAAGTGGTCCGACCGTCAAACAAACGATCCAGATCACGATCAAGGTCAATCCATAACGTCTATTGGTGACAAACTCTTTATATCGTAGATGCAGTTGAACAGCCAGGAACCTGTCGGCAGTAATCATTGATAATGTGGCAAAAGAGACTGTTGAAAAACCCCAAAAGCTTAGTGTAAAGGCATAACCACTAGAACAGAATAGGACCTCATTTCTTTTATATTCTGCGAACTTCATGACGCAAAATGAAGGTTGTGAGATAACACTCGCTCCAAAATCAGCAATCGCTAAGCCTAAAACAAGAAGGTTTTGTGGCGTTTGCAGAGACTTGGTCCTGGATATTGTCCATATTATCAAGGAATTTAAGAATGCAGATATGACAGCAATAACAGCGTTAGTTGTGGTTACCGGTAAAAGAATATTGTTATAATATTTTCCTCGTGGCGTTCGAAGCATAGAGATGTGGTCTTGTAAAGGCAAGCAAGAGAGAGAATTATTTGTCCAATTACTCATCATCATTTAGGGTAGAAACCTCCAGCAGCCTTAGCCTTACTTGACTGCTATATTAACGAAAACGAAAACATTCATTACGGCCAGATAAAGTACATTTAGTGAACAATAATAATAATAATAATAATAATAATAATAATAATAATAATAATAATAATAATAATATTAATGATAATAATAATAATAATAATAATAATAATAATAATAAAGCATTCACGAAACATCACGTGCAAGGGGTCTATACACCAGGATTTCCTATTCTAAATTGTATATCATATATATATATATATATATATATATATATATATATATATATATATATATATATATACAGCGATATGCAGAAATTCTGATCCACCTGAGCGAAGTATATAACTATATCGGGTGCATTGTGGGAATGATTTTGTGCGCGATTCAAAGTAAAGAAGCGTGACTAGCGTGGAGTTGATTGTCAGCGCTATATTATACACTATATGGCATCGAACAACTCGGAAGGCGAGAGCCTAAATGTTATTTAAAACACCAGACTACTCCAAAACGTTGTCTCTCAAAGTAACGTCGTTAACCAAATAATTAAAGTCAACACAAGGCAAAGAAAGTTCAGTTTTTTTCTGTCGTGACCTCTGCTCAAATAATTTAATCGCCCAAGAACATGTAACGGTAAAACAAACTTTACATTCAATTACAACTATAGTACCAAAGCTTGAGATTACGTTGAGTGTTTTAGATATACGCTAAAGTCGATGAAGGCGTAATTAAAAATATTTAGGATATTCGGATGAAATTGTCTTTCAAACTGTTTAATTTATGCAAAGAAAGCAATAGACGTTTTGCTTACATTATTGAAAACACTGATGCTTGCTCAAAGAGCTGATAATGATTTATGAACTTCTCACTCAATGAGGAATTTTCCCTGCATTTGTGAGGACGGAAATAATTTTGGTTTTTACAAGCTACAGAGTTTATTCTTATAAGCAGTGTGATTCGATTAAACGCAAAATATAAAATTTGTGTTATTGTGCACACTTTCTCCTCTGATGTTTCAAGCAATGGAATCTTATATTCTAAATTAAAAAATACTTCTCGGGTATAAGTTTAATCTTTCCCTGATGTCTGGCTCAAAAGACTGAAAGGTTTGCAATTGAGTTATGCAAAAGTCAGAATACTATGTAAATCTACGTTATTGTAGCTATAAATTTGCTCCGTGAATATCAAAAGAGAATTGAGTCGTGATTTATTTCGACACACTTTACACTTGAGATAGAAAACCAAAAGTTATTTCCGTCCTCACAAATGCAGGGAAAATTCCTCATTGAGTGAGAAGTTCATAAATCAGTATCAGCTCTTTGAGCAAGCATCAGTGTTTTCAATAATGTAAGCAAAACGTCGAGTTGTTCGATGCTACATAGTGTACAATATAGCGCTGGCAATCAACTCCACGCTAGTCATGCTTCTTTACTTTGAATCGCGCACAAAATCATTCCCACAATGCACCCGATATAGTTATATACTTCGCTCAGGTGGATCAGAATTTCTGCATATCGCTGTATATATATATATATATATATATATACAGTGATATGCAGAAATTATGATCCTCTTGATACATATACAAGTATATCAAAAGTATATTAGAAATTATGGGATATCATCGCTGATATTTTTTTCGAGTTGCCTATCACTAGGGCTTTCTGAAAAAAATATCAGCGATGACATCCCATAATTTCTAATATACTTTTGATATACTTGTATATATATCAATATATATATTTATTACAGTGATATGCAGAAATTATGATCCTCTTGATACATATACAAGCATATCAAAAGTATATTAGAAATTATGGGATATCATCGCTGATATTTTTTTCGAGTTGCCTATCACTAGGGCTTTCTGAAAAAAATATCAGCGATGACATCCCATAATTTCTAATATACTTTTGATATACTTGTATATATATCAAGAGGATCAGAATTTCTGCATATCGCTGTATATATATATATATATATATATATACATATATTGATATGTATTTATAGATATATAGCCCAATAGGCTACGCGTCGCGCCCTATGTCGGAGATATGTATATGCATCTAGATGTTTTTAGTAAATTACATATAAATAATAATATTAATAATAATAATAATGATAATAACAATAACAAAAACAACAATGATAATAATAAAATTTAAGTATATTTAGTGAACAACATCCGGCAATAATAACGACGTTTACAGCGCGACGCGCCTTACCGTGGCCACCCTGCCAAAGTTTCGTACAAGTACGATAAATCACTTCTTGCAAAGAATTTCCACATGAAAAAGAATGCCTACGAAAGTATTAAGTGTTAGCAAGCCAAAAGAGCAAAACTGGTTTTAGAAATAGAGATCTTTAAGCATTTTCTTCAAGTTCTTGCTCCGAAGTTCAAATATTTGCGGTAACAACAAAGCAAGTTAACATGCAAATTTACAGATTCTCGCTTTCTGATTGGCTAACTTGTAAAAAAAGTTTGTTGGGTGGCTACGGTAAGGCGCGTCGCGCTGTAAAACGTCGAAATGCCATTTTCAATCTTATCGTTAAATTTTATCATACTAAAATAATAATACTAAATAAATATCTTTCTTTGAAAGCATTACGGTTGTTTTACGTACCCTAAGAAAATAGATTCTAATGATAAGATTTGAAATATACCACTTATTTATTTTAATGGTTTGTATATAAGTTGAAAAAAAACCCGTTCTTTGTGAACAGTGGAACCCCATTCCCATCAGTTAAAGTCGCGTATTTTTTTCTCCAGTAAACTTAAAAGGTTTGCCGCTTTGATCTTTACGAATTGAATAGGTGAGTTCATTATACAACGAAAACCAGAACCCAATTGCCTAAAAATCAAAAACTGTTTATCAAATCTGATCATAGAGAACGATTTTTTATAAAGACCGTTATCCACCGGTCACCATTTTTAATTTATCCAGATCAGTTTACCAAACATTAATTGATGAAATTAAATATTAAGATCTTACCTTGTATTTGTGATATTTTAGTTTTCCTATTTTCTGCGTAACATATCGCGGTTTCGATCGAATTGCCTTGTTCTAATGAACACCAGACATATATTGCCAATATGCAAATCATAACATTAAAAGGTCTATTTACCATTTGCTTATAACAACTGCGGCATAAATAATAGCGCATGTGATGCTTTTAATGGGACAATTTCCGAAAATACTATTAAGACCTCATTGTTTTCAACACAGCAGCTGTTTGAAAATTCACATTATGCTGTGATATATCTATTTATAATCCAACCATAAATTTCGCGCGCTGTCATTGGTGCAAATTGGTGTCGTGGTAAAAAAAATTTACAGGAAGGAAAGTAAACGATAAAAAATGCTGACCCATAACTCCTTTTGGGAACTCGATTAACTCAACTGGATATTATCAGTATCCATAACTAGTCTTGCTTGTAAGATCATCTTCATTATGAAAACTAGTAGAGATCTCATAAACATCTCATAAACTGAACAAAGAAGGAAAAAAACGAATCAATTACATTCTCAGAGCACAGGAGCTTTGAAGGGGAGTCACTGAACCACGTTTTGAATTTCAACAGGGCAAAACACTCAAAATTTACGCGGGACTCTGATCTGATAAAGAGTACTTTAAAAAGAAACTTTTGACAAAGTTTGAAAAACATTACTTTTACTTATAGAAAATTAAAGCGGTAAGTGTACATTTTTTTGCACTCGTTTTAGACAAAATTGTCAAGGGCAAGAAGAATAAAAAATTTAATTTTAAAAATTAGTAAATTATTAATCAATTAAAAATTAGATTTCTCAATACTTTCTAAATCTTTTGACTTATATTTGTAAAACGATGTATAATTTAGTTTTCCTAAAAAAATAACGTCAAAAGCTTGTTTGTTGGTAAAGTTATGAATTTTGTTGTTGAGAGTTGATTTTCGCTTCTTTTTCTTCAAAAAGTTGTCGATATGCTTGTGTTTAATCGTGAATACCTCGAAAACGGCTCCAGGACACGCCTTTTTTCTTTTCAGATTTGCAACTAGCATTAAATTTTAGTTTAAAAGATTGTGATTCAAAAACTGTTTCATGTTTTTTTTCCCCTATAGTATGCAGCCACCTTAATTGGAATTTTTTAAATGCTTTTTAAACATTCAACTAATTTTCAACAAAGTTTATTACCGATAAATGTTGAAATGTTTTTCAAAGATAGCCTTATGTGCCACGAGGCACGGAAGAGACAGGTTTCGAAGATCACGCATTCAACATTCATACAAAATGTTACAGAAAATGATTATTATTATTTTTTTAGTTGTAAAGCTTGAAAAGATATGCAACTCATGATCAAACTCATGATCAAACTAAGAAGCCTCTCCCCGTAAAATATATAGCTTGCGGGTGTGACATGCAAAACCATTATGAAAAAATTAAAAAAATCTATTACATGTGCGACAAAATATATATAGCTACTAATAGTACTTGCTGACAGCATCGTCCTATATCAGCAGTTAATTTACATACAACATGCCTTTACAAAAACCAACGCATGCACTGAAAATGCTAAGAATATAATTTAGTGAAACCTTCCTTTGGTTGCATGCGCACAAACAGTCCAAATTCGATGCAATTGAGCTTTCCAGAATTAATGGTTCCGAGTCAAAGTTGGACGAAGCTTTCATACATATATTTCTGCATATCCCGACGCCGGTGATCAAGAACAACCTCCACACGGAACCATTGCTACGTGGTGAGTCAAGAGCAAAGGAGATTTCACTCTTTAGGGAGTTTTTCAAAACTTCCAGCCTAATTAGAAAATGCCATTTCTTGCATTTCAACCGGCTTATCTTTAGGAACTTTTTCATATTTCGTTTCGGCAGAACCAATTGTTGGTTCTTCGTGGTGCTTCCGGTCGTATTCCCTGAAGCAGTATAGGAAATCCATCGACATGGGAAGAATCTCCTTCTTGAACAAGTACCTCACCAGGTATGACACCACCAAGATGGTGGTGAAAGAACAAACCATGGCCAGGGTACGGAATGGAAACATCTGACCATATACATCAGAGTAGTACGGGTACTTGATGGCAGGGGGCAAGCCGATCAACTTTTCTCCTCCAAGGACACGGAGAATAAAACCCAAGAAATACCCAGTCATTGATCCATAGGTGTTAGTGTGTTGAACATAGATGACACAGCAGAGTTGAGGGAAGAGAACCACGTAGACCAGGTCACTACACAGCGCGAAAAGGGAGTACACCGAGTTAACGGTCAGTCCCATCAGAGTAGCAAGGGTACCAGTTACCAATATGGACACTCGAATCACCCACATCAATTCACGACTGCTGGCCTGAATAATCAAATACAATCAGCATGGCTTCAAAACGAAAACAAAAACAAAATGTTTCATGCATTATATGTATCTAAATACTATAATTTGAATGGCTTCAACTTGCCTTTGGCCTGAAAACTGCCTTGTAAATGTTGTGTGAAAACATGCTGCTGCACGATAAGATACTGGAGTCCGTTGAAGACATGACGGCAGCAGAAATGGCTCCAAGACCAAAGAAAGAAATGTAGTTAGGAGTAAGGTAACGGAGAACCAATGGGAGAATAAGCAGCCCATCTGGCTTGAAGGGAGCGGAACTGTTTGACAGTGTAACATTAATGGGAGCAACATAGTAGCTCGTTTGCCGCCAGTCTGCAATAAACGAGAGATTACGAGATTGATAATAGCAAGACTTTTATGAACAATATGTCAGTTTGGCTTGTATTTGGAAGCTGAAAAAGGATTTCAATACTGAAAAATACAAAACGAAAAGGCCAAATATGTTTTATGAAACGGAGAAACGTCAGCAGCATTTCATCATTTCGATAAAACCTTTTTTTTTATTTTTATTTTTTTATTATATACATTTTATTGGACTCCCCAATAGGGCTTTTAAGGCCAATCCAGCCTGTTAATATATGATTACGTCATTTTCCTGTCTTTTGTCTTGAGCCTTGTCGTATATATATTAAAACTGACTAGCAAGGACCTGTTGAAGGCCTGGTAATGGGACCCTAGTGCAAGGAATATGTGCTTACCAGTTGATGCACCAATAGCTCCGATTAAAACAGCTGGGATCGTCATGATCACACAACCAAAAGCTCCAGCGAACGACAGGAATTGTGCCTTGCCTGCTGTTTTACAAGCAAGGACTCGTTGAAAATACACCTGCCATGGCACGCCTCCAAACACCTTCAAAAAAAATGCAAGGAGTAGTCATGATAATAGCAATAAATGATAACACATGAAAAGAATATTAACCATATTGAACCTGAACGTACCAGAAGTAATGCATGGTCAAGCCAATATCCATAGTTCACTGGCCATTCACCCAACCACATTGGAGCTGTTGTAGATATGTTGGTCACTGCCTTGTTCGTCATTGCAAATGGAATACTCAACCACTAAACAGGCAAGAGAGCAGTAAAAAATCTTAACACATGGGATAAATCTGTATTATAATTCAGGGGCGTGTCCAGGTTGAGGTCTGTGGATCCCTTCATATTTATATTATGTAAGTAAATTTAAGATGAATAAGAATCTTACCAGACCAACAAATATGCAAAGGAGCTGAATAACATCAGTATAAGCAACCGAATACAGCCCACCAACCAAAGTATACAGCACGGCTATACAAGCAGAAATGATGATTGACAGCTGTTTTCCAAGACCAACTACAACACTGACGGTAGAACCAAGTGCGGACAATATAGCAGCGCTCCAAAAGATCTCGCCCATTAAGGCAGGGAAAAACAGAAGACCACCCATCCTAGCACCATACTTCTCTTGGAAGGGATCGAGCATGGTTACGTAGTTTCTTTTACGCATGATTTTTGCAAAGCACATTCCACCTGAAATGAAATTTGAGACCATTTTATTTTCAAGCACCTTTGATGTCAAATGACTAATTGAGTGAGACAGCATGTAGTCTTTTATTACCTATGGCAAGACTTGCTGCGTATCCCCAAGGTGCTTGAGCAGAAACAAGACCATTATCAAACACAGCCTCAGCAGTACCATTGATGTATCCTCCACCAACCCAAGTTGCTGGAATAGAGGAAAAGCCGTTAAATGATGTTATTAATACAAAATAATAATACCTGCTTGAAAATTATTATCAATATATGTAATAGCTGTCATCAAGTCATTCTTATCTTTTTTCTATTGGCACTTTCTTAAATAATTGTCTATTTTGCATTTCTTTTTTTTTAGCATTCAACGTAGCACCGCTCAGGGGCGTAGCGAAAACCTAAAACCTAAATTCCAGACGTAAATAAAACAAAATCACCAAAATCGCCGCAACAATTTTGTGTATCGAACTCTTACTAAAAAAGTGTGTGTGTGTAGTAAGAAAAAAGTAAGAAAAAGAAGAAAAAAAAGATACAAACAACAAAAAAATACCTAATTACCTCGTGCCCCCTCGCTATGCTACTGGAAACGCTCGTCCAAAGCATTCTAGATGTCTGGGTTTCATCGATCGAAAAACTTGATAATGTATATACTCAAGTATGTCAAGGCCTGATTATGTCAATGATTATAGAATATGATCAAACCTCGCCAAAATTAAAATAGGCACGGGCACATAACGCTTTGAGCTTTTTTATAGAAATTTTTGGCGCCTTTTTCTTCTCTGGGCACAGAATACGAAAGACATTTGTAACTACATACAGCCACTATAGAGCATTTTAAGGAGCCCATTGGGGGAGGGGCCTAAACCAGTAAAAATATTTACGAAACATTTCTATGCTTGACATTTCTCAACAAAGATAGACAGATTTGGTTTCATTAAAAAAACTCATTTAGTAATATTTTTGGCACAAGTTTGGACTGCCTGACATTTGAGATCGTGAACTGCTGCAGGGCATGTTATCCTAGACATAAATCTTTGACAGAAGGGGTCCGCGGCCATAGCCTCTTGGTTTTTGGCGGTCAGCTTCCGACAACTTTTATAAACAGTTTACCTGTTAAGGTAAAGCTTCCTAGTGCTGCTCCAATGGATCTTCCTGCAAGGATCGTCTCCTCTTCACCTTCTTTCTTTTGTCTCGCAGCCCATATACCAAGTCCAAGAATGATGAGATAAAAAATGACAATCCCCACTACTCCAGCAATAAAAATAGCCATCTAATTGAATAGACAATTGTAAAATTGATAAAGGTGAAGACAAAAAGGGTTAAGTTTAACGTAGATTAAAAAACCCCTTTCCCAAGACGTCAAAGCAGCTTCATTTGGACGACGAAATAAAAGAATTTCAATCTCCTGAGAATTGGAAACCTATTTAGTCAGGTCTGTTAGCGACAAAAACAGCAAAGATCGTGCACTTTTGACTACAAGCACCAAACTTGGCACAAATGTTCCTTAGGGCATACTAAACAGATTTAGGGGTGGGTGCCAAAAAATGGCGGTCAGGGGGAGGCACGCCACATTCTCAATTAGATGGTTAAATTTCATCAAAATTTATATGAAACAAAAAAGCTTTCCTTCAAGTTTTAACTCTAACTTGGAATAGTTGTTTAAAAAAGTCAGAATTGACTTTTCCAGTCTTTTGATATCTCTTTTTGGTGCAGAGATATCAAAAGTTTTCCAAATATGCAAATTAGCGAATGATGACGTAATCAGTCATAAAATGATGTATATATCGGTAGAAATAAGACTGAAATGATCCACTCTATCACCATAGGGGATAATTCTTACAGCCATTTCTTCATCAATTCTAATTAGAAAGTGGTATTTTGTTATTTTGTTTAAAATAGCTGTCCGGGCACAGTTTTCTTTCAATGTAATGATCGAGTGGCGGTCAAGGAGTTCTTCTTATCATCGGGAAAAATTGTCCTTACATTTGGAACATTTGCTCTTTTCGGTCCTCATCATTTTGTGCGAAGTAAAAGGCTGTGCTGAAAAAGTTATAAGCACGAGTAAAGCGTGACACAACATCCTAATGGCTCAGTAAATATACTGTTCTTTATCTAGCTACTACCTTGTATTTTCGAAGCTATGAGTCTTAAGATATCTTAAGAGGCCGAATGTATAGGCCAACGGATAGAATGAGCTCATAAAAGCAGCGAAAATGCGGTTCTAAATTTTAACGGATTCCTATGAATTACATATCAAAATGTTCAGAAAAGCGAGGGGTTTTCGGAACCACTTCTGTGTTTTTTGACAGGTTGTGTTTTTTTTCAAAGAGAGACGATTTTCTAGCTTGACCCCGGTTATGTCACGCATTTTCTCTTGTAAATAACAAACAACTGCGTGCATTCAAATCGAAAATACGGTGGTGTTTTTAGAAATAGATTTCGATCCAAACCATATAATACAGTCCGTGAACTAAGACAGCTAATTTGAGATATTTTAAAGGAAGAACAGCGGCACGTTTTGGATTAAAAAACGAAAGAGTAAGGCACTTGGAACTCTCAAGCAGTATGGCACAGGACGTTTCCGGTCGTGATACTACGTATAAATAGGTCAACTTTGAATACATATTTTCATATCAAACACAGGGGCGCTACCGGTACCGGGCGCTACCAAATTTTCTGGTTGAACAACATATAAAGACTATTCTGATAAAAAAATTAGAGAAATCCATGGTACAGTTTTTTTTTCACACTCCGCGTGATGGCAGATGGTGTTTGCTCTCAGGCCGCAAAGCATTATTTCTAGTATTTTCAAGATGGCGGACGTCCGATAAGGTATTCGTCAGATTCTACTGGGAAGTTGAAACACTTTTTCTGCATCATGAAATCGAATTCGGACCGGATCACGCTTTGATTTGCAATCTAAAGATTATTTTTCATAAATGGGTGGCAAATTAAAGTGTAATGTGGCTTATAAGAGGCTAAATTATTGTTTTAAAAGTTGGAACTATTTACGCGCCAAATATGTGAACAATAGTGGTAGTAATTAAAATCCCGCTTGTTCAAAAACTGTAAAAGTTTCAAAAATTCATGTTGATTCTTTGACGAAAATTTGAGTATTATAAAATGTATTGAATTTCAATTCATGTTGATTCTTGTACGAAATTGGAGTATAATGAAATGTATCGAATTTCCGCTTTCTGCTTTCCGCCGTCTCAGTTTCCGGGTTTTGCCGCGACCCATCTTTTGAATGGAAAAAAACATTTCAAAAATCTGAGACATTGTTTTTAAGATCGCGTTGTGATTTATCATAATTCTAAGTTTCAGTTTGATCCGATGTAATCCGAATGAGCTACAATGTTTTAAGAAAAATATTTTGATCGATCAAAAACTGCGCAAAAACCCAATAACTTTTTTTGTGTCGCGAAACAGAAAATATCAAATTGATTTTTGATGTTTATTTAGCTTTCAGAAAATGTATACTTTTATATATTAATATTGAAAAGGCAGCGAGAAATTTGGCTCGCGCGTAAAGTAATCTCGAAGGCCTCGAACTATCCTGATACCTTAATGATATAAAATTACAAGTTGAGAAAGCAAATAACAACAACCAATTTTTGATATCCAAAATTATTTAATACAACTAGAACTAGGAACAAATAATCCTCCGAAGAGGCTCAATATTCCTCCGAAGAGGTTCAGTTTTCTTCAAAAGAGGCTCAATTTTTTACCGAAGATGAATTTGTTGTAATTTTTTTCAGCGAAAATGGCTGTCTCGTCGGTAGCCCAGATTGAACTCGCTCAAAATTTCGCCTGAAACATCGGCCTAAAGCCAAAAAAACTCTCAAAAGGCCTTTCATTTAAATGTCTTTAGCCTACAAATGATAGCTGTGATAAACAATAAGAAGTAATAAGCATTACAATACACTTTAACTTACCTCAATTATAGCCTGAGAAAACAAACGTCCTTTTTTTAGTTTCGCGGGGGGATGAGGAGCGAAAGGACGTCTCTTTTCTCAGGCTACCTCAAGTGTATGGAGCGAGAATCGTGTTGAATCGCACGTGGGGAAATCGGCGAGCATTCGATAGTCTTTCGTACTTGGCTATGATTGGTTCCGAAGTTTTCTATTGTTACACGTCTGACGGACTGATGGTAGCATAGTGGCGATTAGCCTCTTCGTAGCCTCCTGCGCAGCCGCTGTGAGGCGCTTTCGGTTCACGTCATTCCCCCCGCTAGTGTCTGCTCCAACTGGAACAACATTCCTTTCTATGAATGTGACCAATCAGAGAGAGTCCCACGAAAGCTTGTGGGTACGACCTTGGCCGTCTTTCCCTAGAGAATGAACGTATGGATGACTATCATAGCAAAGTAAGTCAGGATTTTTGTATAAATAACTTCAAAATTCATCAGAAAAAAGCCATAGATGCCGTAATTTTAGAAAATAAAGACGTTTTTGTGAATCTTTCCTACTTGATGATATTGATTATCCTCGTAATTGAAATATTAATCTAGTATAGAAATAACGTCGGGGGAGGGGGGGGGGGGGGGGGGGGGGACGACTCCGGAGGTAAAGTATCGGGTATGCTCGTCGGAAATTTCCAAAAATACCCCTAAAAGATACCGGAAGTTTTTTCAAAAGGTCGTGGCTTGGCAAATTTTAACCCCTAAGAGATACCACAAATATAATACTATTAAAAAATACATTAAATTACATTGAGTAATATTCTGAGTTTACGCAGGCATACATATTGCGTTATTATGCGATGGGCTAGTTCCTTTTTCAACACCCTAAAAGATACCAGAAAGTGCTGATTTACTAAACCTCAAATTTAAGACCCTAAAAGATACCAAATCGCTGATTTTTTACCCCTAAGAGATACGACGAGCATACCCGATACTTTACCCCCGGAGTCCCCCCCCCCCCCCCCCGGGAAATAACGTCCGTTTAAGAGTATTAAAATTACTGAGCTACAATGTACAAGTTAATAAATTCTACGGGCTGTTTCTCTTCTACTATTCCTCGGTCCATCACAATATAATGTAGGACTAAATGTTAATATATTTGAACTTTTCACGAATACTTTTATGAATACTAAACACACCACATTCCGAGAAGTCTACTCTCGATTACAGAGTTTCAGTCACTAATTCCTTCGATTAGAGTTAAATCACTAAACCAGTGAAATAGATATTAGACTAATACACTTTAGGAGACCCTAATTTTATTGTATTTGACTATCTAGCAATTAGAGTATAGTCATACTCACTTGACCAATCAGCAATCAGTATTTCAATGCTCTATATCCCATAGAGAATAGAATCGTCGAGAATAAGCCGTGTACTTTACTGAAGATCATAAAATATCGTAGATAGAAACCAGCGGAGAAAGTTTAACTGAAGATTACTAGTAATTTTGGCGCTGTTTGTGGAACAGAGAGGATTTTAATAGAATGACCTGCTTGACCTCCCCCGGAAATGATTCTGAATCTCAATGAATATGAATCCGAGGCTGCCAATCCGAGGCTAGCTTCACTTTGGTCAGTGAGTTTCTGATTGTTATAATGCCACGGTGAAATAAGTTTCATGATTCCGCTCTCAAATAAAGCTTTAATAGACTTCAGGCTTTTTTCATCCACAACGTTAATTGAATTAGCTATATATTATAACAGAAATATATTATTATATTTCTATAAGTGAATCTTAACGGACAGTAGCTTAATATATATTTCTTTGGCACTTGTACTAACTTTACAAATCAACAGAAGCGAACAGATTTTTACGATATTTGGCCCAACTATACAAGAAACGAATTGCTTTGTGTCTTTTCCCGAAAAATCGAAATATCAAATTCTGGAAGCATTTCTGTGATTTTCTTGAATCGATTCTAGACCACGTCTTGCCAATATTCAGCTTCCAAACGGCAACTTATTTGCGTTCTTAGACGTATTACTAATTTAGATAAGTTTTGGTTTCTTACCGGGTTATGCACATGGCATTGGAGTAGTGTTTTTGAATGTTATGGACATAGTACGGTCTTTTACATTCGCTCTGACATCCTGTAATTCGAAATAAATATAATATTAACTTTTTGTCAGACATTTCTTATGAGACAATTTTTAACATTTTATGTGATAAAACTCAATAAGCGTGTTTTTTTTTCTTCAAAACTTGTACTTACAATTAGTCTTGAAATTATATTGAAACTTGTCGACAGAAATCTTGGCCGCCTACGTCACTTCACGTTACAGTTACAACTGACTATGTAAATTCTCGATTAAGATTCTTAAGTCTCGGGGGACAGACCATCACATACATGTTCTTAATGAACAGAACATTTCATTGTATTTCTGTTATTTCAAAGCTAAAAAAAATATGCCGTATATTACTTTTATTCAAAGATTCATTTTCTCTTGGGAGGGGAACAAAAAAACGTAGCAAAAAAATATGCATACAAACAATGATCTCGTGAGTATATCTTGATATTCTAAATCGTGGCTTTCTATCAATGCTCGGAGCTCTAAATCCCATAAAGCACTCGCGTTTATTCTCTAGCCCTTACTTATTATCTCACGGATTTAGCGACTTCACTAGCACTATAAACAGCAACGGCTACTCAAAATAGAAAATTTGCATATCACCTAGCGATTTAATTGGCTAATAGCAAAACAATGTAGAAAGGAATGTTGTTCCAGTTGGAGCAGACGCTAATGGGGGAATGACGGGAACCGGAAGCGCCTCACAGCGGCTGCGCAGGAGGCTACCTCTTCGAGGCTATAGCCACAAAAACTATTAACTTTATTAAAATTAAATCTGACAAAAGAAAAATGTACCAATTTATATTCACACGAATTCCAACGATAATTCTAGGGACATTTCAATGGACTCTTTGAATTATACAATTTTTTACTATTTCTTACGTGGATGTATTCAGAGCACGATTGACCCGTCAAAACGTGAAAGTTGGTTAGTAAGAAAGAAGCTCCCTCGCAACACAAAGCAAGTGCCCGCGGACTTTTAATCGGAAAAAGCTAGTAGAATAAATGGTATATCTGGGGAAATTAGTGGTTATATTTTTTTCAGGCTATTACCTTGGTTTTAACCAGTTTGAACTTCGCCTATTTTACACTCCCAAAAGAGAGACGAAAGAATGCCGTATTCAAAGACGACTATCTCCCGATGAATTTAGTCAAATTAAAAAAATTAAACTTCAGCTAACAGTCCTAAGGTACAAAAGTATTCGTACAAACTTCGGTTACTAATGATCTTTTGCTTTTTCTAGGAACGAATTTTGAAAATCACTAGTTTCACGCTCTCGAGTCCCCTCAAATAGCGAAATTCGTTATTCGCTTTTTTTTGGAAAACCAATTGCACCATTGTACTGGGCAAATAATAGGCTTTCTTCAGGCAAAGTTTGAGGATAGGCTATATTTGAGCCATTTCCAACTTTGCTCGATCCTTACACGGACTGCCTCTTAACAACGAGTCTTGTCATACTTGTGTATGTTGAAAGCATGACCTGCCTAAATACAACTATTGTATAACAACAATGAAATACAAGCATCTTTTGTTCAAGTTCTAAAGATGTTGAAATTCCGTACAATCTTTGATTTCAGCTATTGTTTTTAGAATGCACGAAGTCGAAAATAGTGCTAGTGCAAAAAGGTCTATTTCAAAAAGTCAGTTTTACTGATGTGACGATGCGTACACACTTGCAGCAATTCTGGATGCCACTTGCAGGGTTTTCATTTGCGTTTCCCGCCAAATGACGCGAGCGCAGTGAATGCGTTACATGCATGACATGTTGACGCGTGACATGATGACGAGTACGAGCGCAGTCACCTGATTTTTTAAATCAAATCAAGTTAATCTTACCGTTTGAATTCGTTTTTGCACAGGGAGCCCAATTTAGATAAAAGTAAAAGGTGAAAATAAAATTGGAAAAAAATCGCGTTTAATTAATTTTTTAAATTCCAGGTCAAGATAATGTCCTCTATAATACAAACGAGCAAAAAATTCCGTCAAAAATGCACCAGAACATTTTTTTTCGCGCGCGCCTTTGTTTTCCAATGTAATTTCCCTATGGTATCCTACGTGTGGATTTCTGTTAATATAATTTAAGGAGGCTAGAAAGGGTTTTGGGACTTGCATATAGACTAACAAAAATGACCCTGAAAAACTTTATATAGCTAATATATGACCGTAAGTTGACCCAGAAGACGAAAGACCATAAAGTAAAGGTTGGAACGAAAAGAAAAATATGACGTAACACGTTGCTATGACAACGATAGAACACTTCAAATGTGTGCAAAGTTTTTCATTTAAAAAATCATAACTCAAAAACCGCACGGTGAAAATTCTTTAAAATTGGTATGTTTGAACCTCATGATCCAATCTTTAATTAGACCGAAAAAGAAAAAATTCTGTAATGAGGGATTCTCAAAAATCAATGAAGTTTATTTCAGAACGTTCCCCATTACAGAATTTTTTAATTTTTTCTTAGTACTTACGAACCATTAAATAAAAGCCACATGCAAAGTTTTAAAATATTTTACCGTCCAGTTTTTGAGTTATTTTAGTTTAAGTATGAGGTTTTTAGGGACAAAATTTTCCTATTCCATTTCAAATGATTCAGTGCTACGTCATTTAGAGAGCGCGCGCGCTCGTTCAAGGAAAACCATTTCTAGCCTCCTTAAATTATATTAACAGAAATCCACACGTAGGATACCATAGGGAAATTACATTGGAAAACAAAGGCGCGCGCGAAAAAAAATGTTCTTGTGCATTTTTGACGGAATTTTTTGCTCGTTTGTATTATAGAGGACATTATCTTGACCTGGAATTTAAAAAATTAATTAAACGCGATTTTTTTCCAATTTTATTTTCACCTTTTACTTTTATCTAAATTGGGCTCCCTGTGGTTTTTGGCGGTTTGACTCCTACCTAGTCACTATATTATAGGTGAGGAGAAAAAATAGTAAACTTCTTTAAATCAATCTGAGATCTCGTAGAGATGTTAAGAATCAAGAGAACAACACCCTTTGCTAGTTTAAGTTCATTTAACTCAGAATTTACAAAATTATTGCGATTTCAGTTTTTTTCCAATGAAACCATTGCAAAGCATAAGTAGAGTGCTTGGGCTACCTGTGATCAAAGCTGAATTTTTTTTGCAAATGTATGAAAGTACAACTCCAACAAAAGTTATTCATAGAGTAAGTATTTCACCCACATCTCAGGACCAAATTTGTTTTCTTTGTACAAACAAAATGTGTAACAAAGATTATAAGCGAAGGATTATCGCCTCTGGTGAAAAGAAAAGCAAAGTTTGCATTAATCTAGAGTTGTTAACAGGAAAAGGTTTTGGGCCAGAAGAACTTCTTACGAATGTTTTGTGTAGAAAATGTGCCGAGAAAAACGAGTCGTTAGTAAAGAAAATAACAGAAGTGAGGTCGAAGCTTGAGTCTTCAATTAAAGCTCTTAGTTCAGAAAAGAGGACAAGACCATCGATCAAGAGGCTTCACACGGACGCGCAAGAAGTAAACAAAACTTGCAAAAGAGCACTGTTTGCAGACCCGTTGCCCAAAACAAGAGACGCGTTTTCGCAGGTTGATTTTGGTGATTGGGATGAGGAAGACAGCCTTTTCACACAGGTTTGTAGTTTTGTAAAAATTTTGAATGAGCATTTTTAATTTTCTAATAAGCGTTTCTTTAGGGATTGATGGTAGCCGATCAAAGCGCGCACTGAACGCGAAAAGTTTTGTTTTGAATAATTTTGCTGTCTATAATCCGTAAAGGCATCAAACGAAGTTGTAAATAAATAATACAATTTTATTGGCCTCACAAAAATACATAACAATCACATTTCTTTAATTTTCAAAGCTGTTTTTCATTGTAAATCAAGATGATAAGGTATCTGATTAATTTGTTGCGTGATTGGTTTAGCGCGTTTGTTTTGGGGATTCCCATGTCGATGTTGATATTTGATTTTTTTTTAATTGGTGGGGGTGGGGGTACATATTAATTCCCAAAAGAAATATCGGGCGAGCTCTTAAACATCGAGCAACATCAGCTGTAACAAGAAAATATATCGAGCAGCCCCTAAAATAAGTCTTGCAGCACGTGAAGCTTGAACAAAAATTTCTAACACAGCTGTGGTTTGATACTCTCCTCTCAAATCAAATATGAAATGGTCCACCCTCGTAATACATGACTCCGTTTTCTATTTAACTTTTTACACCTAGGCTCACCTAGGGTTGATGAGGGGGGAAATTGTTTAATCTTTATAATAATAGCTAATCACTAAATTAATTTAATTAAGTTTAATCAAAATAATTTACAACGACCATGCAGTACAGCGGTAAACATTCATAGCGTATGTACAAAATGTACAACCGAACAGAATTCTCGAACAGAATAGTAGTAAAAGAAGAGGAAAAAGCCAAATATTACTTATTTAAGCTAAGTAGTACTTGATTCATTATCAACAATCTATACACAGCAAATCCAACGCAATTTGTCGGTTCTAGTGCCATTCGCTCGTTTCAACTTACGAGTCGAAGGCGATAAAAGACGGATTCTCGTTACGTTCAGTTAATATTTAGCTTATGGATAAGCTAAATACTTTATATAAAACTATTTTGATTCTAAAGTTGGAACTCTTAAATGCAACGGTTTAAGCGAAAGGAAATTCTAAAGCTGTTAAAATCAACACTTGGCAAGTAATTCTACATTTATACCGGATTGATTGATTGACCTGTAGCGTATATATATATTGCTTTCTTATTTTATAGGTTATCGTTAACTATCCAAAGAGTCCTTCCAGAAGAGTAATATTGCATGGAGGCAAAGCAACAATTGCACGTCAGCTGATAGGTGACAACAATCTAAAAAGTGTTGCTGCTGCCATATTTAAAATCGACAGATGCAAAGAGGCAATTTTTGAAGAGGCTGCCAAGCACATCAACAAAGAGTTGACAGGATTGTGCACCCTGTCTCACCATCACTGTTGCGAAACAGAGAGAAAGACTAGCTGACATCTCTCAACTGGAATTCCATAAACAGTGAACTGAAAGATAGGTGCCCTTTGTTTCATACATTTTTATCTGCATCAGTAACCAACCCGTCACAGACAAGAAATAAATGCAAGACAGATGAATATTTACTTCCTCCTATGTTGGATGCTGAATGCCAGCTGATTTCTGTTTTCAATGCTGACCTGGATGCCACTAGACGTGTGAAGTCGGATTCAAGAGGTTGTCATCTCTTAACATATATCTTAGCTATAATGCCACTGCCACTATGATGGAAAAACTGGGAGATGGTTTTGATAGGAAAACTCTCGAATGGAAAAAAGAAGCGGAGAAAGGAGTGAGAGATGAGAATGAAATACTAGCTTCATTGGAAACTGCACAAGCTGCTAATGATCAAGATGGCATAGAGCAATGTGAATCAACTTTAACTGCACACAGGGAAACAATGCATCCAGGATACTCTTTTACTGGAGACAATGTTGATATTAACTGTGCAACACGACAAATGACATTGAAAAACAGCAACAAAGACCACCACATTTTCCTAATTGTTTTCTTTAAGAATAGGATATCCTCAAACCACCTGCCTGCTAATGTTCATAATTCTGATATCAACAAAGTTCCCTTCACAACATTTCTCCCTAGTCCTGGCGAACAATCAAAGTTAAAGGATGTGCTTATTGTACTTGTGGGTCACAAATGTTATGAGTACATTAAGAATGTACAAAAGAGTACATTAAGGTGACTGACTACTTTAGAAAGGAATAATTACAAAATGTTCTTAGAAAGATATTTTACACAGAATTTAACGCTGATTCCAAAAATGAAAAGAAAAATGGGGTGTCCCGAGCTCGTTTTGGAGATAATGAATTTTGAATATGACCATCTTGACAAGTTTTCGAAAGGAAAATGGCGGAAATCAAGCTTTGCACACAAAAATTAATAACTCAAAAATTAGAGAAGCTCTGGAAACAATTTTCTCAGGACATCTATTTTACACATTATTTTTGAAGACTAACTAAAAATATTTGAAGAAAGTTTTAAAAATAAGCTAAAAATTTAGCTTGTTAGCTCAATCAACCGAAAATCGTACTCAAACGACAACAATAAAATCACATAAAACGCTTTTTTTATAAGTTCTAATAATTACGTTTTTCTCAAACTTTCTCAAAAGATTGATGTTTACCTGTTGTTTTAGGAAATTCAAAGAAAAATATAGAGTCCCGTGCAGAATTCGGGTTTTTTGCCCTGTTGAAGTTCAAAACGTGTATGGTTCCTCAATAAAATTTTGAAGGTTGTTATGCGGTTTTGAGCGATTTTTGTGCGCGCGCACATCGTGGGCTCAAATTGAACGTTCAAAAGTAGTCAGTCACCTTAAAAAGAAACTTTTGACAAAGTTTGAAAAAAATTACTTTTACTTATAGAAAATTAAAGCGGTAAGTGTATATTTTTTTTGCACTCGTTTTAGACAAAATTGTCAAGGGCAAGACGAATAAAAAAATTAATTTTGACTATATTTCTCAATATTTTCCAAATCGTTTGACTTATATGTGTAAAACGATGTATAATTCAGCTTTCCTGAAAAAATAACGTCAAAAGCTTGTTTATTGGTAAAGTTATGAATTTTGTTGTTGAGAGTTGGTTTTCGCTTCTTTTTCTTCAAAAAGTTGTCGATATGCTTCTGTTTAATCGGGAATATCTCGAAAAAAGCCCTGGGACACGCCTTTTTTCTTTTCAGATTTGCAATTAGCATTAACTTTTAGCTTAAATATTGTGATTCAAAAACTGTTTCATGTTTTTTCCCCCTATGGTATGCAGCCACCTTAATTGGAATTTTTTAAATGCTTTTTAAACATTCAACTAATTTTCAACAAAGTTTATTACCGATAAATGTTGAAATGTTTTTCAAAGATAGCCTTATGTGCCACGAGGCACGGAGGAGACAGGTTTCAAAGATCACGCATTCAACATTCATACAAAATGTTACAGAAAATGATGATTATTATTATTATTTTAGTTGTAAAGCTTGAAAAGATATGCAACTCATGATCAAACTCATGATCAAACTAAGAAGCCTCTCCCCGTAAAATATATAGCTTGCGGGTGTGACATGCAAAACCATTATGAAAAAATTAAAAAAATCTATTGCATGTGCGACAAAATATATATATGGCTACTAATAGTACTTGCTGACAGCAACGTCCTATATCAGCAGTTAATTTACATACAACATGCCGTTACAAAAACCAATGCATGCACTGAAAATGCTAAGAATATAATTTAGTGAAACCTTCCTTTGGTTGCATGCACAAACAGTCCAAATTCGATGCAATTGAGCTTTCCCGAATTAATGGTTCCGAGTCAAAGTTGGACGAAGCTTTCATACATTTCTGCATATCCCGACGCCGGTGATCAAGTCCAACCTCCACACGGAACCATTGCTACGTGGTGAGTCAAGAGCAAAGGGGCATTGATTTCACTCTTTAGGGAGTTTTTCAAAACTTCCAGCCAAATTAGAAAATGCCATTTCTGGCATTTCAAGCTCATCTTTCGTTTCGGCAGAACCAATTTTTGGTTCTTCGTGGTGCTTCAGGTCGTATTCCCTGAAGCAGTATAGGAAATCCATCGACATGGGAAGAATCTCCTTCTTGAACAAGTACCTCACCAGGTATGACACCACCAAGATGGTGGTGAAAGAACAAACCATGGCCAGGGTACGGAATGGAAACATCTGACCATATACATCAGAGTAGTACGGGTACTTGATGGCAGGGGGCAAGCCGATCAACTTTTCTCCTCCAAGGACACGGAGAATAAAACCCAAGAAATACCCAGTCATTGATCCATAGGTGTTAGTGTGTTGAACATAGATGACACAGCAGAGTTGAGGGAAGAGAACCACGTAGACCAGGTCACTACACAGCGCGAAAAGGGAGTACACCGAGTTAACGGTCAGTCCCATCAGAGTAGCAAGGGTACCAGTTACCAATATGGACACTCGAATCACCCACATCAATTCACGACTGCTGGCCTGAATAATCAAATACAATCAGCATGGCTTCAAAACGAAAACAAAAACAAAATGTTTCATGCATTATATGTATCTAAATACTATAATTTGAATGGCTTCAACTTGCCTTTGGCCTGAAAACTGCCTTGTAAATGTTGTGTGAAAACATGCTGCTGCACGATAAGATACTGGAGTCCGTTGAAGACATGACGGCAGCAGAAATGGCTCCAAGACCAAAGAAAGAAATGTAGTTAGGAGTAAGGTAACGGAGAACCAATGGGAGAATAAGCAGCCCATCTGGCTTGAAGGGAGCGGAACTGTTTGGCAGTGTAACATTAATGGGAGCAACATAGTAGCTCGTTTGCCGCCAGTCTGCAATAAACGAGAGATTACGAGATTGATAATAGCAAGACTTTTATGAACAATATGTCAGTTTGGCTTGTATTTGGAAGCTGAAAAAGGATTTCAATACTGAAAAATACAAAACGAGAAGGCCAAAGATGTTTTATGAAACGGAGAAACGTCAGGGACCGCGCGAGGGGAGCGGCTGGTAGTGCTATAGTCCCACCACTTTTTAGGGTGCTCCGCGGTCCATGAACGTAATAACAAAATACTTTTCTAAAAACGAAAGGTCAAAGTAAGGGATTCGTCTAAAATTCAGTATACAAAACTTGCAGAAATGTTTGAACGTTTGCACAATGATCGGAAAACGTGTTTGGAGTCTAGCATAAGCCCATTCAGGCTGGGTCCTTGTTCTCTATTTCAGACCATGATGTGTCATTTCTTTAGGCATTAATGGGATTATTTTCTCATCATTAGTTGCATTTACATTGACTTTTCCGGCGTTACAAACAACTGAACATGTACAAAGAAAGAACGCTAAAGGGAATGACACGTTTTTCCTAAAGAAACAAAAACGTTATATCCATTAAGTGAGTCTTTATGCTACGATTAGGAGTTACTCCTGCTGAGGTTTCCATCAAGAATGTTAAACTGCCTCATGGAAACTCCGTTGCAACTTAATTATCAGGTGTAATCAGTTGTGTTCGAATCTTTTTCAATTAATCATATTTTTCTATCAGTCAAAGGATTATCACAGCAGAATCCAGTCTGTTAATACATGATTACGTCATTTTCCTGTCTTTTATCTTAACCTTGTCGTATATGTAATATATTCAGGACCATGATGCTTTGCGCAATAAAGAAGCCACGAGGCTAAGCAAGTGAAAGAGCTCTTGTTGTCCTTACTCGGTGATAGCGGGAAATACTACAGTATATATATATCAAAATTCTAACAAGGACCTGTTGAAGGCATAGTAATGGGACCCTAGTGCAAGGAATATGTGCTTACCAGTTGATGCACCAATAGCTCCGATTAAAACAGCTGGGATCGTCATGATCACACAACCAAAAGCTCCAGCGAACGACAGGAATTGTGCCTTGCCTGCTGTTTTACAAGCAAGGACTCGTTGAAAATACACCTGCCATGGCACGCCTCCAAACACCTTCAAAAAAAATGCAAGGAGTAGTCATGATAATAGCAATAAATGATAACACATGAAAAGAATATTAACCATATTGAACCTGAACGTACCAGAAGTAATGCATGGTCAAGCCAATATCCATAGTTCACTGGCCATTCACCCAACCACATTGGAGCTGTTGTAGATATGTTGGTCACTGCCTTGTTCGTCATTGCAAATGGAATACTCAACCACTAAACAGGCAAGAGAGCAGTAAAAAATCTTAACACATGGGATAAATCTGTATTATAATTCAGGGGCGTGTCCAGGTTGAGGTCTGTGGATCCCTTCATATTTATATTATGTAAGTAAATTTAAGATGAATAAGAATCTTACCAGACCAACAAATATGCAAAGGAGCTGAATAACATCAGTATAAGCAACCGAATACAGCCCACCAACCAAAGTATACAGCACGGCTATACAAGCAGAAATGATGATTGACAGCTGTTTTCCAAGACCAACTACAACACTGACGGTAGAACCAAGTGCGGACAATATAGCAGCGCTCCAAAAGATCTCGCCCATTAAGGCAGGGAAAAACAGAAGACCACCCATCCTAGCACCATACTTCTCTTGGAAGGGATCGAGCATGGTTACGTAGTTTCTTTTACGCATGATTTTTGCAAAGCACATTCCACCTGAAATGAAATTTGAGACCATTTTATTTTCAAGCACCTTTGATGTCAAATGACTAATTGAGTGAGACAGCATGTAGTCTTTTATTACCTATGGCAAGACTTGCTGCGTATCCCCAAGGTGCTTGAGCAGAAACAAGACCATTATCAAACACAGCCTCAGCAGTACCATTGATGTATCCTCCACCAACCCAAGTTGCTGGAATAGAGGAAAAGCCGTTAAATGATGTTATTAATACAAAATAATAATACCTGCTTGAAAATTATTATCAATATATGTAATAGCTGTCATCAAGTCATTCTTATCTTTTTTCTATTGGCACTTTCTTAAATAATTGTCTATTTTGCATTTCTTTTTTTTTAGCATTCAACGTAGCACCGCTCAGGGGCGTAGCGAAAACCTAAAACCTAAATTCCAGACGTAAATAAAACAAAATCACCAAAATCGCCGCAACAATTTTGTGTATCGAACTCTTACTAAAAAAGTGTGTGTGTGTAGTAAGAAAAAAGTAAGAAAAAGAAGAAAAAAAAGATACAAACAACAAAAAAATACCTAATTACCTCGTGCCCCCTCGCTATGCTACTGGAAACGCTCGTCCAAAGCATTCTAGATGTCTGGGTTTCATCGATCGAAAAACTTGATAATGTATATACTCAAGTATGTCAAGGCCTGATTATGTCAATGATTATAGAATATGATCAAACCTCGCCAAAATTAAAATAGGCACGGGCACATAACGCTTTGAGCTTTTTTATAGAAATTTTTGGCGCCTTTTTCTTCTCTGGGCACAGAATACGAAAGACATTTGTAACTACATACAGCCACTATAGAGCATTTTAAGGAGCCCATTGGGGGAGGGGCCTAAACCAGTAAAAATATTTACGAAACATTTCTATGCTTGACATTTCTCAACAAAGATAGACAGATTTGGTTTCATTAAAAAAACTCATTTAGTAATATTTTTGGCACAAGTTTGGAATGCCTGACATTTGAGATCGTGAACTGCTGCAGGGCATGTTATCCCAGACATAAATCTTTGACAGCAGGGGTCCGCGGCCATAGCCTCTTGGTTTTTGGCGGTCAGCTTCCGACAACTTTTATAAACAGTTTACCTGTTAAGGTAAAGCTTCCTAGTGCTGCTCCAATGGATCTTCCTGCAAGGATCGTCTCTTCTTCACCTTCTTTCTTTTTTTTCGCAGCCCATATACCAAGTCCAAGAATGATGAGATAAAAAATGACAATCCCCACTACTCCAGCAATAAAAATAGCCATCTAATTGAATAGACAATTGTAAAATTGATTAAGGTGAAGACAAAAAGGGTTAAGTTTAACGTAGATTAAAAAACCCCTTTCCCAAGACGCCAAAGCAGCTTCATTTGGACGACGAAATAAAAGAATTTCAATCTCCTGAGAATTGGAAACCTATTGTTTTTTCCTCCAAATTGAGCTGCATTCCGACGTGCTGCAAGGGGTCTATACCTCCTATAACCACTTTCCAACATCTCGGATTTGGCTCGATGCGAGATACACGCGAAAACCGGCAGGAATCCTTTTCTTAGTTTCTTTTGTTGGCCAATTAACACATGAAATGTATATGTGATCGTACCATACCATACAGTATGGTACGATCACATATACATTTCATATTCCATCACCATACGCAAACCAACATTATCCTCATCTATTAACACAATTACCTCGGGGTTTCCAAAAGAATTAAACCATTTGAATAAGAAATATGAAAAGTATTGTGGTAATAATTTAATCAGTATTATAACTTATTGCGGGTTTATATTGGCGGCTAGTTGGGAGAAAATATATTTTCTTCCAACGCCGTCAATATAACCCGTATTGGCGGCTCAAAATCGCAATAAGTTTTGTATCGCGAGTTTTCTATCGCCCGGCAATTCTGAGCCGACAATACGGGTTTAAATTGGCGGCTCTTTCCCAAGGAAACTTATAGGAGAATCGCAATACTATGTAATATGAACGGAGAAAGCAAAATATTTCATTGGAATTCGCGGCATTTTCGATGACATCCAGTTGTCGGTGTTTTTATTACAGAACCGAATGAAAAACAACAATATTTTGGCGTCGTTTGTATCTGACCATAGCTCAATAACAAGAAAAGTAATGTAAAATTTTGTTTTTGTTTTTATTATCGAGTAAAGTTTAGATTTGAGATAATAGTAAGAAGATGTTATCAAATTAATGAGATGATGACCCACGTATTATTCTTGAACTTCAAATATTGAACTTGTTTCATTTTCTAAGAAACCCTCTTCATTTTTAGGATCATCTCAGGCCTTTTTGCTCTAACACTATTTTCGACTTCGTGCACTCTAAAAACAATAGGTGAAATCAAAGATTGTACGAAATTTGAACCTCTTTAGAACTTGAACAAAAGATGCTTGATTTCTTTGCTGTGATTAACAACGAGTCGGGCCATATCAATGCACAAGACTGTTAAAAGCATGACCTGACTACAACTATTGTATAACAACAATGAAATACAAGCATCTTTTGTTCAAATTCAATTTAAAAATGTTAAAATTCCGTACAATCTTTGATTTTACCTATTGTTTTTAGAGTGCACGAAGTCGAAAATAGTGTTAGAGCAAAAAGGTCTATTTCAAAAAGTCGGTTTTGATGTGACGATGCGTACAACGACAAGCAGGCTTGCAGCAATTCTGGATATTAATTTCAGTGGATCGAAGAAACAGCATTAGAATTTTATTCGCAAGAGAATTGAAATCCATTGTTTTATACTGCAAATTGACCTTTTCTGGGAATTCAGTCCTGCGAAGGGTCTATACATTGATTAGCCTGGTTTGTTATCTGTTTTTCATTTTTAACTCGTGAATACGCAAAGCGTCAAAACATGTTATTGCTAGGGTTCTGAATATGCAGCTGTGTGACTCACTTGCTCGCTCACTATCTCACTCACTAAGATGGTAACTAATCAGCCAATAGTGTAGTGCTCGTAACATCTAAGCTATGAGGAGCAATG
The DNA here is from genome assembly GCA_964019055.1 of Anthopleura xanthogrammica. Classification (NCBI taxonomy): domain Eukaryota; kingdom Metazoa; phylum Cnidaria; class Anthozoa; order Actiniaria; family Actiniidae; genus Anthopleura; species Anthopleura xanthogrammica. The sequence goes on along the minus strand of OZ025216.1, from coordinate 12,858,741 downwards.
CAATGTTACATACACCTATACCAAACATCTTTGCCCCGAAACTTGCACTTAGCACGAAGTGAAAGCAGAATTGTCTTGTAAATCAGATTCATTTCTGTTCATAGCCGACAATTTGTTTTATATTTTTGGGATAGGTACATATGAGAATAATCACAATTCACGAACCTTCTAGCTTGCTCCTTGCTCCGGTGTTGATTTTGCCGACTAAAGGAGTGTCCAAAGACTGGATGTGTTGAGACGGGAATGAGTTTTGACATATATCGGCTAAATTTAGCATCATGCCGCTAAGCCATGGGGTAAAACATGGACTGGACTCTCGGATCCATGGGCCCTAGGACTACTGGAACCGTTTTGGTATCGTTTATCCCTTTTCTTGGCAATATTCCACAAAGATCTAAGGAAGGAATTGCTCGAAGTTCACAGACAACACCTAAGAAGCGATACCAATTGATAATCAGTTAGTAAGTTGTAATAAATTATTATCAATCTTATCAATTGCAAATTGATAATCAATTTTTATCAGTTAGTTACGTCGGGTTGTTAGGTTAACATAACTCATGGCATCATGGCACTGAACGAGAGGGGAAGAGAAATGCTACTTCGCGCCAAACGCTATAGCTTTGATCAAGGACCTCATGCCGATATCAGGTCAAGCGCACCAAGTTTAATGGAAACAAAACGGCAATCTCAACTCTTCTAACATTATGAATAAGAGCACTGAGTAAGTTAATAACTATGAAGGTAGTGATTGTATTTGCTCTTGATCGTCATCCAGGCTCTCTAGTTGAAGCTGATACAGATATACACATTATAACAAGAGAAGAAGCATTATTAATATTATAGACCCCTTGCAGCACGTCGGAATGCAGCTCAATTAGGAGGACAATACAAATAGGTTTCCATTTCTCAGGAGATTGAAATTCTTTTGTTTGTTCCTCCAAATTGAGCTGCTTTGACATCACTTACAAGGTGTCTATATCGATTTTCCTAGTTCCTATCTCACTCGTCAGCTGATGACAGATGATGTATGTCTGACTTACGCATACCTTTCCTTTCAGGTATCGATTTCAGGGAACTCACATTGAAAATAAAGTCAAGCATAACATGAAGATAACTGTGGTATGTGCCATACCGTCAACAGTTCAGTACAAGTTTTTACTGGGTTGCTATGGTAGCAAACCAGTCTTAAAATGAGATCCGTTTTTCCTGCGTCAGGTATACCATAATTTCAGACGTCATGATTGGTCGAGAACTTGTAAACAATGTCCAATGTCCAATGAAGTGGCCACACGACATCGAGGATGTATTTATAGTTTTTAGTGTTGTGTCACCATTAATTCATTCGTTCAGGGTTCGTGAAGTACTAGTTTGCCTATAGAGGCTTTGCACCATCACGTGACTCACGTAGCGTCGGTTAGCAACGGTAACTACGCCGCCATGACAGGAGGCATGTAAACCATAACAAAGTATAGTAACGAACGCGATTAGAAACGTTTTTTGTGTTGTTGGGTGTTGAAAACGCTCTGAAAGAGACACAAATGTCAGAATTTTAAACGTTCCGAAGCAGATCAAGCATTAAAGCTAAAAAACAAGATGGATTTTAAAGCGAAGACGAAAAAAAAGGCTTGGAAACATACGACGAGAGGCTGTTTCGAAAGGGAAAGTTAAGAACCCAATGGTTTGCTCGCTTCATTTTCACCAAGTTGTTTTCAAAGTGCAGCTAGCTTATTCCTTCAAATAAATTGAGTGGTACAAATTATTCGAGATCGATGTTTTTTTGCTTTGTTTATCTAGGAGAACCAGCAAAAGCCTACGACGAAACTCACTGGACTCCTAAATCGATCGCGATGGGTCACGCGCATCTTGTTCTGTTTCTCAATCAGCCAAAGTGTCTTCGCTAAAAAGGCACAACCGTTCGATGGAAAGATCTTTGAAAAATGCGAATGCACACTTTGAAAGAAGAAAATCTATGTTGCAATCAGTTGCAGATTCGAGTTGTCCGAACTCCATCTCTGTCTCTTGCACGTGTTTCTTTGGGAAAGTTTGTATGAATATTTTATGTATTACTGTTAACTAGGGCTTGTTCAAAGCGCAGTCGCCTTTTCAAAGATCTTTCCATCGAACGGTTGTGCCTTTTTGTCCTTTTTTGCAAAGGAACTTTGGCTGATTGAGAAACAGAACAAGATGTGTGACCCATCGCGATCGATTTAGGAGCCCAGTCTGGATGAGTTTCGTCGTAGGCTTTTGCTGGTTCTCCTAGATAAACAAAGCAAAAAAACATCGATCTCGAATTGTACCACTCAATTTATTTGAAGGAATAAGCTAGTTGCACTTTGAAAACAACTTGGTAAAAATGAAGCGAGCAAACCATTGGGTTCTTAACTTGCCCTTTCGAAACAGCCTCTCGTCGTATGTTTCCAAGCTATTTTTTTCATCTTCGCTTTAAAACCTCTCTTGTTTTTTCGTCTTGATGCTTGAACTGCTTCGGAATGATAAAAAATCTTACATTTGTATCTCTTTCAGAGCGTTTTCAACATCCAACAACACAAAAAACTTTTCTAATCGCGTTCGTTACTATACTTTGTTATGGTTTACATGCCTCCTGTCATGGCGGCGTAGTTATCGTTGCTAACCGACGCTACGCGAGTCACGTGATGGTGCAAAGCCTCTATAGGCATTTTGCGTACTATTGTCTTTATGTTTTTTAACGCTACGCTTAAACTACTTACAAACACACACGCCGTATGTGGTAGACCCACACTAAAAGATTTTATTGAGCGATTTTGGAACGGGTTGGTCCACGTACTCAAAGAGAGAAGTGTTAGTATCTATGAGATATCTTTGAGAATCTATGAGCAAACTATGAGAATCTTAGAACTATTTAGAGAAACTAGTCGAAATAGATGTTACCAAATCTCAAGTACGAACTATACTGATACAAACTACGAAAAAACGTACGAGCAAAACTTTGAAGGCGATTACAAGAACTTCAAGTCATACGAGCAGATTGTGATCTGCGAAGACGCCATGTTGAAAACTTCCAAGAATGACAAGAAGTGTCTTGAAAATAAGAACTGTAATCCACTGAAACTGAAGGTGAATTCTTTGTTTATTCATGTAATTATAATCGGGTTTATTCTATTGAATTGCTGTGTGTTTCAGAGCACAATCTCATTTGTTCAACTCGGTTTATTATTGGGCATTGTTGTCTTTACGAGTTTCTTTATAAGTATATATCAGACAAGTCACGAATCTATCCAGAAATACGAACTTACATTCAATGACTGTGATATTTTTGAGAGAGGTATACATTTATCTGTAACTGTATTCATTGGTGATAATAAACGTTCTATAAATGATTTGAGATCTCGTTATTCGAAGTTTATTTACTGTAAGACTAATAATATCGTAAGTTCACAACAATGCTACGCTGTAAGAAGTGATCGTGAACCAAGCAGGATTCCTTTTAAAAAACTAGCCCGTGATTTTAAAAAAAGTAGGAATCAAAGAAAAGCGCTAAGAAAATGTATCAAGAAAAACAATCCAAAGTCTTCTAGTATCCATTTATTTACTTATATGTATGTATTATATAGCAAAGACAAATATTTTAGTAGCCACGTACGCAAAGCGAACCGTTCAGCTGGGAATAATTTTAGGAAAAAAAGTGCAAGTTGTAGTTGGTCCATGACATGTAGAAGAAAGAAAGGAAAAACTTGCAATAAAAGAGAAAAATTAAAGTGCACCGAGCATGATATTCTTCTTTCCAGTAGTACATGCAGTATAAAATCTGTGTATAAGAGTCTGAATCACAGAGTGAATCATTGTAGGTTTAGTCTGTCTAATGATATTGAGATAAATCCTGGTCCTATTAATCATACAAAGACAATCCATGCACCTTATAGTCAAGGCAATGTAGCAGTGTTTGGATATAATGCGGGTAGTCAATGTGTTGCAATGTCTCTAACTTCACTGATCTATAACTACATAAGTAATGGTATTACTACCCCCATGGACTTAGTAAATATAATGAATGTTGGTAATGAATTGTATTCCTACTTATCTAAATTATTCAAACAATCCTTCTTACTACTAACAGAGGTACCTGAAATGATTTTAGTCTTTAATAATACCTTTCAGCTTACATACAGTGCAAGCTATAATGGTACTATACACTCTACTCTTTGTGCCATACAGGATTTTGATTACTGCATGCCTTTTGCTGATGCTATGCAATCATTATTAAGGGGGAATTACCATTCATTTCTCTTAACAATTGAGTGCAGTACTGTCAGTATATATTGTACCCCTGATGGTAAATATAAAATATTTGACTCTCATGCTAGGGATGCAGAAGGTATGGCTCATCCTTATGGTACTTGTGTATTGTTAGAGGCAGAAACTATAGATGATGTAATACACTATTTTCAGCTTGTCTATACAAATGTAAATACTTTGTTTGAATTAAAGGGTGTAATCATTACAGCAGTGGAAAATGAGTTAGAAACCATTTCTAATTATTCTTCTTGTGACTCAAACATGTCTCGAATACACTATGAGAATGGTACATTGCAATTGTAAAATTTATAGGATTGCAGGGTTATACAGTTCTTGGAAAAGCAACCCAGTGAACGCTCCAGGAGCGTCTAGTTGAAAACTTAGATTGTGCACTTTACCGCTAAAGGTGCGGTAATACGATCAAAAAAATCGTGCAACTTGTCGTGCAACATTGTTGCGTTGCAAGTTGCAGATGACCGTATTCATGACCACCCCTCACACAACTTGTCGCGCAACAAAAACCGATGCTGCAAGTTGAAAAATTTGCAAGAAGGAGCCACAACTTGCAACATCGATTTTTGTTGTGCGACAATTCATGATTATGGATTATGGACACGTTCTGTTCATTTTGATTATGACTATAATTTTATGACTACGATTACGACGCCGTGTACCAGGCTTTACACTATGAATGAGTTTACCGCTGTACTATCCGTACCAAGTACCGCCGTCGCTTCGTTAGTGATCAACGCCGTGTGAACCAGGCTTTACACTATGAATGAGTTTACCGCTGTACTATCCGTACCAAGTAGCGCCGTCGCTTCGTTAGTGATCAACACCGTGTGAACCTGGCTTTACACTATGAATGAGTTTACCGCTGTACTATCCGTACCAAGTACCGCCGTCGCTTCGTTAGTGATCAACACCGTGTGAACCTGGCTTTACACTATGAATGAGTTTACCGCTGTACTATCCGTACCAAGTACCGCCGTCGCTTCGTTAGTGATCAACGCCGTGTGAACCTGGCTTTACACTATGAATGAGTTTACCGCTGAACTTTCCGTACCAAGTACCGCCGTCGCTTCGTTAGTGATCAACGCCGTGTGAACCTGGCTTTACGCTATGAATGAGTTTACCGCTGAACTTTCTGTACCAAGTAGCGCCGTCGCTTCGTTAGTGATCAACGCCGTGTGAACCCGGCAGGCTTTACACTATGAATGAGTTTACCGCTGAACTTTCTGTACCAAGTAGCGCCGTCGCTTCGTTAGTGATCAACGCCGTGTGAACCTGGCTTTACACTATGAATGAGTTTACCGCTGAACTTTCCGTACCAAGTACCGCCGTCGCTTCGTTAGTGATCAACGCCGTGTGAACCCGGCAGGCTTTACACTATGAATGAGTTTACCGCTGAACTTTCTGTACCAAGTAGCGCCGTCGCTTCGTTAGTGATCAACGCCGTGTGAACCTGGCTTTACACTATGAATGAGTTTACCGCTGTACGATCCGTACCAAGTACCGCCGTCGCTTCGTTAATGATCAACACCGTGTGAACCCGGCAGGCTTTACTATGAATGAGTTTACCGCTGTACTATCCGTACCAAGTAGCGCCGTCGCTTCGTTAGTGATCAACACCGTGTGAACCTGGCTTTACACTATGAATGAGTTTACCGCTGTACTATCCGTACCAAGTACCGCCGTCGCTTCGTTAGTGATCAACACCGTGTGAACCTGGCTTTACACTATGAATGAGTTTACCGCTGTACTATCCGTACCAAGTACCGCCGTCGCTTCGTTAATGATCAACGCCGTGTGAACCCGGCAGGCTTTACTATGAATGAGTTTACCGCTGTACTATCCGTACCAAGTAGCGCCATCGCTTCGTTAGTGATCAACACCGTGTGAACCTGGCTTTACACTATGAATGAGTTTACCGCTGTACTATCCGTACCAGGTAGCGCCGTCGCTTCGTTAGTGATCAACGCCGTGTGAACCCGGCAGGCTTTACACTATGAATGAGTTTACCGCTGTACTATCCGTACCAAGTACCGCCGTCGCTTCGTTAATGATCAACGCCGTGTGAACCCGGCAGGCTTTACTATGAATGAGTTTACCGCTGTACTATCCGTACCAAGTACCGCCGTCGTGAATATTTTTATTTGTTGAATTTATTTTATTTTAGTTAGGACTAAAAGAAATTGTTGTGAATATTTTTATTTGTTGAATTTATTTCATTTTAGTTAGGACTAAGAGAAATTGTTGTTTCGTTTATCAAGATGAAAACTTGGAACTATGAAATATTTAAAAGCTACGAATAAAATGTTCGCTGATTGGCTAATTCGTTTCTACAAAGCGAAATAAAATCACCTGGCTGTGAACCCGCACTGCATCATGGTAGACACAGATTGATTGCAGTAGACAACAGGGATTGAAAATGGTTCTCGTAAATAAGTCATGCCTAGAGGGCTTTAAATTAAAGAGTCTTAGTATTTTACATGTATATTTGTGAAGCTGTTTCTATATCATTATATTCTATTATTAGGTAGAAAAGTTGTGTGGTGTGTGTTGGGGGGGGGGGGGGGGGGGGCTGAAGGGGTTTCATGCTTGGCAAAATCATATTAACCAGCCCTCTCCTTCGTGACGACCGCTTCGTTAGCTGTTTCCTTATTCTTTGGCCTGTTCAAAGTTTTCAAGTGTTATTTATCGGCCCTTAGTTATGGCTCTTTAGTTGTTTGAGCACTTCATTATCATGCAAATTTATGTCAAATATCATCTCTTCTTGTATGTAAACAATAAGAAGATTACTGTCAATGTATAATTGTTTATCACCTATAATCTAAAGAACTCCATATTCCTTTGCTTGCCGACAAATTCTTTTTTATCCGGTGGATAAACGCACGCTTTAATTTTCTTCGAATACCAACACTGACTCAACATCGGTCTACACACATGCTCATATTTTATCTGTCTGTGTTTACATCTCGAACGATATTTTCTGACATTTCATGGAATATAAACTAAACTGTTATTTTATTTGAACTCTTTGGAAATAGTTGGAGTATGGGGAAGAAAGAGGTAAGATTTGCAACACATTAACCTTAATTATTTCGATTTTAATGATTAACTCAGTAATTCTAGCCGTGATATGATAAGCACTTCAGATATTTCACCTCATTCCATTACAAGAGTCCGCGAGGTTTATCGCAATCAGATTTAGTAAATCGGTTTGAAAAGGAACTCTGAACACAAGAAAAACACTAGGGAATGCTTTGCAATGAGTTCAAGACTTCCAAAGGGTCCAAAGGCATCGAAAAGATTTCAGGTACCGCTTTGAACTGTCCTCAACTCGAATATAGTTATTACTGAGTGAATGGATTATAAACTGTTATGGCCTGTTATTGCCGTAGAATGCTTTGCCCTGTTTGCTCGAATCCTCTTCTAAAGCTTGCTGTGTGTGTTTTATGAAAATCCTTCAACCCGAATTGATATTATATTTAAGTTTCTTTAGGATTCTATGAACAGTCTTGCAGATCAATTTTTTTCCCTCGGTTCTATAGCAACTGTACGAAACAGAACTTCAAAGCGGAGAATCGCTGTTTAAATACTCGTTGATCCGTGTCTAGCTAGCTACACACAGCTACTCTCTACACACAATCCCGAGCGGATTGTTCTCACTTATACGATATATTTGTTTTAGCAAGCCCTGTATTGAAATCTTTTATACGAACAATTATTTTCGGTCTTGAAATCGATATGTTTATAGTTCATAGAATACAACACTTTCTCCACAAAAATGACTGAATTGAAAACGAGATTTGAACATATAATTTTTAGTACGATATTATTAAAGAAAAATGGACTAGTTAATAGGGAATTTATTAAATAATCTTTCTATATATTTCATCTTCAAGAGATCGCAATTTAATTTCATGGTTTAGGTCACGGGAACCATGGTATTGCTCAATATGTCACACAAGTGTAACGAAATCCACTTATTATGACCAGCGTTACATCACAACTAAATGACGTAGAACTGAATCATGTCTATACCATAGCGGCTATAAATCATAGAGATGGCTGTTTCTTCTACCAATCTTTAAATATGATAAGCTACATTTTCAACATCGTCTGATCAGTCTTCAGCATCGTATGTGCGGTTTTTCCCCTGGTGACCCAATGCAATTTATTAGTAGAGAATATGGCACTCAGGCAGCTGAGAAGGGCGCAATGTTAAATAAGCATTAACTAGAAATTTACTACTGAAAACAGAATTGTGAAGGGCACGCGCCTTCAGCCAATCAGAAAGCGAGGTTTACGACAGTTGCTTAAAAAGGATATTAGTATCTGAATGTGTCTATAAAATTGTTTTGCAGTTGGAAAGAACTATTGACATCCTGAAAAAAGAAATCAATAGGCTACACCAAGACCTTCTTCAACTGCGCAATGATGTCAAACTGGAGAAAACGAAGAGTTTGGACCTGAATCTGGCACTAAACGAGAAAGAAAAAGAAATATGTACACTGCAAAAGGAATATGACCAAGGGATGAAAGACATTTCTTCACGAGTCTTACTCCTGGAAGGCAATTTTCGACAAGAACAAACTGAAATTCTAGCAATACTTGAATCGAAAGATCAGACTATCGAACAGTTAAGAGAGGACCTTCGTGCTCGCGACAAAACTCTTGAAGAACGAACTAAACAGTTTGATGAATTTAAAATTCAAACCCAAAAAGAATTAAAAGCAAGAGACAAAAAAATCGCTTCTCAGTGGAGAGAGTTGGAAGGATATAGGAGTGCAAATAATAAGTTTTTAGGTGCGTTGAATCAACTGAGATCTCCCTCTCCTCCGCTCATCCAGCGAAGTGCTTCGAATATAACACAATCAAGCCAAGAGATGCACTCAACAAAACCAAGGAATGCAATAACACCAAATGCATCAAGAAAAAAGTTTAAGGGCAGTTCAGACTGGAGAGAAGAACTATCTGCTTTCTTCTAACAGTTGGAGATTAAGGATTGTCAGTTTGCTGTAGACATTATCTAGCTATCAGTGGCATGACTGATGGGGTCCAGGTGTACATGTGTGTGTAAGGGGGAGGGGACAGGGACGTTACTCCCTTAAAATTCAGGTTTTCATTTTATGTATTATGGTATTTTTGAAAAGTTGAAAAGATTGAAAAGTTCTCTATTGTTCCATTTTCGGATAACAGAAAGGTTCTTCAAAACTAAATGGTTTGCGCGAGCTCCTGTGGAATAAATTATGACGTTAGTGCTATTACAGTTTCGGGATTGTTATGGTATGTATTCGAGAATTCTTGTTAAATGGAGTTGTAACACAGAATACCTAAAAAAATCCACTGAAAATACGTTAATTTTTGTTGTATTGATGGTTTTGGCAGCATTGTCACATTTAATAAAACGTTTGCTTGTTGTAATCAAGAATAATCATTAATAGTTAATAAAGCATTATTCAAGAATCGTACCTATGAGTTTGAATCAGTAGATAACGGGATTTTAGCAGGGGATCAGCAAATGCTGCCCGTTATAGAGTAGTGTCCGTATTATTTGAGTGTCTGTTGGAAGAGAGATCACTGTTTGGATGGTAAAAGCATATTGTAAAGGTTTATAGTGAAAGCATTACATGATCTCTAAGGAAATGCGCAATATACCGTTTTTTGTTTGAGTTTTTCCCCATTTCAGACCACACGTCATTCCCTTGAGAATAAGATTCTTTGTGTCAGTTGTATCCATATTTATGTGTCTTCTAATGCGCAACTGTTAAATGGCAAAAATGATTCCCGAGGGAATGACACGTGATCTGAGATAGGAAAACATTGTGCCCAACTGGCAATCTCAAAGGGGTCTATGGAACTGCGTTTTTAGCGTTTTCGAGTGATAGCAAGTTTCTTAGCTCTCTTTTGTGTCTCAGTTTTAAGTCTTTGTAAGTGTTTTGAATGTCCTGATGAAACTGTTGCAAAATCGTTCTCATTTCTTCAGCTGTTGAATTGTAACAAATCAGCATAGAATTTTCTGCAAAAAGAAAAACATAGGTTAAATAATGATTAACTAATTGAAATGTAGACCCTTCAGCGTTTTGCCTTTTTGGAGACCAATCAAAAGAAAGATGCAGTTTGTGATTTGCAAGGTTACCTGGCTTGACACGTGATCTTATCTTCATTCGTATCACGTGATATAGAAGACCACATGTTATTCCTAAAGCAAACAGGCTTAGCAACAGCAACAATACAAGGTAGTAGAGCTCGGTTGAAGGATCCAGAAAGTCGAAAGTTGCGTTTTCTGTAAAAATTTGCTGATTTCCCTAAAGAAATAATATGATATTTTAAAACTACCAATAGACCTTTCAATCAGTATTTTTATCCAACTACTGTACAAGTAGACGAAGAGATATTATGCTCATACCTTGAATTCCGAGTCATAGTCTTGAACTCTCTCCATATCTCTTAGGTAGTCCATAATATTCGTATTTTCCATGACAATCTTCTGTCTAAAGAGATCTATCAGTCGGGACGCTTCTCCTCCAATCAACACCCCGTACGTGAAGTCATGATGAACAACCTTGCTAATCTTGAATTTTGACTTGAAAAACTGGTTTTTATAGAAGAACGCTGTGTGAATGTCGACCAATGCTGCTTCGATTTCACCTTTTTTTAGTGCGCTGAACAATGCCTCTAAGTTTGTGAAGCTAATGGCTAAATACAGAAATGAAATTTAGAACGCGAGAACGATCATCAAAGTCCTCCTTACAATTTTTTGCACTTATTTCCTACCGTTCTCTGATTTGCCAGTCATTTGCTGCACAAGATGATATTCCATTGTGTCTGCTACCGTCGCGATCTTGGAGAAGGCAACAAAAATTAAATTACACTTGAAAACGTGGTCTCGAGTCTATGGTGGCTTGATAGGGTTCAGTGTGGTTACTTAAGGTTGCTAGTAACCTTGGCACTTTGTCAAAAAAGCAATTATGTTGAATACAAGTATAGTGAAAATACCCCCAAAAAAATTCTCTACGAAACTAACTTACTCTTTTTCCATTTTCTGCGTGGAGATTTTCCGTGACTACAGTAATGATTAATGATGACGTTAACGCACTGGTCAATATGGAGCTCAATATTATGCCCATCAGTGACCATACGACTGCAAACAGACGCGCTGGGATGGACTTTGGTACTCGGTCACCATACCTAGCCAAAAAATTGAAAACTATTAAATAACTAAGCCGCGATAACTGAAATAAGTGCCCAGTACCCTACTCGTTTCTATAGCAACGGAAAATGTCATTAAAATTTTGACCTCTGGTTAAAGTCGGGCCGCACTTAGGCTACATTACATGTAAGCGAAGCAATAGTTAAAATTGCTAAACTTAGATTAACTAAAGAACGGAATGCTTTCGACAACTGACGTTATTTTGTGAGGTAGAATGTGACCTTACCCAACAGTTGTCATGGTAACAAAAGACCACCAAAACGCCTCTCGCATCCCCTTGATGAAAGGCACCGGGAAATGGACTCCATTATTAGAGGATTCCTGTGGTCAAATACGGTATAATGATTAACGCAAGCTTGACCCTCCTCATCCATAATTCATAATGAATCATACATTATTAGCAATCAAATTTCAACACATACCAGTAACCACGTGATTATCCCTGCTAAGAAAGCCATCGCAATGTTGAAAACAATAAGTGGCCAACACTGAAAGACCGACCGGGCTAACGTACGGGCATACGTAACAGGGGATTTCCTTTTGGTCACTAAAACTACCCCCGGTACTTCAATGAACGGTACATAATTAGTCGAAGATGATTTTTTGTTCTGGTACACCGGCTTGTGAGCTGGGAAAAAGAAGTCTGCTTGTTTGGAAAGGTGCAGCAATTCCTTTGTAGTGCTGTTGACTCCAGAGGTTTCGGTAGATGTGAAACTCTTGTAAACTACTGTTGTACTAGTGTTCTCAGCACACGTCCCACAAACAGACTTGATCATTTTTGATAATATTCGAGGTATTAGCCCTTCAGGTGATGATCTGCCTTCTGTTGTATTGAAGGCATATGGAGGCTTGATCCACCAGGAACTTAAAAAATGAGTTGGACATCGACAAGTTTCTGGTAAAAGAGAACACGAGATATAAAGAAGACACACAGAGAAGGGTAGCAAGAGGAAAAAGAGACATTCAAAGGGAAAAAATTGTCTTCTTATCATCATCATAATTATACTTGGCACTATAATGAGAGCTCAGTAAGAGTCAATGTTTTCTCAAACTCAACATGGCTACAATAATAAGACAAAATTACCTGAAATCACAGTTGTGCTGTATTTCAAAGGCCCATCCGTTCCCATAGCAACCACCTGTATTGCAATCTTGCTGAAGGGTTGCAATCCATTGATTGTGTACTCATTAGCATATTTGTCAAAGAGTAATACAGACGTTGTTTTGTTCAAATGATCTTCATTTCCATCGAGGATCAATCGTGTTATCACCTTATAACTCACAAGGCCTTTTACGATTTTCACCTGTGACTTCCATTGAACTTTGATGAAGAAAGGACTTACAAAGCTTCTTGCTGTCAGGATGAACTGCCCCTCAATAACTGAAGATGTTTGCAACAAAAAATTGATTTAACGAGTTACTGCAGTTTCACTCTTAGAAACATTGGGAGCTAGACGTAAAATTTTATGACAAAACTTCTGTCGCTCCAAACTCAACTTAGAGCCGTAGTAAGGCATAAGACTGAAAAACAAAACTTGACAGGAATATGTGGTAACAAAAAACTATATCCAATGAGAATATTACCTTGATTTCGAGTCTTTACTGTAACACAACTGCTAATGTTACCATTACCGATCCTGGTGAAAGCAAGCATCTTAACACAATAAAGAGTTGCCGATTCAAGTGCAGATAGGTGAGTGTAACGTTCAGTACTTGGCACGGTCAAGTTGTGATGAACTCTCTCTGCGCTGCTGGCATTTAAAGAGAAGTAAAACACCTTGTAACCAATGACAACACCGTGTCGATGCCCTAATGGTACTGGATCCCAGGATACAATGATTGACCGTGAAGTATTTGCTGATGCTTTAAGATTAAGAGGAGGTTTGTCCGGCACTATGACAAAGAAATATAAAGGATTGAACTCACGGATTTTAAAAAGAACACAGCGCAATGTTATGGACCTTTTTAGTTTACGGAGCATACGCCCTCGGTCTTGGATAACAATATAAGATCTAGCACTTGGTTTTATCCTTATCTTATAAACGGAAACGTTTAAATGCGAGGATAAAGGGGAAAATACATGAGAAAGCTGCTCTAGTAAGTACTTAGTATTGTTATCTCTAAAAGATTTACTCACCATCTTCATCTGTCGTTACATCAAGACAATTGCTGAAATTCCCAATGTTGGTATTCCTGAGCACCAAAACTCGGATACGAACACAGTACAACCTGTATTTGTGCAGTCCACCAATCATCACAAATGTTGTACTTTGGTTACAGTTAATGGTGCGAGAGTCTTGAGTCGTTGTATCGTTGAGTGTTACATGATAACCAGTGATATCTGCAGAGGGGATGCCACTCCAGGTTACTACGATCGACGTTGAGCTTGTGTTATATGCACTGATGTTTCTAGGAGGCCCTAGAAATTCTGTGGAGAAAATTATATTTCTTTAATTCAATTAATGCTAGATTTGAAACCACTCTGCCCGCTACGCCACCCGTGTGCTCCTAGCTCCTAGACTGTAACTAGGCTTAAAGGGGGACTAGTACGAAAATCGTTCAAAATTTAATTCGGCTGAAACTTTCCTAGAATAATCTCTAAGGGTCTAATAAACACTGGTTAAAGTTTTTTCTTGATATTCCGAAGGGAAGTATTATATTTTTACGAATTTTTAAAGAAGTCAGTGACGTCATTTACTCAACACCATACATCGCTCTATACATTTCCCTGTATTTTGTGATCAAAATATTCACTCGTTCCATACTCAATACTGAAAAAGAGACTTAAAAATCAATTGTAATCACAATAAACGTCAGTAAAGTCTCTCAGCCAACCTTTGGGCTTTATAGAAATAAAATAAATCAAGAAGTTATTTACAAAGAAATGTATGGAGCGGTGTTTAGTGTTGAGTAAATGACGTCACAGACTCTGTCAAACATTCGTAAAAATATAATACTTCCTATCAGAATATCAAGAAAAAAAATGATCTAGTGTTTATTAGACCCTTAGAGATCATTCCAAGAAAGTTTCAGCCGAATTAAATTTTGAGCGATTTTCGTACTAGTCCCCCTTTAAAGAATCCTAGTCAACTACAATGCGCTGCGCGCAGAAAACAATGAATGCAATCCGCCATTTTCTCTGCCAGGCAAAATGGCGGTTTTGTAGGTGAAGTTTGGGAATTCAGCTCCATCGGTCCTGCTATCCAAGCTAGAACATATAATGATAAGTAGTTATTTTATGTTTTTCGTGAGATTTTATAAATGTTAGCAACGAATGTAAGGAAAATTTCGTGCGTAAACAATGATATAGGCACGCAGTGCATTGTAGTTGACTAGGATTATTTAAGCATTCTGCTCACTACTCACTTGGACGTGGTTTACAGGGACAAATCCGAATCATTCCTGGGTTGGCATGTTGAGCACAGTTGATCTCATTTGGGATATTTTCATATCCTATACACTCGCCCAAGGAGGAAGAGTTCACAGAGTAAAATGCAGGATGGTCTGGGTATTGATACTTGGTATCTGGACCACTTTTTATGATGCATGTGAGATTCAGAGCCTTGTAGATAGGTAATGCACTTTTTGAAGGAAAATCATGACCAGTCCTTGCACAAGTATGACCGTTGGTTGAACACACTTGGTCACATGACTGCCAACTTTGTGTAAGAAAGTACTTGACACCTGTAGAACAATAACCAGCACACGTCACACGTCACACGTCACACGTCACACGTCATACGCCTAACGCAGTGGATCGCCAATGGGCGACGTGGACCACCCACTTACATAGGTAGGCTGACGATGACGTTATTTGTTTTGGTTGATGGTTATTTAAATTGCTAACCAGAAATCTATTGGACAATCAAATAAAGCAAAGTGACAAAACCTATTGTTAAAATGGTTGGCACATTAATATCACAATGGCAACGTTCATAAACATTACGTCTACCTATACATTAGCCCAGAAGGTAGCCGTGCCTTTGCATCGAAGCGAAATATGAGGTGATCTTGCAATATTAGAATCACGAATGATTGCCCAATAAGTTAAAAAAAGGTCTCTATCATTGCAAGGTCACCTCATGTCTCGCTTTGATGCAAGAGCACGGTTACCTTTCGAGATGGCGCAGAGAACTTTGAAGGGGACTATTGAGTTTTGATATTACTAACCAGTACACGATAACCTGTGCGCACACGTTGTAGTTTCGTTCAAAGCGACAGTCGTGCTATTTTGTCTGGTAAAGATGAAAATCCCAGGAAGCCTAGCAGCACAGGATCGATGTCGTATCATGTGACCTATTCCACAGGAAGTGTCGCACGGAGACCAGGGAGCCCAGTTTCCAGGCAAAAGAAGGTTTCCTCTTGTGCTTTGATTACCTGAAAGAACCGTGGAATGATTACCAGAAAATGGAAATTTTATTGCTGATATCGAAAATAATTATCAATGGACCTTTCTCGCGCGGCAGCCTCGCATTCAAGCGTTTCAGGCGGGAATGGGAATACACATGGCGAAGTGTTATAAAGGTCCATAACCCCAATCAATAAGTACCTCATAACTTTAAACCCACCTTGAACATAAGCAATGAGGTAGTCATTCGGTATAAAGTCAAATAATGTGGTCCCTGGTAATTTCACTTTTAATTCGAGGAAATCTTTTCCCACAAATTCTGTATGAAGAGCTTCTAAATAGTATGGCTTGTTTCTCGTCATTTGAATTGTTGAAGATGTTTTATCCCTATGTGTTCTTTAAAAAGGTAAAAGATTAATTGATTTCAGATTAGCTTCATTATACATAATTTCGAATTAAGAAGAAGAAATACCTAAATTCAAAGGCAGTCAGTCACTCGGTAAGAACGAACACTCGAATGCAAGCATTCACGCGCGAACGAAGGAACGAACTATTGTATGAATGAATAAAGTAAGTTAGGAAAGAAAGAATGAATGAATGGATGAATGAATGAATTATTAAACGTACTTACTCTGCTTGAAGGATCATTTTCTTGCCAGCCGGATCATAGTCACTGCTCAGATAAACTTCGCACTTCCAATTACATGTCACATGGAATTGGTAGCTACCACTACTTGGTGCAACCATGTACGCACGCATGCGCTGACCATACCTATTGTCAGCATTACGTGGAACGTTAAAAGTCTCAAGGGTTCTAATCTTTGAAGGGCTATCAGGGAAGCGGGCATCTGAAATTAATTGCCTTATTGCTCCTGGACTGGATATTCCTGTCCATACTTCATTAAGGACACCTTTGATTTCTGTACAAAAAAGAAAAAAAGAAGAAGACTCGGCTTACTTTCAGGAATACATGGGATAACATCACAATCACTCACCATCAGCAATACATGGGATGACATCACAATCACTTACCATCAGGAATACATGGGATGACATCACAATCACTTACCATCAGGAATACATGGGATAACATCACAATCACTTACCATCAGGAATACATGGGATAACATCACAATCACTTACCATTAGGAATGCATGGGACAACATCAGAAGCCTGGTTTACTGATGGTGATGACAGCATAAGCAATGTCAATAAAACCTGTGATGAATAGAAAGAGATACACGTAGTTTGTCTTGTTATAGGGTAGTATTGCTTTTTCCTGTCATGTAAATATCTTGATGTGTCCTGCAGCCCCATCGATGCACTATATATAATATTGTAATTTATAATAAAACTCAAAAAACCAATGAAAAATAAAATAAACATCGAAAATCAAAAATTCGATAGTCTGATATTTTGGGAAGGGACATTTGTGTAGATATGTATATGTGTAATATTAGTTGTTTATTAAGGGTAATATTTTTTCGTATACAAATATAGTTTTCCGCAAACCGTTTCGTACAATTGTTCTTTGTTTTTGTATTTCTTCAAAATTGAGAATTCTCCTTTTTTTTGGTGGCTATTCGTTTTACGAAAGTAAAATGTATAAGCTTAAATGTAAATAATGGGCAAAAGCGTATTTTAATTTATATAATAAATGGCACTTAGGGATTAGTCATGCTTATCAATTGCTACTGTTAAATACAAAATGCTTGAAAACTATCGCTGTATACGTAGTATCAACGTAGGAAACGAAACTTTCAGAAATCCAGCCGTCTATTTCAAGGACTAGGGTGTGACGGAAACCATAAATTAAACATATATACCTTTGAGTTTTAATACCAACGCATTCATTCCTGATACTGTGAGGTTTATACAACAAGGAAATATATCAAGAAAACGAATAAAACGAGCATACACACACACACACAAACACACACACAACAACAACAAAAAAACGAGAAAAATACTTACAAAACCAACTGGTACAAACTTGACGAGGACGGAGAAAAAAACTTACTTCGAATTCGAGTCACAACTTATACTGATTTGAATAATCAACGAAACGGAAAAAAATACACGTAAAGACGGAAAGCAATGAAAAAACAATGAAACAAAGAATCTAAAGAGACTAGATTAACTTAACCAATCATACCTAGAACTTCGAAAGAATCAAAGAAATAGTTTCGTGTCCTGCATCTAGGAGATGAAACAACTAGATCTAAAACAAATATACTTCTTTTTTTTAAACGAAACCTTTCACTTTACACACCTGATAAAGATTTATTCTTGGTCTCACGGATAATACATCAAAACCAGTCATTGTATTTCTCATTGTAAAATGAAATAATGGTGATATCTCACTCCATGAGCAACAAGATCGACGCTACTCTCGAGCACTGACAACACAATATCCAAATGCGCAATAGATTATTTCTTTATATATAAGTAATTATTTGACCTTCACTAAAACTGTTAAGTAAACTTGTCTCGAGTGATATTAGTTTCTTGTTTCCCATGACAGGTGGCAAACAGAGCGATCTGTGCAAACAGAGATAAAAAAAACCAATAATATAGTGATTTGAATATATTTAATGAAACTTCCCCAGAATTAGAAATTGGCATTTCTAGCTTGTAAATTTTTCAAGCTTAATCAAACAAAAAAGAAAGCTTGGTAAAAATATTAAAAATATAAGATGATCACCATCGTACAACATTTGTGATTTTCCTGGATTTTCCTTCGGTAAAAAGAGTATAGGTCCATTAAATATTTTGTTATATGGATGCAAAAATGTTTAAGGATAATTTATGCCATCAGAAAGACAATTTAATAATATTATTATTAGACAGACTCGCTGAAATAAAATTACAAAGCTAAAAACATAAAAACATAAAAACATATAAGATATGAAATGAAAAAAATATTAATAGGAAAAAATCCTAGCAAGCTGCAGATTAACACCACTTTTTTAATTCGTTTCTGTAAAGATTAGA
This sequence comes from Anthopleura xanthogrammica, assembly GCA_964019055.1. Taxonomy (NCBI): domain Eukaryota; kingdom Metazoa; phylum Cnidaria; class Anthozoa; order Actiniaria; family Actiniidae; genus Anthopleura; species Anthopleura xanthogrammica. The sequence continues at coordinate 12,839,904 of OZ025216.1, read as the reverse complement.
GGAATTTATTTTGCTTTCCTTTTTCCTTCTTTGTTTAGACGATGCTTTTTTTTCATGATGACAATGACCTTGGCAGTAGTTCTGATAGTGATACTGATGATAATGACCTTCAGTGGCAGTAGTTCTGATATTGATACTGATGATAATGACCTTCAGTGGCAGTAGTTCTGATATGGATACTGATGATAATGACCTTCAGTGGCAGTAGTTCTGATATTGATACTGATGATATCAAACCAAGTTCTGGTATCATTAACCAGTCGCGCCAGGAAGGTGGAACTCGCAAAGCAGGCTGTTTTTTTTCTTTCTTGTTATTTTGTTTTGATTTTTTGTTCTTTTCTAGACGCGGTTTGCTCAAACGGTGTTGTTTGTTTGGTTCGTTTGGTGTTTGTTAAAAAGAGAAGCAATACAATTTACATTGATAATTTTTTAGAAATACCATTTTTTCAGTGTTCAGATGACAGATTTTTCACAAATACTTCCCTCTCCGAAAAAAAGCTATTTTGATGTCGATTATGATAAAAATAAATCACTGTAAAATTACATTGTCACGAATAACCTAACTTTCTAGAATCAGTTATCTTTTCTTGTAATACATTATTGAACCAAATTTGAAGAGGAAAAATCATAGACAGAGATCGAGCAAGAATGTTCACATTACTAGAAAAGAAACTCAAAAGACCCATGGCGATACCTTGAAAGAAAGCACCCGTTTAATTAACAAAAGAACATGTCATGGTCCTGCCCACTAACACAAGAAGAGAATATGCCATGGTCCTGCCCACTAACACAAGAAGAGAATTGCCCACTAACACAAGAAGAGAATATGTCATGGTCCTGCCCACTAACACACAAGTGCTACATGAATATATCCACACTTCGGTGGATTCTTGTGGATTCCGTGATATTTTTCATATCTTACATTTTTTTGCTCTGAGAAGTGTCGAATAGCATCAAGTCGACGCAATTGTTCATTCAGCCGTAAAGTTGTCCTCTTTTCCCTCGTTTTCGTCTAACTTTCATTCTTCCAACCTCCATTAATTCCGCTCCCTTAGAAGTTCCATGTCATGCATCAGTTTCAACTTTTAATCTTCATTGCGTATTATTTTCATACTGCCCAGGAACGGATTTTCCTTCCCTCTTTTGGGAAGCACGGGTGGTGTGCCGTTGCTTATGCGTCTCACCAGTGGGTTCGGCTCCGGTTTTCCTTTTTTCTTCAAAACCAGCTTAATTCCAAATTCCAATTCGATCCTGGGCTTCACAAGCAGAGCTGTGATACACAGCCAAAGTTTAATTGATTTTTTTCCTTCGTTCCTTTCTAGTTTCGTTTTTTGTTTTTGTTTGCATGGTTATTTCCTTCCTTTTTCTCTTTCTTTCTTTTCTTCTTAGAACATAAAAAAATGAAATGAGAAAAACAATTTCCTTTAAATCGGTTCAAGCTTCCCATGCCACTTAACCAAACTTCTTGATTATGAACCGGATACCTAAGAGCTTGGGGAATGCCAAGTAATGCCTTTGCTGAGACTTTTTTCTTTCTTGCTTATAATATTATTTCCATTTTCTTTACTTTATTGGAGTTTTCGTCAGTTCTTAGTTTTTCTTTGATTCCAGATTTTCAAACGTTCACATAATGTGACACCAGGCCTGGCTCTTCCAGTGGTCCTACTCATAACATTGTAGGCTTGATAGAGTGATTGTCAAGCGTTTAATTATATCTGCATACATGCCACCAGTTATTCATAGCTAAAATACTCACTTGCACTGCAAAAAAACAAAAAAAAAAACAAAAAAAAAAAAAACAGCGTAAAAAATATTGTTTACGTTTGTTTCTTCCACTATTTTTTAATATAATACCGAGCTTTCGCACTTCTAGTGCATCATCAGGGCGAAAAGTATGTTTTACAACGATTCAAATTATTTAAAGACTATAAGCGCGTGCGATTTGCGTTTTACGAATATAAGGACCAATCAGAGAAACAATACGATCTACGTGTATAAACAGATCTAAACGAACCTAACAGGAAAGAGACAAAGCGCGCACTGTAGAAAATAAAGCGCGAGCAAAAGAACTTAGGAACACTAATGTACGGTTTAAACCAATTCTAGATAGGACCTAAGATAAATATAAATAAACTATATAAAATAAGCTCGGTATTATATTAAAAAATAGTGGAAGAAACAAACGTAAACAATATGGTTATTCCCACTTACAATAACATTTTAGACACAGCGTAAAAAATGTTTTTGAAGAAAATCAAACATTCTCCATTAAAAACTGAACTCTCTGTCCCGTCAGGCTGAGATCCAAGAATACTCAAACTTGGTAAACCGTTACTAACAATAAATTTCAGTTGCTTATATTAATATCAGAGATTCCAAATGTGATAAATCATCGCCAGTTGAATAAAATAGAGAAATATGTAGTAATAATAAATAATTCAAAGTAACTGCAGATATTAACCGCTTGACAATCAGTCACCTCAATCACTTGGGGCAATTGTAAACACAGTGAAGGTAAGTGTTATTGCAGTCAGTTGTCTCTAAATATCTTAGATAAAAGAAACTGAAGGGAAAAAAACAATCTTTAAGAATTTTAGCTTAATTCACCAAGTTTCAACTTTTTTATCTGTTTTGTTATTGCTATTTTTTGTTATTGCTATTTTTTGTTGTTGCTATTTTTTGTTTTTGTGGTTACTGCTATTTTTTATGTAATTCCCACTTTTTGTTTACCTTTATCTTTTTCATGTTTTGTCATATATTCAGCTTTTTATCACAATTAAGCATATCCATGTCGTATTATCATCAACTGTTTCGAAATTCAACGTTATTACCTATTTATTCTCTTTCGTGCCAACACCTAGAATAGGATATAATCGTTCCAGCCAGTATCCTTTTCAAAATCTTATGAATAAAAGTTTATATTTGTATCCGGATGAATACATGATGAGGCACTCTGATTCAAGACATCTGATATGTCTCTATGAATGAACAAGTTTTCAACAAAGAAATGCGGCGTGAACTCAACGAATGCCAACACCCATCGTTTCCCCCAGTAAGACTTCACCATTCGGAACTTGGTTTGTGATAGTGCCATAGTATAGTAAAGCATAGTAAACACCTCTTTTGTTAGGTTAGGGTTTGTTTCATTATTTGGAAGACAATCTATTGTCATTTTTATCCTATGTATTGTTTTCATGAAACTTGTTGCAACGCCCCCAACGGTACCGTTATTAGAGTCTTAAGCAAACAAGGTACGTTTGGTTCTCTATTGATATATATGTTATGGGCTACTGGTTACAGGTTCCTCTACCTGTTACTCTGTTGTACGTTTTTCACAAAGTGTAAAACCTGTTCAGTGACACATCGGATATAGGTCGTTTGAATTTTTCTGTTATCGATAAGAAAATGACAGCATAAGAATAAAATAAATAAATAAATAAAATATGATTTAGCACTGGCTCATCTACAGAAGTAGCTATAATAATGAGTTAAAATCACGAGGCCACAGCCAAGCAAGTCTCGAAGTCAACAAAAATAATATTAAATGAAATAATAGAAATAACCGAAAGAAAAGAAAAAATACCAACATATTAAAAAAATTAGCGAAATTAGTTTTGCCCCAAAATAGGCAATATTTGGTACTTAATCGAAATTGAATTTCAAACATGACAACTATCAAACAGGCCCAATCAGATACCTCATTCTGAACCCTTACATTTAATATTGAAATTATTTAGGTATATCAGTATCATGGGAACATTGCATTTCATTTTCGAACCCCGGTAAAGGTGTTAATTGCTGAATATAAATATTAATCCTTGTGGATGATACAAAAAGTTACCTAATATATTCCTGGGGAAGTAAAATCTTGGGGTGTTCGTTGTGAACAAAAATGAAATCGTGGAGCTCCTAGGAGGTCACAAGCAAAAACATGGATATCTTAACCAGGGTACGAAAGTTAAACGCAATATGGGCTGACTGGTTTTGCAGAGCTTTGCATATTAAAGGAATATTGAAATTAAAAAAGGTTCAATTGTGATGATGTTTTGATTTAATAGCAGGCTGTTACAAAGCATTGTCATGGTGACCATTTTGGTGATAGCGGTTTCCTTGGTGACATTTCTAGCGGGAAATGCTTGTAAGTAAAAAGTATTTCAGTCCGATGTTGAGTTCAAATTCACGCTCGGGGTCGGTGGTTCGGGCCCTGTGGTTCGGGCCCTGTGGTTCGGGCCCTGTAGTTCGGGCCCTGTGGTTCGGGCCCTGTGGTTCGGGCCCTGTGGTTCGGGCCCTGCGTACGGTGCCCAACACCTTAGTAGAGGTTGTTTGATGGGTTGTCATTCGCACACTTTTTAGCCAATCAGATTGCAGGATTTGCTAATGATTTCAAAATGGATATGATTAATGTGGTAAATTTGTACCTAATTTGTAACCCACTATGATGAAGAAAGTAAAGTAATGGATTCATTCAAATAGGGTTCTCAGAAATTGGACACGTTTTACTAGTCCAAAATTAAGACGAATACTATTCTCTTTTTAGATTGTGAATCAGGTACGAAACACCCTTGGTTAAAGCATCAGCATGTTGCGCCAGACGATGCAACTTTTCGATACAACGTTCCAATGCGAAGATCCGGCTATCCACTGAAGAACTATGCAAACGATTCAAATTCTACTGAAAATTCAGATACACCAAAGAATCAACACAAAACTAATTGGAACAATGAGACAAATTTGCCGAAACAAGAGAAGAAGAATCTTCTTAGAAAAGGTAAATTCAAAGCCAGTGACGTACGGTTTTTGTAGCTTCATTCTTAATTTTGTTAGGTCAAGCACCTAAGAGGATGAAAGAGCGTAGCGTAGTACGGAACCATGGGATTTCATTACAGTATATCATATGCTGGTTATCACTGGTTATCACTGGCTATCTCAACTTCTGTTTCTTTAGTCATTCAGCAACCTTTCAAGAGCCCAGAAGCTGAACCAGGCGCCCGTGATAACGTGGCTGGATCCAAAAGAGTGGCCCCGGCAGCTGCGGGTGTACTTACAAAATTAGCGGGATCCGAGCAAGTCCAACAAGCTATCGTTGAAAAGGGAATCGAAGTGGCGGGAAAACTGGTCGACAAACAGTTGAAAATCATTGATGAAGCTCAAGGGAAAGCATCAGATTTTCTTAAGAAAGAAGTAAGTGAATGAAAAGTGTAAGAAATTTAGTCATGATGTGCTTCACAATCATCATCTCAATACTTTACTTGATTACTGCTCTCCGCACCAGGAGGCGCACCAGGAGGCGCACAAGGCTACCACACTGTCTGACCAACCCTAGACATTGACACTTGGTACTTTAGCGCGTTATGTCTCCAATTTGAACTGGGAGACAATCCCGGTTATTTCAAAAGGTTCTTTAATGTTTTCCATTTGCGGGTTACCGAGATGGGAGACGGTGCCTGCGATTCAGTTAACATCCTTATCGGAGATCACGTGAAGGCGTAACCATTTTGTAAATATCATCACAAAAGCAGCATCTTAAAATGCCTTGCAACTTTAGAAAAGCTTTTAAAAATATACTTTATAAAAGCACAGTTTATGATACCGTTATTGTGGTTATCTCCTGAAAGAAGAAAAGAAGGAACTTTGCATTTGATTTTGATGGCACTATCAACAGTTAACCAAAAGTTAAATGAAATTTTACCCAAATATTATCCTTTTTATCTTCAGATCAAGCTTGATATCACTCCAGACAAGGGATGGGAGACAGAAGATATGTTTCTTCCACCTGGTTACCACATCAATGCTGAAATCGAAGGCGTAAAAAAAGCGAGTTCTCCAGAACAACCACAAGAAGCCTATAATTACCCAGCAGGCATGGGGAGCGTGATTATGAATGGTTGCTGGGGGACTGGCTACAAGAAGGGTGACCCTTGTTTTGATGCTCTGGGAGCCACCGGACAGTGCAGGGTGAGTCACGGAAATACGTGCAGTAAAGGGAGTGAGTATCTTTCTTGCCGAGAAGGAATTGTCATTGTCATTGTCAAATCACAACATCATCTTGATTGACTTGAACACTAAGAAGAACAATTGGAGAAATGGAGAAATGGAATCCGATATCCAAGATGCAAATAGAGAAGACTGCAAGATCACCTTCAAATCTCTTTTTTTTGTCTTATTATTGTTCAATTTACTTCCATTGAGATTCTTTCTTTGTTTTCAGAATATGATTGACGGTGCTGCATTTATTGGTGTTGGTTTTGATGGACGTGGAGAATACACCCCTGAGTCCAGGAAGATGAGTATTATCCAGAGAAGTTGTGAGGGAGGTTCAACGTAAGTCTTGAGACCCTTAAAAAAAAAATCCTTGTGTTTTGCTTTGTGTTATTACACCGTTATCATCACTACCAGTCCACGATCACCACTACTGCTACCATCATTGCCATAATAGGACTATATGCTACATGCTGTATACAATTTCAAAATTATTGGATGGATGGATGTATGTATGTATGTATGTATGTATGTATGTATGTATGTATGTATGTATGTATGTATGTATGTATGTATGTATGTATGTATGTATGTATGTATGTATGTATGTATGTATGTATGTATGTATGTATGTATTTATGTATGTATGTATGTATGTATGTATGTATGTATGTATGTATGTATGTATGTATGTATGTATGTATGTATGTATGTATGGATGGATGGATTGGATGTATGTATGTATGTATGTATGTATGTATGTATGTATGGATGTATGGAAGGAAGGATGAATGAATGAATGAATGAATGAATGAATAAATGGATGGATGGATGGATGGATGGATGGATGGATGGATGGATGGATGGATGGATGGATGGAGAGATGGAGGGAGGGAGGGATATTTCAACAGCTAATAATGCTATTACCTTTAAAGGGGGACTAGTACGAAAATCGTTCAAAATTTAATTCGGCTGAAACTTTCCTAGAATAATCTCTAAGGCTCTAATAAACACTGGTTAAAGTTTTTTCTTGATATTCCGAAGGGAAGTATTATATTTTTACGAATTTTTAAAGAAGTCAGTGACGTCATTTACTCAACACCATACATCGCTCTATACATTTCCCTGTATTTTGTGATCAAATATTCGCTCGTTCCATACTCAATACTGAAAAAAGAGACTTAAAAATCAATTGTAATCACAATAAACGTCAGTAAAGTCTTTCAGCCAACCTTTGGGCTTTATAGAAATAAAATAAATCAAGAAGTTATTTACAAAGAAATGTATCGAGCGGTGTTTAGTGTTGAGTAAATGACGTCACAGACTCCGTTAAAGATTCGTAAAAATATAATACTTCCTATCGGAATATCAAGAAAAAAAATGATCTAGTGTTTATTCCAAGAAAGTTTCAGCCGAATTAAATTTTGAGCGATTTTCGTACTAGTCCCCCTTTAATATCGCCTATAGTACATTGCAATGTATTGTTTTGTAGCTATGATGGCTTTCAAGTGCCAGACACGATGAACGTTCACGGCATCTACGACACTAGTGCACACATGACCGTATTCACATCAAGGTCTGAATACCAGAGTTATTTACAGGGAGAGGCAGGAGTATCCGGTTCTTTTTTGGGTTTTTACGCTGGTGTCAAGAAGGCGTGGGGCAGCTCTGAAAGTGGCGCAAAACAAACCAATCTTGCTGTCTTTGATATCGATGTGGACAGGTAGTGTTTTTTTATGTGCTTTTTAAAGCCTTGTTACTTTTTGTCTTTCTTCTTCTGCTTAACGTTTTTCGCCAATTCTATAATTTCTTTTTTTTCTTCAGATACGAAATCTTTAAAGACGAGGTTAAACCACAAGATCTGAGTAGAAACTTCTTGCGAGAGTTTGTTAACCTTCCAAACACTTATTTTACTCCTGGTGCCCCAGCTAAATTTCGTAAGTCACTGATTTCCTTTACTGAGATTTAAAGTGACAACTATCGAGTGTTACGACTGATTGGAATTAGCAATGCAATAATGAATTATGGATCTTTCTGTTTTATCTACACACCGTATCGAAATATGACGCCGACCAATTTGAATAACTAGTGTCCTGCCGACTGACTGAAATATAAAAGCGTTTTTACATGTATATATGAGAGGCTAGTCAGTCGAGAACAATGAGTTATTTAAATTGGTCGCGATATTTCGATTCGGTGTATAACTTATTTTGTTTTTCTGCCAATTTTGAATTGCAAATGTTGAGCTGTCGACGAAAATATTCCTTTCGCTCCGTGTGGCTTTTACTAGACTGGGTTGGGTTAAATAACTCGGGTGTTATGTGATCTGATGTGAAAAAATGAGTTAATAAGGAATTAGGAATTTATCATCGTTTTTTTCCGCTTCTCTTCATCGTCTCACCAGAGGACTTCATTCTTCGTTGGGGAACTCACTACATCAAGTCTGCAAGATTTGGTGGCCAGCTGGAGCTACGAAAGACACAATTAGCAAGTAGGACTGCTAGCAAGGAAGAATTCGCCGAAGAAAGTGAGGTTGAATTCAAAAGTCTGTTTTGGAGTGCAGGATCAAGATCGAGTTTCAAATCTGGTAGCTCGTCCCAATCACAAAAGAATTACATGTCTACATCAATAAATGTGCAAGGAGGGAGTCAGAGAGTAGCGGCAGTGATTACTGACATGTATTCACCTACATTCAAGACTGAATTTACGGTACGTAAATAACACATCCATGCATACTATCATCTGACTCAAATCCATCCTAAATCAGCTGGGTTAAGTGTACTGAACTCAGTGAACTTCGGGAACACACGGAATGTTGCGATTACAGGAGTTCTAGAAACTAGAACGTAAACAGATACTTAAAAGAAACAGGTTGCCGACACTTACTCTAATTTGATAAAGAAGAGTTGTTATAGTAATACATAAAATGCGATCAGTTGACAGATATAGATTTCTTTCGTTGGTTTAGGAATGGCTTGAGAGCATACCCAGCTACCCCAAAGCCTTCAAGTTCCTCATGGGATCTATCACCGACCTGGTAGATTTTCGGGCCAACGATTTGTTTCCTGACGAAAAGATAGACTGGGGATGTGAAAAACATGGAGATAATCTCACTAAAGATGTGTCCAAAAAGATGTACTACATGCAAGAAGGCAAGCGAGTTTACTGTGAGTTTTCCAGTCGAACTGAGATGGACGTTTTGTTAAAACGTAAACGCGTGAGTCTGAAGAGAGCCATTGAAGTCTACATGGAAGAGGTAAACTAATCATTATCTAGGAGTAAATAAAGAATTATAAAAGAATTGATTTACAATTAAGAGAAATCCTTTCTGCAAACTTTCTCGAACTTGTACTTGCAATATATGATTGTTAATATAATTAAAAACAAGGCACTTTTTTCGATCCCAAGGGTCCGATGTCCATATCAGATGTCAGTCTGCCTGCAGGAAAAGCTGGATGCCAAAGCAATGATCCAAGATATAAATCGGCAACCAAGAGGCCATCTTGGACTGAGATGACAACTGGACGCAAACGCTTTATTGTGATTTTCGACATGTTAAGAGATATTATAGGGGACCCTGAATATGGCTTTGACATCCAAAAGTCCATGTCAAGAACTGCTCAATACAGGTATGGTTAAACAAGCCTGGTACACCAGTGCACGTGCTTCATTCCGGCCGATCCTGAAGAAAGAGCATGCTGGCGCGTTTTTACTTAGCGGTATAAATTTCATTGATGCCGCATTTGCGCCATTGTATCCGCTCTCTCTACCACAGGGAACCCGACTTTTTTTTATTTGTGAGATCATTTAGAGTTTCCTGTTGGTTCCATATCTGCAAGTAACTTTGTTGTTTATGGGATTCCTGGGATTTGAGATCGATTTAGAGGATTAGGCAAGCTGTAATAAGATCTTGATTGTAAATCGATAGGCGCGGTTTAAATTCTGTAACTGAACCTACTCTCTAGCAAACCGTCAGTCTAAAGAGTGCGTTATCAAGTACGTTTGAAAGGCACAAGAAAATGAAACCCCCTCTCGAACCCGGAAGAAAGGGAGGGAGGGAGCCGGTAGGGAGGGAGGGAGGTAGGTAGGAGCGGCTGGAGGAGAAAGTTAATACATTATTAATGGTTTGCTTGTCATGTTTTAACAGCGAAGGCAAATGGCACACTGGAGACGAAAATGGAGACTTTCATCTCTATGACGGTTTTAATAACGGTGGTAGCGGTAACGCTGGTAACAAGAAAATCTCCATATTTGGTCTTGTTCTGACTTATAACGAGGTCGATGGTAGTCTTGTTCTAGACAACGCAGATTATCAAGAATCGAAAAAGTACTTTCCAGGGCTAAGTGAGCTTTTGAAGGGTAAACAACTTGCACGCCTTGAGTGGCCGGTCAACGAAGTTTTCCAAAAAAGTGTAAGCAATAAAAATAAGAACCCAACAGGGCATTTACCCTGTAACATTCACTGGTCCAACGGGCTTAGGTTTGATCCGAGTGATCCCGGTGGCAAGTGTCTTCATTTCACGGCTTCTACCAAAGGTACTTTGTATGTGGTTGTCTCGGCGGTTCCTAGTAACAAGGACACATGGTATCACGTTGAAATTTCACCATTTGGAGTTGGCATCTACAAGGTAGGCAGTTACATTTGGTTATTTTTTAGAATGATAGTCAATGCGGATAGATTTAATGCCGCTTGAACTTCATGACATACATATGGATATTGATAATGCTCAAGACCATTCACCGGCTCATCGGTACTTTCGTGCGGGAGGTCGTGGTTCGAGTCCCGGCGGGACCAACACTCAGGGTCTTAAAATAACTGAGGAGAAAGTGCTGCCTTTTTAATTACATCTACAAATGGTTAGACTTTCAAGTGGCTCGGATGATCACTTTAAATGGCGGCCTCGCCTCTCCACACTTCATAATTACCGGCTAACCAATATTGAAAGAACGTAAAAAAAAAAAAAAAAACCACTGAGGACGTAAAAAAAAATCCTTGCAGTGATCACCCTTTTTTTTACACTTCATCTAACCATCTCTCGTGATTGTAAAACGGCTTTGGATTATATACGTATTGAAAAAGCGCTATGTAAATCATAAAAAACATTGACCACTTTTTTCGCTGGATTACTAAAAAGATGGTTGTGTTAGCAATGAAAGTGAGATGTTAACGGAGAAGCCCTTACTGGGAGTATCGGTTTTACAAGGTTTCAAACTAATAAACAATCTGAACTTTTATTTCAGTCGCAACGACTCAAGGTATCTACAATTAAAACCAATGCTGCAGCCCTAGGAGACGATCTCTTGTACCAATCGTACTTTGTTTGTGTTACTGAGACAACAACAAGTACCGTTATCGAGTATGGCAAGTCCCTGGGCTCCACGGAGAGTGGAGATGTCTACTTGTCCATGATTGACCACAATCAACCGATTCATGCTCGCTTTTATTCCTTTGGTAATGGAGAAGATCCAGCACAAATTGTTGATTCTCATGTGATATCGCGTAAATTGACCATAGCAGAATGTAAAGGAGATACTTACCGAGATAACGAGGAGCCCAATTGTGTACAAAAATGTCACGAAGCCTGTGCTCCACTGGCAGGTAAGTAAGATATGTTTATGAAATTGTGTCAGTGTTATATCAATTTTGCTATAAACCAAATATGACTTCACGGCTAAGAAGTGTTCCAATTTTCTTTCAGGATGCAAAGCAAATTCCCAAGGTGAGCCAAAGGCATCAGAGTGCAACGAGTGTCGTTATGCTAGGACTAGGAATGGTGACTGCGTGAATCAATGTGCTGCAGGAGAAATACCGAATAAGGATAAATATTGCACAGGTGAGTATCAAACTATTAGTACACGAATAACACACGAACATAATACTTCTACTAGCTAATTGTTTTCCCCATTAATTTTTAATTGAATCTTTCAGTTTCATTTGATTTGAACTTCAAGAGTGGTGCTGAATCCAAAATTGTTGGTTTCCCGACGTTAAACCTGTTTTCCATCTGTTTCTGGATTAAATTCAAAAATCTTGAGGAACGTTCTCCATATCAAATTTTGAAGTATCATAACAAAGGCTCGGAATTAAGATTGTTTCATATCAACGTTTTAAATAACGAAAATGGATTGAACGTTTATTTCCGCGTAGATAGAACAAGGTGAGTCTAGCTAGATTTTCATTGGCCCTTTGCTTAGTTCTTGAGAAACAGGTGTTAGCATATAGAGACCTCAGGAATGACTTTTATTACTGGGTTGCCATGGTGGCAAACCAGTCTTAAAATGAGATCCGTTTTTCGGGCGTCAGGTAGACCATAATGTCTATTGTGACGTCACACGTCATGATTGGTCGAGAACTTGTGACCATAGCAATAGTCTGTCCAATGAAGTTGTGTTGTGTTATGTATTTGTGTACAAATATGATCGACAATTTAATAGAATTTGCCACATGATATCAAGCACCAGGTATTTATAGCTTTCGGTGTTTGGTTCTGTGGCCTACCATTGTCTTTAGCTTTTTTAACGATACGCTTGAACTACTTACAAACGCACACGCCGTACGTGGTAGACCCACACTAAACGATGTTATTGCGCGAATTTGGAACGGGTTGGTCCACGTACTCAAAGAGAGAAGTCTGAGTATCTATGAGCTATCTTTTAGAATCTCTGAGCAAACTACGAGAATCATAGAACTAGACAACCTAGTCAAAATAGACTAAGAGAATCTATAAACTATCTAGCTATGATCAAACTAAATCTTAACAGATCTCAGATACAAAAAAGTATACTGAGACAAACTACAAAACGACTGACAAACAAAGCTTTGATGAAAGCTGACTCAAAGAACTTATAGAAGTCAGACGAGCTGATAGTGATCTACAAGAAAGCGAACTGCCAAGACTCCTTGTTGAATATTTTCATCTATGAAAATACAGCAAACAAAAATTGAGGGAAAACAAATTACCAGTTAAACTGATATATTGATCTTCTTTTCCTTGTAACCGAAGCATTTTTTACCACGTTGTCCGCATTTCGATCCCACAAGGCTTTGCGATATCTATTTTTATTGCTTACTATCAATAGACGTCACTTCCGGTATTATCTCCGTTCTAACCAGCTTGGAGAATGTTGGAAGTTGTCTGTGTATTTTGTTTTCTGGTTTCGTGTTGTAGAAATTGTCAGATAATTATTTTGACATGATTTGATTTAAGAATCACTAGTTGCCCCCTAGTCAAATCCAAAAAAGTCACGTGATTGATAGTAAGCAATTGGAACAATGGCTTATGAATTGTAAAGCTTTTTTTTCTAAATCAAAGACGTGCTCTTTATCATAGCATGTAATCTTATTTTCCTTGTGCTTAAGTTATTGATTTGTGTTTTTTCTGCTCTCCAGTACTGAAACTCAAATATTTCCAACGAAATTTGACAAAGATGACAAATGGCATCATTTCTGCGTTGTTCGAGATAGCAACTCAGGTGAAACAAAAACCTTTGCTGATGGTGTCAACCCATATGAGAATCACAACATAGATTTTATATTACCAAGAAGAGTTCCACTGGCAGGAGGAAAGATGTTTTTCGGAGGATCTGGGTTTTATCAAAATTCTGAATTAGCGCTATCAGATTTCAATATCTGGGACAGGATTTTGACGGATGATGAAATTGCTAAGATGGCTCAGTCGTGTGATGGTGGTAATCGAGGGAATGTGAAGGATTGGAGTGATATGAAGAATGAGCTGACACTCAGTAAATACAAGCTCACAACGCCTTCCAAGTGTAAGAAGTCAGAACAATAGGGTTATTTATGAACTCTATAAGTATCGACTATGAAAACAACCAATAAAACAGTTATCAAAATAAACGTTGAAAAGCGTGCAATTTCCCAGAAAGAGTCAAATAGAAAATCCTAAAGCTAATTTATGTAGAGTACAGTACTCTAAAAATCCTCGGGCCTCCAATGAAAATCTTTGTTTATGTAGAAATAATAAGTAAACGATATTTTAATACTTCATAGTACAAGAGCTTTAAAATTTAGATAGCTAATCCGTAACTGTGAATCAAAAATATGTTGTCAAACATTGATTTATCGTTTCAACTTTGCCATAAATGATCGGATTGTGGAGCATGCAGTAACGTACTAGGAATGTGTGGGAAAGCATCTCAACCTATCTCAATACATGTAATGAAGCCATTAAACTCTCTAAACTTATCGGTAATATCATGGGCGGATCCAGTTTTTTTGAAGTGGGTCCACATGTCAATAGTCAAGGAGCAACGAGCGGCGAAGAAACTTCAAGGAGGATTTCATTATCATCATCATCATCATGTTCTTTTTCTTCTTCTTCCTTTTTTCTCCTCTTCGTCCTTCTTCTGAGCGTTGTCAATTATTGGCACCTCCTTCCCAACAACATACAATTAGCTTAGAAAGATGTGTTCTTACATTTGTTTTAACTGCGTTCCGTAGTTCTGTAATCCTCCAGCAGTAGATGATTGGATTGATGATCCCATTCACCATGAGGAGAGTTTCGGCTACAATCACCATACTCCTTAATCCCTGTGTGTACTCCTTGGCCAAAACAAAAACAGCCATGAACGCAATACTTGGAACGTAACTCAAAACAAAAGCTCCTATCACATAATTCATAGTATTGACCGACTTCTTAAATCTAGGCATGTTTAAGTATGGCTGGTTCGTGGAGGGCTGTTGGGCATGTATTTGTGCCGAGTGCCTTCGTATTGCTTTAGAAATATTTACAAAGAAAAACCCATTCAGAACCAGGACGGTGGATCCAAAAAGCAAGACCAAAATTTGATTAATGATCGGCAATTCTAGACTTTCAAAAACCACTCGACCAACGCAAGTAAGTGCCGAAAATCCCCAGATGAAAACCAAGAGTATACCACAACGTCTAGGTGTGACAAACTCTTGGTATCTTAGGTGCAATCGAATAGCAAGGAATCTATCTCCTGTGATGGCAGTCAATGTAAGCAGCGTAACAATCGCGAGTACTGTGCTACTCGGTGTATAGATATTTCGAACTTTCAGGAAAAGCGAAGCATCGCGTTTGTACTCAGCGAACAAGTAGACACAATATAACGGCTGTGTGATCAAACTTGAACAAAAGTCGGACGCCGCTAGGCCAAGAAGAAGAATGTTGGAAGACGTTCGTAGTGATGTTTTCATGGTGATAGTTGCTATGATTGCCAGGTTGATACAAGCAGATATCGCAAAAATCAAACCATGGATAGCAATAAAAGTCAGAAGAAAGTCATTGTGGTGTTTATTGAGATGTATATATAAAAAATACGCCTGCGAAAGCATATGTGAAGGTCGTATTGGAGCCGTTTGGTTGGCCATTCTGTCCATATAGTGATTCATAGCCAGTGGCTATCAAACAACTCCTATTAGAATTTAAAAAGGTGATTTTTGTGGAGGAAGGAAAATCGTAGAACCTGAAGAAAATCCCTCGAAGCACAGAAGAGAACCAACAAGCGTCTCTACTCACTCCATATATATGTACTCTGACATTATTCGATTGC
Organism: Anthopleura xanthogrammica; assembly: GCA_964019055.1. Taxonomy (NCBI): domain Eukaryota; kingdom Metazoa; phylum Cnidaria; class Anthozoa; order Actiniaria; family Actiniidae; genus Anthopleura; species Anthopleura xanthogrammica. The sequence goes on along the minus strand of OZ025216.1, from coordinate 12,824,388 downwards.
TTGATTAAGGTGGCTGAATTGATAAAAGCTGACTGAAAGACGAAATTTCGAATCTGGAAGCTCTCCACCGGCGATCCTGGCGAAAATAACAAGTCATCTACCACTTACTGAAGCAGGTGGATATTAGATTGATTGCTACTTTATAGTGACACCACACACTGGGAAGCACTAATTTGATTTCATTGCTCTGTAGGTCGAAAAAAAAAGCTTGAACCAATAAATTCGAAACGTGTGTAAGTACTTTGGTACTTTGCCGAGTTATAAAGAAAACAATTATGACCAAAGCAAATAAAGCTAACAAGTTTTTCTGATAACCCATGTGGACAAGTTGGGACGGCAAGGAAAACATTTTATTGTCTCTCTATATTTCAAAGGAACGGGGATAATATTTTGCTATTTAAAATTAAAGTCTATAACGTTCTCTCGAGTATTATTTCCTTTTTATCTGTGAATGCCTAAGAAAAATGTTGATAAATCTGGAAATCATGCTGAAAAAAATGTGTCTAATTAAAAAAATACTTTCTACTCACAGCAATGAAAAGACTGAAAAACTGAAAATGAATAAATAAATGGATGAAAACTTCCGTTACAGATTACAGACGTGGTCATGACAGTAACGTACGCGATTACTATGTGATTACATGACTACTAATTATCACGCGCGTTGTGAATGCGTACTCTTGCGTCCTCTTACACGGATTTGTAAATACAGTGATGTAATGAGCGGAAGAGAAAGAAAATGTCCTTTAAATATAGATGTTGTTACGCTGAAACATGGCGGATAGAAACATCCTAGAGGAAGGTCATTTACTAGAGAAAAATCAAAAGAAATTGTAAAAAACAAATAAAACATAACTGCTTTCTTAGTCATTGTAAAAAGTGATGTCCCTAATGTTGATTTTCTTTGATAAGCTAGAATAATGAAATAACTTGCTATGTCCACAAAACGGCCTGTCTTCACTCATGCACTGCTAACCAGTGTAAGGCGGACGTTATGTGTTTACAAGAGTAGGGGAATGTCACCCGGTACAACGGTCTCGTCTCGGAGGCACACTACTAATCTCACTCACGATTGTAAACTGCGTGGCAGTCGGGCTATGTGCGCCGTAATAGCAGTACAAATTTCGTAACTATCCTCCAAACTATATCATATAAAACTGACCAGTTTTAATAATAATAATAAACTTTATTAATGTGTCAGTAATTCCTAGCTTGCACTCAGTACAAGCTAATTGGGGACACCTGTCTACCTGTCTACTATAAAATCATATAATAATAAAACTTTACATTAGAATAAACTAAGTTAAGATATGAATTGATATATACATTATAAGACTAAGACCCAACCCCAACCCCACACCCCAATGTCCCTCCCCCTCCCCTCCCCTCTTACCCGTTATCTGATCATCAATCTAATATGTACACTTCTTAAAATATATACAAAGGTAAGAATTTGAAACTAAGTATAATTAAGACTAAGGTCGAGTTTAGACGTCGAAATCCCACATGCGCCGAATCCAACGCGAACGAACTCAACACTAGATTGCTCATTCGCGCTTAGCCTGCGTAGCGGCGCATTTTTGGGGTTTTTGGGGGGAGGGGGTGGGGAGCGAGAGAGGAGGACTGGGTAGGAGGGAAGAGGGAGGGAGCGCCTGCAATGATGCTATTGTTTTAGTGTTTACCGCCTACTCGTTGCTATCCAATCATAGTCATGATAGTCTTCGCGGAAAGCTAACCAATCACGGCTCAGCTTAGGTTTTCCCAAACATATATTTCATAGTGTAATCCATCGTTATATTATGATATTCCTCGTTCTTCTAATTCAACTCCGCTATACCTCCGGGCTATACCTACACATATTTCATTGGGTAATCGATCGTTATTAGTAATATCCTTCGTCCTACTATAAAGCAAACTCGGCTACCCAAACATATTTCATCAGTAGAGTAATCGTTATTCGTTATGATATTCCTCCTTCCAATAATATTTAGTAAATAACTGAACTCCAAATAGCGAATGATTTTTTGATAGCCTGTAAATATCTGCGATCTGTCGCACATTGCAAACACAATTGAGTGTTTGCCAGTTGTTATTTAATTTTCATCTAGATTTTCTAGCTACTCCGCCAGAGAGCATAAATATAACCCAATGGATTGAGCTTCTACGATTCTATTGAGGCCGTTACAGTCAGTACAAATCCAAAGCCTCGACAATCTTGTTCGACAAGGGTCAAAGATCAAACTTTTCCCGTATCCAGTCGGTAAAATGGCCACTAAAGCTTTACCAATAAATAACTGACGTATCGTTTGATATTTTTCTTTCTTTAGATTGAAATTTTCGCCTTTAAATTCTTTTAGACTAGCTAGATACTACAATTCTTAAAGTCTCTTCAAAATCTTTGTCGATAATTATTACTGTGCTGTTATATGTCATTTCAGAGATTGACATGTGATGATTGATGTCAGTCACCTCTCAACCAATAGGAATTTCCCGCACCCAGAATGAACGAGTAAAAACGCTTAAACAATAGCGTCATTGCAGGCGCTCCCTCACTTTCCCTCCTCCCCAGTCTCCCTCCCCCCCCCCAAAAACAAAATGCGCCGCTACGCAGGCTAATTCGCGCTAGACCCGGCACACGCGAAATCCGACGCCCAAACCGGGCCTCAGTCTATATAAATATGATAGACATAATACTTAAATAATAATTAAAATAACATAACCTATGATCTAAGTGTTACACAAATAACAGTTCTTACATTTCTCTGAGATGAGATATTCAATGTCCATTTTTCTCACTTGTCTTTTGAATATACTAATTGTTTCTGAGTTCTTTATATTACTATTTAACTTGGACCATATTACAGGACCAATGTATCTGATACTGTGTTTACCATAGGTGGTTGTTTTAATCCTAGGAATGGAAAAATCGTCTGAATTTCTAAGGTTGTAACTACAGCTATTTAAATTAAAGATATCCGATATGTAACCAGGACATAAATTATTCTTAACTTTGTACATTATTATCGCTATCTCCTGCAGCCTTCGGTTGAATAATGTAGGAAGTTTAGCCCTAGCAAGAAGCGCTTTGTATGTGCTGTTCTTATCACAATAGATTGCTCTTAGTGCTCTCTCTTGTAAACGCTCAACCTTTCTACTATCAGAAGCTCTACAAAAATGCCATACTGTCTGGCAGTAAGCTAATTGAGGTATGATATAAGATTTGTAAATTCTTAATTTTGCTAATGTAGGTAGCAAATTTCTCAATCTCATAAGAAGTCCAACTTTTCTAGATACCCTTTTAGATAAATCATCTATGCATGTGGTTACTGAACTTCAAGTGTTCATCAAAAGTAACACCTAATTTTAACAGTTTCATTTCAGAGTCACTTTTTATTTGCTCGTCCAGAACTTTGATGTTCATTTCTTTGTTCTTTTGTTTCTGTCCAAAGCTGATTGACTGGAACTTGTCGTGGTTACACTTGAGCAAATTTTGTTTGTACCAATTTGAGATGTCCTTTCCCTCTTTCGTCAGAGTCCTTTCCACGTCTTCAATCTTTTCACCAGTAGCGTACATTTGATGATCATCTGCATACATTGTGAGACTACTTTTGTCAATATTGTAGACTAAATCGTTTTGGAATACGTTCCACATACGTACCCTCATGATGAGAGTACACCAGTTTTGGTTTCTTTCTTTTTTAACTTTTAACTGCATGGGGTTTGTAAGCGATGACTGTCACTCAGAGAACATGCACTTCGATATTCTACAATTCAAGAAAATCGAAATTGGGGTAAAAGGCTTAGCGGCCTGTGAATAAATGAATGACATGATTATTCGTTTATAAAAAAATCTGGCCTTTTTTGGCTTTCAGAGCTAGAGTTTCAAGGTTCGATCCTCAGAATCTCCACGTCTGTTTCGACTTCTATCAGTCTAATCCATGTAGCTTCAGCTTTGAATCCTCTTAAAAGAGTAGAGCACTGATGGAAGGATGGGGTAAATGGCCCACCGTCGGCTTCCTAAGGTGAAGGAACTAGACATCATGATCAAATATATTTACTTTACTTTAACCTTTTACTTATCAAGTTCTTAAACGAAAAAACGTTATCTTACTTTTAGGATTTCGAAAGAGTCAGTTCTTAATTTTGCAGTTAGTCTTTCCTTTCTTTTTAGTAATTTCCCGAATTCTTACGTAAATTCAAAATGTAGCTGGATCCGATCAACGTCGTGTCATGCCATCCTCAGCTTGAAACGTGTCTTGTACTCAAGCCAATGAAATTCAATCGTGTCAGAAAAAACGTACTCAAGTAAAATGAATAGATTGGCAGATTTAAAGAGCATCTTGATATGCTTTCAATAGAATTCACTTGTCTTTTTTATCTGTTAACGAAAATGTTCGCATTTCACCCTTGTTGTTAATACATATTGAAGCATAATTGAGGTATAATTTATTGAGCTAGGTATATACAGTCTGTTTATCCCATTTTTGCTATTCACCTTGGTAACCATGGTAAATCCATATGTAACCACAGCTATTAGAAGATCAAACAGTAGTGACCACATGTGAGGGAATACGACATATTCACTTCTCTTTGAATTGGAATACTTCTTGCAAAAAGCCTTACCAGTAAAACAGCTTCTATCATATGTAAACAGCTTAGAGACCAAGCGAGTTATCTTGAAATGCTCGGGACGTTGATGTTGACTTCCCACAGTGCATTGGGTAGAAAACTGCTCAGTTACCGGCTGAAGACGTTCCTGAAAATTTCACCTTTTTAAGTATTCGTAATAACTAATGACTAATAATATTCTACGAATATATTTACTGAGGACAAATCCAAAGCGAAAGAACCCTTCCAAGCAAAGCTTCTTACCTTCAGTCATTCAGATGACATTACTCAGTCGGATTTATGAAATGTTTTGTGAAGTAGTTTAGACACAGCACTGCGTATTTCCCTGTTTCGTACGCAGTAAATCAAGGGGTTCAAAATACCATTGAGCATCAAGAGTGTTGGAGTGACTGTCAATAAAACACACATACTTTCGTTCATTTCCTGCCTCACAGCCCGGACAGCAATCAGGGATGCAATAAATGGAACATAGCAAAATACAAAGGGTAGGATCACATAGTACATTGTTTTCACTGATTTTCTGTATCGTGGGATGTTAATTGAGTGCTGTGAGGAATGCTGTTGCGATTCTATTTGTTCTGAGTGTTTGTTGATGGCTTGAGAAACCTTGAAGAAGAAATACGCATTCAGCGCAACAAGAATGATCGATTCCATAAGTTCTAAAATTATTCTGTTATAATGATTAACAAATAGTCGGCAGATGAGAAAAGCAATGCTTGTCATCCAAATAATAGCAAAAACAATAGCATAACGTCGAGTTGTTACAAGCTCTTTGTATCGCAGATGAAGATGGATAGCCAAGAAGCGATCGGCTGAGATGGTTGTCAAAGTGCCAAAAGACACAAATGCTTGCAGCAAAAAGCTGTAATAGAAAATCGTACCAAAGATATGTTGTAGTTGCTCCATATAAAATAGCTTGGTGTAAATCCATACACAGAAGACTGGCTGGGAAAAGATAGCAATGCCGAGGTCAGACACAGCTAAACCAAGAACAAGTATATTAGCTGGGGTTCGCAGAGATGTTGTCTTGGCAAATACTATCATGACCAACAAGTTCAGAAGAACAGCCACAAAAGCAACGGTAGAATTTATAATCAACATCGAAAGAAGAAAGTTTTTGTGATGTTTGTTGAAATAAGCTGGACAGTCCTCGTTGGCTGGATGGTGTTGCCATTGATCAGTAGCATTTGCCATCCAAAAACTACAGTTTTTATTGCTCATTTGGAGATCCAGACATTTATAGCTGTTGTTAAGGCTTCCCATATCTTACCGGATCTAAATGAGTTTGCGCGCGAAACGACCTCGTTTCTCACAAAATGAATCTAGTTCAAGTTAATGAGCCTATTTTTCAGCAATGGACTGATAACTACGGATACGGCAATGACAGTGAATACAATGGGTAATTTTCGTGCTCTGATGTTGACACAGGTGATGTGATGGTCTGTAAATGAAACCGCAGACAATGTCCAACGGCTTCATACCAGGCTCGCCGTCTAATCTGCAAGTACAATGAGCAGCCTAGTGGCACTGGTGGCAACTATTGAATTTATCAAAAAAAGACAAATTAATTCCCTAATCGGATAAAACTTTCTTGTCTTTGGAAAGATGGATGAGGTGATTAATTATTCAAGCAACTGCGGTTTTTTATGTGCAATATCAATTGCTTTATTGATCATTAGGCTAAATGTAGTTTTATTTACTAATGGATGATATTAGGACCTGCCGAGGCTGCTAGCTAGGTTAATACACTAACCATTAAAAAGAATATTGGCCTCTGCATGTCTTTGTCTCATAATAAATAAAGACACGAGTGTCTGAAAATAAGGAAAAAAAATATATATATATATACTCATCCGGGATCTCCTCGCTAGTGAGATCACCTATGACGTCATTGATATTACTCTCATTACTTGACATTTGCATGGTACCGTCATATACTACTTGTAATTGAATCCCAGAATCCCTTACAGATATTTTTTTGTCATTTAATTGGCGTTTATTCATAGGTCAGTCATAACTTTCAAAACAAAAGCAATAATACTCCAGTGTTCTTAATTCTAAACTGAAACTTTTATGTAAATCCCTCGGAGCTTGTCACAGTAAGACATAGCAACGGTAACCAAGGGATACGAACCGTTACCATGAATGACCTGTCTGAGGCCTTTGAGTTTCTATAAATATAGCTTTCTTTGTACACGAGCAACAGTTTTATACTGTTTTGTTCTTTACAATACGAAATGGAGAGAATGTGTTTACACAAATGTGTGGACACACATGTTGTCCATTCTGTCAAACTTGCCAGTAAAACGTCGCTAACAGGAAAGCTTTTTGACAGTGCAAGATAATAGACCAGTGGTCGTGATAGTAAAGGATGCTATATATAATGGAAGCAGCCTATTTTCGAACAAATCCAACGTATGACTCAAACCTTTGCAGGGGCGGCGGAAGCGGGGGGGCTGGGGGGCACTGGCCCCCCACTTATTATTATTTGGGGGGGGGGGGGGGTTGTGGTTTGGATAAATCATAAACTATAAATCATAAATATTTTAAAAGGCATTTGTATTTTGTTTTTTGTAAAAAAAAATAATTGTAGTGCCCCCCACCCCCCCCCCCCCCCCCCCAATAATTTTCAGCTTCCGCCGCCGCTGATTTGACATGCTCACTTCTTTAATGTTTGTCAAGTAAAGCATCATCAGTCTAGTTAGTTTGATAAAACCAGTGATTGCGAATCGCTACGTTTGTACAGCTGTCTAAACTAAATTCTGTCAAAAATTTCTACTAAATTCTGTGTAAAATTGGAAAGCTAAAATAAAAATCTGCTGAGGCTGTCGGGCCGTTCGTTCTCATCGCTTCATGTATTTTCATACCGGCCGCTTAGCCAATCAGATCACTCAAAATTTGAGGAGGGTTTCCCAGACCCTACGATTTTCTCAAAAATAAGTACTGTCTGGGTACGAGAATATCTATGACCAATTTTTTGTATGGGCCATGACTTTTATAAATTAGAACAACAATAGAGGCCCTGAGAACAATGCACCATACAAACTAGACTTTTTAAAATCAAATTTAATTTTCAACCGATTCCGTGCGTGGCAGACTGTAAGAGATTAGCTGTAGTACGGTTCGGCTAGTCTCTCCCTTAATGCCTTTGGGCTAAAACATTACCTGCGTAAACCGCAAGTACACCAAGGGCAGATCGGCGGATCGCCTCTGCTCTGCGGATGTTTCGGGGGTATGACACAGTGGAATAAAATATTGGAATTTCTGTCAGTTTTATCTCTATAAAAGTTAGATAACCAAATGGGTTAATGCGTCACCCTCTTTAAATAAAGTTTATTGTATTGTATTGTATATTTTATACAAATTTGACTACTGTCTACCGAAAGGAACATTTCCACCTAACAAGTTGTCAATCAATGAAGATATATTGTAAATTGTCGTAGAAGGATGAGGGATAGCACTTTTGATAAGGTTTTCGATATACGGTTTTTACGGTTTTCAAACGTAGAAATTAGGGATAAATTACCAGATGGAATCGTCCATTGTTGAATAACTGTCTGAGCATTTTTTAGCTTCTCGTATAATAAATTCCTTTAGTTGTCATAACCCTGTGAGACTCACTAGGAAACACGCACTAGCAACTTCGGTAATTGGAATGGTTTCAATGACGGAAACCGGTGGTGGTTCCAGTCCTACTCGACCATAGTACAAAACATACGAAGTTTATCTTTCGTCCAAAAATGTGAAATCTTTTTGATTGAAATCCTGCTTTAAAATAAACGACCAAAGACATTTCTATAAAATAATCATTTAACTCAAAATAATGGCCAGTAATTTAATTTTCCTTGTTAACTGAAAGTAGTTAATGCTGAAGCGGACATCCGGGTTACGTAGCATGTGTTATAAATATCAATATTTATGTTTAGCTTCCAACAGAACTTCAAAGCAGGAAGAAACTTTTATTATAATTTGTAATACTATACGGAAGAGATCGTCTAAATACCTGGTGACGTCTTGCTGTTACAAACTTAATCGAGACTTAAAGCACCCCAATTCGCTGTTGTTGAAACTCAATACTTCTTAGGATACTAGAAAAAGATCACAAGAACAAGACCAAATTATTACGAAATTTGATCAAAATTTAACAAAAGTCCCCTTTTCGAGGTAGAAATATAAGTAGATAAGTGAAAGAAAGCATAAAATATAATTGCGAAGCCGTGAAGAGTAATGAGCAAGTACTGAAGAAAGGAATTTGGTCATAACTATGATTATCATAATTAATCACATAAAAAATAGACAAAACAAAAAATTAATTAATTAATAAAAAAAAAAGAAGAGAAATGAACAAGTAAGAAAGGAAATTGATCATAAGAAATGATTATTATAAATAATCACAGAAAAATAGACAAAACAAAAGATAAATTTAAAAAAGCGAAAATGAGAGGTAGAGAGAGAGAAAAAAATAGTAAAGTAATGAACATAGAAACAAAATGCTAGACAAGATTCTACCAAGTTTTCATTCATTCATCTCATGTAAAGGAACGAAAACGTAGAATCGTGAGGGTGTTGGTACGTCATTTCCTCTCCGTTCGTGGTTTCGTTTTCAACTTTCGACGAATATGGAATGATATACTACATCCATGTAACAGAACAGAATTTGCAATCGTGTGGTTCGGACCGACTGAAAGGCAGTGGGTAAAGCGCAGCTATAGGTTATCATACGCAATATCATAACCAGACCAACGTATTTATTTTACCTACGGCATAGAGGCCGTGCACTTACCGCTATCTTCGCAGCGACCGGCAGTAGAAGACATTCAGTTCCTTTCCAGATATCCTGGCACAACTAAATCTTTCTAACCTAGTAAAATGATTCAACATATAAAAATAAAACATTACATAAGTTTAACGTATAAGCGACCCATACAGTCTTTTATAAAAGGGGCGATATTAAACTTTTCCAAATTATAAGTAACAACTAAGCCTGATACATTTGAACTTTGAGAAGACTTAAAAAGAAAATCAAGAATATCAACATGATGAAACTGGTAAGTAGCGAAGGAAAGTTTTACTGGTGTTGTTAATATTTTTGAATCTTTTTTCCATTTTTTGTACTATATTTTGTTTCATTTGCTTCGAAGGGCGAGTTCTTTTATTTTCAATGCAGAATGCAATTTGTTTTAAAAGTTCCTATGAAATTGCAGTTTTTTTTAGGATTGTGACTATACCTTTATCAACCTCCCAACATCCAAATGAACAATATTAGTATTTTTGAACGTCACTCGGCTATGCGGCTCATATATGTACCCAAATGGCTGACAGCTGAAACTATTTATCAATATATATATATATATATATATATATATATATATATATGTGTATTAGTGGGTTTTTCTTCACGTTCTCTCGTTTTCCTCCCTCTGCAAAACCCAAAATGCTAAATTCCAAACGATCTGTGATCATGAGTTAACCGTGCCCTGACTTAGATGAATGACTTAGATCAGCCCAGAGTTTATTTCAGGGTTCGATCTGTGAGTTAGCCGTGCCCTGACTTAGATCAGCCTAGAGTTTCTTTCGGATTAATTGTTGCAGTGTTTTCCAATAATCCTTTTGTTTTGTTTTCAGACATTATCTATTATCGTGGTATTTTTGGTCCTGTACCTTCACCCCAGCTTCAATCAAGTACATGCAGCGCCGGCACCGTGTGGTACACACTGTGATATTTGCGTCAAACGATATTGGAGTGGAAGTTCCGGGAGATTGGAGTACGAGTGTAAAAATACGACTTTGAGTTACACCTCTAACCTTATCATTTGCGAAGCACGAAAAGAGACGATATATGGCAAAGTACGGGTTATTGGATGTAGATGTAAATGTTGATCTCAGTTTCGTCAGAAAAAAATCAATATTTTCTTATATAATATAATAGCTATTGAGACCTAATATTTATTCTTAATAAAGGAATATTGTTATTTATAGAAATATTATAGGCCATACAAATGTCAACATTTCCAAGAAATGGTGTTGTAAACAGTAAATGATTTCTATTCATTTCAGAAATTAAAGTTTTGAAACAAAATAAACAATATTGTACGTAAACTTCTAAATGCCTGTGGTCCCGTATTTGATGTTGCTCAGTGTTAACCTTTGAATCTAGCCCACCGCGATGCAGACATATCTCCGTCAATAATGTACGTGTCGGTGAACAATCTTATCATCCCAACTCCCCCTCCCAATCCTCTTTCCTATAACCTTTAAAACCACCTAGGTAGATTATACCTTCTTCACGTCTCTCTCCCCTTATCACAAGACAACTTGTATCAAATTAAACAGTCCTTCACTCCCATCTCCATCCATACATCCCCCCCCCCCCCACTATCACCCTCCCCCCACCACCATTCATCAAACGCAGAAAACAACTTGTTCCCCCTTCCCAATTCAAATCAGATGGTCTGCATTCATTCCTTCAAATTATAAGGCATAACGTTCAGGGGAGAAAGGTATATCGACTATAAGGCAGAATGATATTGTCCCTGAAATTTCGAAATTTTAATCTTAATTTCAAGTTTCAAAGTGTCTTGGTGTAATCAAGGGCCAAAGGACTCGGAAAGAAGGCTATAGCCAAAGGAGAATCAAATTTCTCTCCTGTCATTTGTCTATACTGTGATATCTTTATACAGGTTATCAGCGTCTACGGAGCTAGTGTATCAACCCCGTTGGTTGCTTCCGTACCAGTTTCCGTAGTTCAACAAGTGATTAATTTTCCTGCACGTTTGCTAAGTTGGCAAGTTAGAAAGCAGTCAAACTTGCTTTGATCGACCTAACCCCTATTTATGAGTCGAAGTAAAACCAAAGTCATTCGTAATGATATCTAAAAGAAAGATCTCTGATGGACTATCGCGTCAACAAATTTTAATTTAGATGGTACGGCCCGCAGTGGTCAAAACGGCTCAAGCGTACCCCCCTAGAATCCATTAATGAATTTATTATTCGAATATTGAGTTCATTATTCACTCTGACTCCAAACTAGAAAATAAAATATCTACTTGAGTTTTGATTGGATTCTTCAACAATTGCTATGCCAAGGTAGAAAAACTCCCCAGAAAGGCCATCCCTTAGAATTTTAGTGTGTGAAATAAATGTTAAGACGCCGTAATACAAAATATCATCAGACCTTTACTCTTTTTGGAACTCTACTTATTTAGAAATCTACTTTGCTAACTAGCTTTTGCCAGACAAGCTCATTATTGAGAAAACTGAAAGCTATATTTCATTCAGAGGGTCCTGAAGGGGTAGTGGGAGCCAGGATTCGCCTTTTTTCGGCTGGGAAAAAGGGATTTCATGGATTTTTAAAAATCTCTTACTTTAACTCTATAGAGCTGTTAAGTTGTGACGTATTTTCGGTTCCAACTGATCATAAAATACTGCAAAAATAAAGCACACATTTTCTCAATGATTTAACCTCTACCTGAAAGAAGGTGCTCTTCATGTTCTAGTGCTTGTATTGGTTTTCCACTCAGTTTAATTTTAACTCATTTGAATTTGCGGTCGCCATTTTGGCAAAGGGTCTATTTGGGAACACCTGTATAGCCTAAAGCCAAAATGGAACGCCTTAAGACGTCAAGAACAGTTACATTAATAGGTCTGGTCATCGTTAAATATAGTAATCAATTAAAATTATAATGATTAATCCGTTTTATTTCTAGAAAGAGTCGTGGGTTCACTAGCAACGTGGCCTGACATTAATTTGTTCCAAGGGTACGTAATACCTGGAATATGCTAGAGGGAGTTGCATATATAGCACCATCATTTATCTCTAATTATTTCAGAATCTACTGATATCTATGTTCTAAGGCTTTTAGTTCTTATGGTCGACTTTAGGAGAGATATCATTGTAAAAAGTGCGGATAATGTGCTCACAGGTTATTTTTAAGGCTCTGTATTTTTGACTTCACTTGTAGTTACACGAGGTCTCAACAAGTTCACACACCAACTCCAAGTTCACGTGCCAAAAAGAAAGCACTTTTACCTGTCTTCAACTGGAAATAGCAGTATCGCGGCCAATAAAGATTATTTGCTTAACTCCCTCGCCGATTCCTCCTCCTAAGTGGGTTTTAATAAATAAAGCAAATTCCTTATTTTCTTTATATGTGATTTGTAAATGGGAAATACCTTAAAACCTATAGGACTTCGAATTTTATTAAACCCCTGAATTTTATTGAACAACCTCTTGGCTGATCCAGACCAGTGACAAAATACCCTCACAGAAAGAAAGAAATTGAAAAAAAAAGAAAGACAGACAGAAAGAAAGAAAGGATGAAAGAAAGGATGAAAGAAAGAAAGAGGACAAAAAGAAAAGAAAGAAAGGAAAGAAAGAAAGAAAAGAAAGAAAGAAAAGAAAGAAAAAAAAGAAAGAAAGAAAGAAAGAAAGGAAGGAAAGAAAGAAAAGAAAGAAAAGAAAGAAAGAAAAGAAAGAAAGAAAGAAAGAAAGAAAGAAAGAAAGAAAGAAAGAAAGAAAGAAAGAAAGAAAGAAAGAAAGAAAGAAAGAAAGAAAGAAAGAAAGAAAGAAAGAAAGAAAGAAAGAAAGAAAGAAAGAAAGAAAGAAAGAAAGAAAGAAAGAAAGAAAGAAAGAAAGAAAGAAAGAAAGAAAGAAAGAAAGAAAAAAAAAAAAAAAAAAAGAAAGAAAGAAAGAATGAAAGCTGAAGAAAAAGAAGAAGCAAAGGAAAAGGAAAATGAAAAAAAGATTTTGAAATTATATGGTAAACATCGTATTTCTGTTTGGAAACAGTCACTACTGTACAGCTACAGACACCAATATCGAGCATTTCAAGGATCCCAGGAGTATTTATAAAGGGGGTGCCTCTAGTCCCAGGTTTAACCAATAAAATAGGTTCCATACACGGGAATACTATTTTGACCTCTTTCTTTACAAATAGTTCAGTAGTTCCGACCAAAATAATTATTTTTAGTTTTAAACTGGGTGAACTTAAACGGAACATATTTCCGGGTAATATCAAATTTAATAATATTTGATATTACCCGGAAATACGTCACCTTTTTTGAACTCGAAGTGCAACCTGGGAAATATTTGTTATTTCCGCTGACCGGTAGTTTTCGAATTCATCGGAATGAAATTTATTCATACAAACATTTCGAATACAAACCGAGCGTTTGAGGTCTTCTGTTGTCAACATGCTTGAAAATCCGATCGTCTTCTACCATTTATAATCGCATATTCTCGAGATTCTTCATAATACTCAATGTCTGGCCAGATAACTAGTCGTTAAGTGAATATTCTGGTTGTGATCGTCGATAAACGATTCACATGTAGCGATGTTCGGTCGTGGAGTTGTAAACAAGCTCCCTGTATTGATCGTTCTTGTCGTAGTAGGCATACTAGAGCTGCAGATCTTGAAGATTTCGGAAATCAAGAATCATCCGAAGAGCCAAGGACTCGTCCATGAAGGTAACGTCAACTTAAAGCGAAAGCGCTACAAAATCAACAGTCTCAATGAATAATCATTGTGTTACAAAATAACATGGTTTCAATAACATTAGCTCACAAAACACTATTCATGACATCAAAAGCTAGTATTCTTTCTGTAGTTTATTATTTTGCCAGGGATTTTATGACTAAAAGCTCTAGTTCTTTTTCACATAATGTTTTTTGCTTTTCAAGTGTTTCTTATCTCTTGAACATATGTTTTTTTCTGTGGTTTGTCACGATATTTCTTTGGCAGTTCAAGGCTAAGTGGGCTCTCCACCAAATAGCTTCTTACTCGACTTACATTTAAAACTGCAAAGGTTATGTATACTGAAGACATTTGTCTTATTTCATTATACTCAAAGATTCATGTATGCCTGTACGGTGCTTTGAATGATATTCCAGCTGACAACATACAAGATAATTAAAGTTAAAAATAGGTTTTTCGATTTAGGATTTAAGAATACACAGATAGTGAAACTCCATGTATCAATTTTATTGTATTCGTCGTAGCTCGTTTGACGAGTTCTTTTGTTTGAACTCAAGGTGTGTCGAGAGTCCAGAGAAAGTTCTTATTCTTTGCCACTCCTAGCTAGTAATTTCATATCAACCGTTATCTGAACTCAATATGTCTGCTTCCTATATCCTCCTTATTAAGTGTGCCGTTTGTCGTGATTCCTTATCTGACATTTCCCTAGTAACGTTTATCTGTAAACTGTCTTATCAGTTTGACGAAAGCCAATATATACGGCTAGCTGCATACTTTGAAATTCAATGAATTGGTACAGTGTAATTCTATTGTTCTTAGGAACTGTAAAATTTTAGTTGTCAACAGTTTATAAGGGTTAATTTTTTTCATATGTTGGTTGATACTAGAGAAAACTTCAACAGACCATGTGTTGCTTTACTTCATTGTGGTCAAGGGTGCTTCAGACAGCCTCTCTGGGTCTAAATTATGAAAACAGTCTTTTAGATAAGAGTCTTAAATGTTTATTTGTTGTTTTAGTCATAGATCATGTTATCATGTCTTCGTTAACTATTGAGTGATGTGTATATTAGATACTGTTTCAAACAATTAAGAAACAGTTATAGTTGTGAATTATGCTTTTATAAAGTCTATGGAATGTTACTTGCCTGAGGGCGATTGAGGGGATTGATAATCATGATGAGCAGTATGAGCCTCACAACCAGATGTTCTTGACCTCTCCTTAGCTTTATACTTATCTTTCTAACTGATGTTGCCGCAAAAAATACTTTTGAATTTATTCATAAAACTCAACCATATTATAGATTATTACATTGATTTTTTTGAAATTATGTTTCTTACAAATATGTGTTCTTCAACTCTTCTATTTATCTTTCATACTGTTGGCTTAAAAAAAGTGCTTTTGAAATTATCCATGCAGTTAAATAAACCACAAGATTATTGCGTTGAATTTTTCTGCTTATAATAATATTACAACATGGTACTAGCTATATATGATGACCACTTTTTTAAAACTGGACCACCATGTGGTTTGGTTTTAAAAAAGGTGGCTACGGCCAAATAGTGGCTATGTATGGCCTGACCTAGTTATATCTGTATGACGCAGCCTATACTATTATATTTGATATATTATATTATATGAAATTTTACAAGAATACATATGCTTAGTCGTGTACCCATGCATAAAATATTAATCATGCATCGTTATGCATTGATTGGTTTATTAATTAAAGCAATTTGCAGTAATTCCCAAATGTTAATTGAATTCTCGTGTGATGATTCAATCTTCATTTAGCATATGCAATACTACCAAGAGCATATGTATGGCGCCTGCTAGTCGGAATGTGAGATACACTCTTGATATATCAGTTTCCTATTCTATCAGAGTGACTATATGTACCAATATATTCATGTTGATGCCTAGGGAAAGTTTAAGTTTTTATCTGCATGATATTAATGATATTATGCCTTATTATTAAAAGTACTATTCCAAAAAATTGTTTAGTGTTAACTGAAAAGCATTGAAAGATATTAGAGAATTTAGCTTATGTAGATCCTAAAATATTTAATTGTATTGTTGAAATTGTACATTCTTTAATTTATCGTTGGTATTTTTGAATATTCTAATGCTAAGATAAGGCTAACTCTGAGTAAATGAGTCCGGCTGTGCTATATTAAAGGAACAAAGCAGCATCAATACTCTGAAACAACTTCTTGGCTAATCTGAGTCAGGGTATAGCTAACTCACAGATCAAATTGAAATTTAATTGGTTATGTTTTGTGGAGGGAGGAAGAACAAAGAATCCAGAAAAAAACCCTCAGATGAAGGGTGAGACCTAACAAACTCTACCCACAGATCACAGAGTTGAGAGGCGAGTGAGCACCACCCTTAATTCCCAGATTTAATATTACCTTGAGATGTAAGGCTTAATTCTTTCCTAATATTGTTAAACATTTATATTTTTGCAGAGCATTATAAAAATCCAATCGAAAAGAAAGAAATAAGAAATACAGTGAGTGAAGATGACAATGTGGATGAGTCAATATTTGCAGGAGGAGCCAAATCCAGTGCAACGGTCAGTTAATATTTAGTAAATAAACCCCTTCTGACGGCTGGAATATCGACTGAAATGGTCCACACAAAAAAGAAAAAGCAGAACATTTGGCCCAGAAGTGAAACTTCAAGGGCAAATAAGTTATTTTGAGGACCATTACATTACTGCATTTTGACTTAAGCTTATCACCTCCAGAGTATTTCAAAAAAATTCTCTCTCGTCTCCAAGCTGGACGTATGAACAATTATTTTGGTAAATGAAAGCTGTTTCTATTGTTTGACACTAGTTTTTGATTTGTTTGTTTGTTTTTAGTAGTTTATAAAAACAATTTGGAGAGCAAACCAAACACCTTCATTCACGTAACAACATGGATGCTTACCATTAAAGACGTCATTCCAGCATTTTTTGTTGATTTTTTGTGTTTGCTGGCGTAGTTTTTCCAACCAGTCCTTTTATTGCACTGTCACTTGTTTGTAAAAACCGATTTCCTTTGTTTCTCGTGTTTTTTTCCCTCCCATATTTTTACGTAATTGGCTTGTACTGGACGGATATCACTTCGGACGGGGGATGATAGTCTGATAGTGTGAAAATGTACCACGTGACCCATTTGAACCAATGACAGCGTGTGAAAATTTATCCTTGAGTTATAACCAAGATGGCCTTTATTGCCAGTCATCTTTTTAACGATATTTTCTTCACTTTTCGTTCAGGTTGGCTTTGACGATCATTCCATCGACAACGACGCAATCATCATCTACAACAGGGTGCCCAAAACAGCAAGTACAAGCTTCATGGGCGTAGTCTACGACCTGTGTGAACAGAACTCCTTTCATTCCATACATCTAAATATCACCAAGAACCAGCATGTTTTATCTGTAACAGATCAAGTTAGACTTGCTAACAATATCACTCGATGGACAGACAGACTGCCTGCCTTGTACCATGGTCATGTGGAATACATCAATTTTCGAAAGCTTGGCGTTTCTAAACGAATTTTTTATATCAATATTATAAGAAAGCCTTTAGATAGACTGGTGTCTTATTACTACTTCTTGAGATTTGGAGATACGTTTAGACCTCATAAGCGACGGTCGCGACAAGGAGATAAAGAGGTGAGGCTTGAAGAGATGATCTTGAATCTTGAGTAAGAGAGGGAAAGATAGAAACAAACAGACAGAACAAGAGGAAGGAAGGAGGGAGGGAGGGCTCGAGGGAAGGAAGGAAAGAAAGAAAGAAAAAAAAGAGAGAGAGGGAGAACCAAGCTAGCAATAAACGGAGGACGAAATTGAAATAAAATACAAATAGAAACACAGAGAAAAGACAGTTTGACAATGAGTACTGTATGTGAAAATAAAGAGTGTATAACCGTTAGTTATTTGTTGAGGATGTGTAATGATCTTATTTCACCATCGTTGTGTTACGTTTATGACAAGTTTTGTTTGTATTTCAGACATTTGACGAGTGTGTCCAAAGACAACACAGGGATTGTAAACCAGAGAAGCTTTGGCTACAGATTCCGTTCTTCTGCGGTCACGCACCTCAGTGTCAGTAAGTATAACGCATTCATTTATATAGCAAAAGTTACAAAGTACTTTGTGTCTTGCGTTACACCTCAATGTTAGTAAGTACAACAAATCACGCATTATAGCAAAAGTTACGAAGTACTTCATGGCTTGCGTTACAATCTGGGTCACGCACCTCAATGTCAGTAAGTACAACCAAGAGAGTATGAAGTAAGAGAGCACGTCTCCCATACATAGGTCTATCCCTATGAAAATTATTTGAAAATCTATTTTTAGCTCCGCGCGCACCTATATTTAGCTGCGCGCGCAGCCTGAACTGAATCATGGATTCCCATGATAAAATATTCCAGGTTGGGCGCGGAGCTAAAAATAGATTTTCAAATAATCATCATAGGGCACGGAGATGTGCTCTCTTACTTCATACTCTCTTGGTACAACAAATCACGCATTATAGCAAAAGCTACAAAGTACTTCATGTCTTGCGTTACAATCTGGGTCATGCACCTCAGTGTCAGTAAGTATACCTAATTATGCGTTACAATCTTAGTCACGCACATCACAAGAGAAACTAGAGATCAAAAGCTATGGAAACCTGAACTGAATTGAACACCTTTCCTTCCGTGTGTCTGCAGATCTCCTGGTAATAAATGGGCTCTGGAACAAGCAAAGCGGCACTTGCTCGAGGATTATTTGTTAGTCGGACTGACCGAAGAATTGGAGGACTTTATAACTGTAATAGAAACAGTCTTACCAAGATTCTTTAAAGGAGCAACTCAAGTGTTTCTTGAAGGTAGAATAATTTTTCATTATTTAGTAATTAGTTGTAATGTTTTGTTATGGTTTACTGACTAGATGTACTCTAACTGTGACATTTTTAACTTACAGGCAAAAAGTCTCACTTACGCAAAACAGCATCCAAGAAACCCTTGGAAGAAAATACAATTCTACATTTCCAGCAAAACAAAATATGGAAAATGGAGAATGAATTTTATGAATTTGCCAAAAAAGTTTTCTATACTGAAAAGAAAAGAACTTTACTGCAGAGGAACAGAGGCATGGTTTCTTCTCCTGTACAGTTTTTCTACGAAAAAATTCGTCCCAAAAGTTAGCATATGTTTAGACAACTACGTTAGGATTTATATAAAATAGTAGATATACCTATTTGTAAAGCAACTAAAACAACCCTTCCAGACGATTCCCAATCTCGTATTTCTCTAGCGCTTTTTATTAACTCTTGTAACGAAAGGTTTTCTATAAGAAAAGGGGGGGGGGGGGGAAATCATCTGGGTTTGTAAGAGGTTCTCATTGTCATTCCCCGGATGTTTTTCGTATAGTTTTTGTGTAACGTGGCCCAGGTTATACGTCAAGGTAGGATGATCCAATTGCAACAATAGTCCCCTTCACGGTTCCCTGCGCCATCTTGAAAGGTAACTGTGCCTTTGCATCGAGGCAATACAATCGGTGGGCTTGCAATGATAGAGACCTTTTTTTAACACCTTGGACAATTATTTATATATCTATATCATTTCAAGCTCACCGTTCGTCTCGCTTTGATGCAAAGGCACAACTTCCTTTCAAGATGGCACAGGGAACTTGCTCAGTTGTAAAGACATGTAAATTCTTTTTCGCTAGTATCGTTTCTAATACCAGCGACCGCACCATCGAAAAAACTTTTGCGCAAGATTTCAAGAGTGCCGGTTTTATAGCGCGAAAATAAATGTTTAAGTTTTGACATGTTATAAAATCCATCTGTCAGACAAGTTTGGAAGTCAACTTTAGGCGCATAATTTGCAGATGTTTTTTTACTCGCATCATGTTTTGTGGCCCAGAAATGTTGGATACAACGCAACACATCCTTGAATGAGTAAAATGTATAAAGTAATGCATAACGCACGTTTGTAGTTTATAGAAATAGGAAGTGTGGTGTATGTGCAGTGATGTTTAGAAATGTAATTTTTCTGAACCTGTTAGACAAAAATATATATATTGAAAGTAAAGTTGCGATAATAAGCGCAACAAAATCGTGAACTTTTCGCACAACATTGCTGTGCTGCAAGTTGTATAGTGAATGTGGCTCGTTATATCACCCCGTGCAACAATAAAATCAGTTTTGTTTAGAGGGTCCTGAAGGGGGGTCCCAATCCCATTTCCTACAACAACATCTTGCAAAATCCCAATCCCAGTCATGCAAAATGTCAGTCCGAGTTATAGAGTTAGAGATATTGCAAAATCTCAATCCCAGTAATGGGTAAATCCAAGTCCGAGTGCATGAAATCCACATTTTACCAGCCCACCCCCCAAAAAGGCAAATCCCATGTCCCATACATTTCACTCATTCAGGACCCTCAGTCGACGAGCAACAATCACTCTGCAAGCTGCAAATTAACGCAAGAGTATCGATATATCATTTCCAGCGAAAAATTCCAACTTAAGAAACGGACACAAATTTGCCAACTTTAGAAAACTGGCAGAAAAGATTGCGAATTTTACCACCTAATGTCGCTTCGATGCAAAGCTACGTTTTCCTTTCAAGATGGCGCAGGGAACTGTGAAGGGGACTATTTCCTTAAATTTCATATACGATAGGACTTTCGTTTCTTCAAGCCGTTAACTGAAAACGACAAAAGTAATATTGAAGAATAATGGAGGCTTACCGATCAGGAACTGATATTTTGGGGAGTTTCAAAAAAAAATTTCCCCTTTCTTAGAATGAAATGTTTTGTGTTTTGCTGGTTGACGTCACAAAGAGCTAGGGACTTCCCTCTTTTGCGCTGATTTATTTTACCTAGGAAAACAGCACGACAATGAACGATTGCAGAAGTCAGTAATCTCGTGGAAATTGGCTAAAAATTTAATAAAATTACATAATTATTATGATGAAAGATCGGAAAATATCAAGGGTTGTTTAGGTTCTTTTTGTTTGTTCTTGCCGCGACGTCATAAAAAGTAAGGGACTTTTTGCCTTTAAATTATTAATAAGGGGGTTTCCCCGATGAGTAGTTTATAGCACATTACTGCTTGACGTAACCTATAAATAACGTACAGGTTCACTGCTGAAACTCTCAAAGTTGATGAAAGCTCAGCTCGATCCCTGATGGAAGCTCAATCCCAGATGAAAGCTAGTTCAGCTATTAAAGCTCAGATCACGTACAGTGTTCAAGTTTAACTGAAGACAAGTTTAACTGTAAGTAGCTTTACTAGCGAACTACATGCCTGCCCAATATATTAATTGTATTTTACGAAGATTTTATACTCGTCGAAGATCTGTGTTTATTACTTATAACCACATTTTGGTAAAATTGCACGTTTATCCACTTACTTTCGATCATATAGTAGATGCACAGAAACTGGTCTGCACTCGTTCGTCGAACACTTCCTTCCGCCTTAGAAAATGTTGAAGATTATGCACGATTACACAAGACAGTCCGTAATCACGCTCCTGGAGATTGGTGGATGTTTGGTAAAATATGATAAAAGATTAAAAAATATTAAGTGTAGGTTCTTGACAGATCGGTTGTCTGCTTTCGTCAGACTTATCCTTAAGTTAACAAAATCCAACAACTATCATTTTGATGCCTTCTTTGTTTCACGTATACGAATTTAGGAGAAAATATTATGCAAATTTCAGATCCATTTCTTGGAAATCCATGGTTGATATACGAGCTACCGGCAACTTCATTAAATATGCAATAAAATAAAATTTAGTTTTACAAATATCATATGCATTAGAGGAACTCAGAAAGGACTAACAAAATAAGGGGATTCTTAATATCTTAAAATACATAAGAAATTTCTATTTTTTATCGATGGAATTTGTGCCACTGATAATTTTGAAAGGGGCCATAGTTGGGAGAATCCTGTTTTGACGAAAGAGGAAGTTGGAACGCCATAACTTTGAAAGGGGTCACTGGGGCAGATTTAGGATTTTTTTTTGGGGGGGGGGTCACAAAATTTAGGAGATGCACCTTTTGCTATACTAACCAACTAATTCCAAGCTAGAAGGGGAGGTCACGGGGTGTAGAGGCCACAAATGTAATAATTGGCCTCAAATGTAATAACTGGCTTCAAATGTAATAACTGTTGGCTTCAAATGTAATAACTGGCTTCAAATGTAATAACTGTTGGCCTCAAATGTAATAATTGTTGGCCTCAAATCTAACAACTATAAATTGAGAAAAACAAACATGAAAACAAAGCAAAAAAACAGTTGACATATTTATAGAAGCGTAGGAACGAGTTATTGTAAGGGGTCACCCACTCAGTCACTGAGGTGTTAGCAGATCGATATTTAAACAACTATGAATCGTCTTACGTTATTTGCTTACGAACGCTACACGAAATTTACTTTCGGATTTTGTACGAATACGAATTTTATGTTTCTCGAAGCTTTAGTGCACAATAACTTATTAATAATAGGAATCTGTATTTTTCTCTTCTATATGCGGGATGATATTGGCATTGGACATGACCTAGAATTATGATCGCGCGCACACGCACACATAGGCCTTTATCGTGTCCCATTCAGTTAACATACAGATTCAAGAAATGAACATCAAAAGCATATAATTATAAAGTCATAATTCAATCTTTATTTGGTTAGAACGACTGAACTGAAAACTATACGGAAATTTGCACGGAAATTTATAATACTTGATGGCTTGCGTTCAAAAATTCGTAAGTCATAAGATAGTTTAAGCATTACGTTAACGGCGAACCGGCAAAACACTACAGATTGACTTTTGCATTAAAGACGTTGAGCAGCAGCAGCAGCAGCAACAACAACAACAACAACAACAACAACAACAACAACAACAACAACAACAACAACAACAACAACAACAGTAACAGTAACAACATTTTACAGGGGGGATTTCCAAACAAACACTTATGTTTTCAATTACATCTGAGGCCAGTTATTACATTTGAGGCCAACAGTTATTACATTTGGAGCCAGTTATTACATTTGAGGCCAACAGTTATTACATTTGGAACCAGTTATTACATTTGAGGCCAACAGTTATTACATTTGAAGCCATTTATTACATTTGAGGCCAACAGTTATTACATTTGAGGCCTGTTATTACATTTGAGGCCAGTTATTACATTTGTGGCCTCTACAACGGGCACCCGGTGACCACCCCTTGGATCCACCACAGGGTCATAGTTGGGAGAATCACCAGCGGAAACCAATACGCAGAGATAGTTCTTAGGTTTCCTGTATTTTGACGAAAGAGGAAGTTGGAACGGCACTTAAAGACACATACTTTGTGACTTCAGGTAATTCCTGAGATACTTTAAAATGTAGAAGCAGCTAGCTTGACGCTTTTCCTCAATTTGCAGATTCGGTTCACTCATTCAAGATTTCAGTGGTCATGAATAGAGCACTGCTGAATAATCCAATTGTCGAAGAAAAAGTTAAAGATGGCAAACTTGTGTACAACTTCGACAAGAAGCAACACGCTCAAACTCTTCTTCACAACCTTATTGTCATGCAAGACAATGACGAAGGAAGCCTAACCGATGTGGTCATCACCAGTAAAGAGAATGAGCAGTTTTATTTCCATGCACCTATCCTGGCTGCTTTGGGCAAGGAACTGGAGGAAACCCTTCTGAAACAAGGTCTTGGCTCTAAAGCCTCTAAGAACACCAAAGTTGTCATGGAGGAAAATTTCAGTTCAGAAGTTGTTCGGTGTCTGTGGAACTATGCCTACAGATCAGTCGTAACTCTTACCCCGTCCAATATCAACGAGGTGAAGGAGATGGCAGAGCATTATGGTATCGATAGCCTGTTACAGGAATGCAAAGAATTATTAGATCGAGAAAGTTTTGGAGAAGGCCACGATAAGGAAGAGGTTGAATTCAAAGACCTTCCCGAACTCATCCTAAACCGTCTTCACAACTTCTTCGAGCGACATGTGTTGTGTACAGCTGTAATTATCGATCCTTTCACGTCGACAAGGTTTCCCTGTCATGGTGCTATTATTGCAGCAGCTTGCAACGAGTTCCTCTTGGAATTGGCCTTTGGAGATAGCAATAATAGTATTGACCTACACTGGCGAGAAACTTCCCAATCCATGGGCCCTTTTTTGCATTATCTCTACACAGCTAAGCTGATGATCGATCAAGCAACAATGCAGCCACTAATAGAGTTTGCAGTCAAGTTCAATATGCCGAGCCTTGGAAATGCGTGTTGTAACTTCCTCAAATTTGCGTTAACAGCCGACAATGCCTTGGGCATAAAAGGCATTGCACGAGATTTGCTAACCAAGGACAAAAATCAAATTGCACTAATAACAGACAGCGAAAAAGGTGTCAACTTCTACGCACTGGCTGATGATTTATATCAGTATTCAAGAGCATTTGTTCTGAGGAATTTCCTCATTATCACAGAGAGCGACGCGTTTCTTGGGATTTCTTTGGAAGATTTAATCGACTTGGTTGTTGATGATGACCTTGGCGTTCATTCAGAAGAAGAAGTTGTTTTCGCTATCATGAAATGGATTTTTTGCAGCCCAGAAACGCGTGCCAATGATCTTCCAAACCTTCTTGAGGCTGTTCGTCTTGAATACATCCCAATTGATTTGCTTGAAGCACTGTTGCAACACGATCTGATAATAACTGACAGTCTGTGTATTCAGATCATTGAAGATGCCCAAACAATCCGTTTACCGTCCAGACCACGTCGATGTTCTATTGTGCAACAATATGAGTTATAAATTGTTAGTTGTTGCTTTTGTTCATGATGTCGTATTGACTTTGTAAATAGTAGTTGTCGTTGCTTTAACTTTGAAACTTTATCGATCCCTGGAAAAACGCTCAAATCAAGGGAGAGGCTTAACAAATTGCACTCCTGTGATGCTAAGCCCAGGTATTGACCCAAAACCTCAAAAGGTGAGGGGGGAGTGCGCTAACACTGCTGCTGTCAAAGTATATGTCATTGCCGATGCTATTTTGTCGGTTGTTGCTGTTGCTTTAAAAAGTATTCATTCATTATGCATCAATTTATTGATCTAATAGCAAGCGTCATTCAAAGCGAACATTTGTTTATCTTAATTTTTTTAGATAGATTATTAAATTTGATTATAGTTTATTAGAAAATAGCCTATTGTTCTTTAACTTCCTTATATTTAAGGAGATTCTTGTTACAAAATGTATTACTTTAGATTTGTTAACGTATTTGACATAAAATCACTTTAGTTTATAGACCCTTTTACGTGACGTCAAAGCAGCTCAATTTGGAGGACACTCTGAAACAAAATAATTTCAATCTCTTGAGAATTGGAACCTGTCCTTTTGTCCTCCAACTTGGACTGCATTCCGAAGTGCTGCAAGGGGTCTATTCCCTTGACGACGTGATCTTGCACTTACTAAACCGCAAGAATTAAGAATAACTGCAAAATATCTCAAGTATCTGGGTGCACCGACATAACGGAATAAAGGAAAGAAAACATAACTTGTTCTTTGAGAACGTCGACCGTTGACTGCTTCATCAACTTTCGTATTAAATTTAATCAATTTAGTGATAAGAAACATTATGAGAAGATTCTGTTGCTTCAAACGCTTCATGTTTCTTCGACTAACTGAAAAATTCCACCTGAATGTTAGAATTAAAGCTGCCATTGTTTTATGCTTAAATGACCAGTGTTTTGTTTTCAGTCTTTGGAGTGGCCATCTTTGTTGAAATAAACGTAAACGAGTTTATATCACCACGAAATATTTTGTACTCCAACACCTTTTGTACTGGGTGTAGTGCTGTCCCATTTCACACGACCTGTCTTTCCCTTGTGCATTATTTCTTTGTTTACTAGTAACATTTGAAAAGATACAGAATGTATGGAACTTCAACAGAGAATCTTTCTCTCAAGGGAATGAGACATGGAATGGGAAAACACTATAGACCCCTTGCAGCACGTCGGTATGCAGCTCAATTTGGAGGGCAAAACAATAGGTTCCAATTCTCAAGAGATTAAAATTCTTTTGTTTTGCCCTCCAAATTGAGCTGGTCTGACGTCACGTGCAAGGGGTCTATACCTCAAGTATACTGTACCTAACTATACCTTAAGCTGAAAAGCTGTAAAAATATCGGGATAAGAACTTCTACAAAAATGTCTGGATTTTCAAGAAACTATATACGAGTTATTTCTCTGGACTTCATTCTGATCATTTTTTCCTACTTAATATTTTAGTTACTTCTGATCAGCAAAATTATTTTTTTAAAGATAATTTTCGAGACGATACAATACACAAAGTTAAACTTTTAGCAGGAGAGACTCACAGAGCCAGAACTAAAACAGCTAGTTTATTTTTTAGCCCACTATATTGGCTGAATTTCTATTTTTTTTCCTGAATACGAAGGCTCTGGAAAGATCTACGTTATAGGTGCCACTCAAACACAAAAGCGATCTTTTCTTTTTTTTCTTGCTTCTAGAAATTTTTTTAAACTAACGTAGAACTACACGCAATGACCATGTCATGCTGAGCTCGTCGTCGGAAGGGGTGTTCACCTTACTTTACGATCTTGCTTCTTTAATCTTGGTCACAAACCACTGAAAGTAAGAACCAAGTGGATTAGACGATTCAATACAGCCAGAATATCAAACCAACAAATAATAAGCAATTATTGGGCGAGGCTGAGCAAAAAATACATGGTTTGTCAGTTGCAAAAATTAAGTTAATTGCAAGACAATGACAACCATGAATCTTGCCAGAATATGGACTTCTGGTTTGCGAAACGACGAACTCAATAATTGTTTTATTATCCGTAGGATTTTGCTAGTTCCCACCCCTCATAATTGAAATTAATAAAAATTCTCTTACCTGAGCTATTTGTGGGCTGGGTGTCGTTATGGCTCTGTGCTCAGAACGTTTAAACAGTTTACGCCCTTTGTCCTATACGTACAAGAAGAGCAGAGATTTAGAGCTTGGTAAACAATAACATTTGCGCATAGCTAGCTGGTGAATTGAATACTAAAGTCATAGAAAATCTACTGAAAATTGAAACTAAAATTAATCGATAGCCCTGACTCTTTAGTGGGCTCTTAACAGATCTTTATACAGCATCAAAGTAAACAAACCAACAAAAAACAAAAAATGCACGCAAGCAAACAAACAAAAAACAAACAAACAACATACACCCGAAATTCCAGGGAAGTGACAATGTTGGTAGTCATTGATTCATGCATTCAGCATCACCAGCATAAGCCTAACTACAAGCGTCAGAAGGTTATATGAATGTTTCGTCTCCTCCAAAGGGACCAGTCAATATTTACAGTGAAGGGGGGAAGGGGTTAGCATTTTTTATGCTCCACAAGGACAGGGCTAAGAGTGACAAGCGGCACTTTAGGGGAAGGGGTCAGGAAACTTTGCGCAAGTGAAAATCAAAATGTACCAGCCCCCTCTCCCTGTAAATAATGACTTGTTCCTATTCGTGAAGACTATCTGCGCTTGCGTATGACAAATAGTTACCTTACCTCTTTTAGATACGAAATGTTATTTTTATTGTTTTAAAATTATTATGAATTAGTTATTACATGGAAACAACAACCCCAAGGAAAAATGGCAAAAGTCAAATATGCACTTTCATTCAGTCAAGCTCTTTTCATCATTACATTTTGATAACTTTTTAAAGTTTTGAAGAAAAAAAAATACATATAAAAAATCAATGTCAAAATAAAAAATGATGATTTTGTATGGAAGACAAATTGTCAAATCGTCAAGTTTGATCGATACCCAGAAACAACCTGAGTCAGCGGTTGCTAATTCACTAACCCAATTGGAATTTATCATGTTGGTTTTACAGTTGGAGGAAAAACATAATTTTTTCCCCCGAAAACTTTGTGGTCTTTGTGACAAAGCAGTGCATTTTGAAGAACAGGCTGCCATCTTCCCGTAAAAGTCAAGTGTTTATTTTGCCTTTATTCTATTTATTTCTGTTTTATCACCATATTTTATTGTTTAATATTTATGGTATTGTGTATGTCATATTACCCGGCTATGTTCATCAAAGGATTCTAACCTTGATGAGCATCTTTCGGGTTTTCCTTAATTATTTAACTATTTAATACCTTTTTACTCATTCATAGTACAGTGTTTATCAAACATTTTATTTGTAGTTTTTACCCCCAGTATTCTACTATTGACTAATTTATAGATTTGGTTATCACCCTTAACGTTTCTCTTGCTTTTATTGCATGAGGTTTAGATTGAAATACTTGAGGATTTCAAACAAGATTTTTTTCTTTATAACCAATAAGCAGAAGTAGTGAAAGAGTGGTCAGGCTAGTTATCTAGAGCATCAGTGTTAGTATTAGTCTTAACAGTTATCAGTTGTAGTATAGTTGTAGTATAGTTTAGGTATATATTGTGATCGGTATTATATAGTATCTGTAGCAGTTGTGAATGTAAAAACCTTTAGTCGTTGTCTCAGCTTCTTCAGTTTGCTGGCGGTTCGTTTTGGATCATCGTCTGATCGTCTATACTGTTAACAGACATGCTTAGGAGTCAGTTTGTTATCGGAAAATATCATTCAAAATGACAAAAATATTCACTGCTTTCTTTCCTGGTTATTGGTTCTAATGAGAAGTAGACGTATTTTAATCAATCATTTAAATAACTCTCCGTCTTTCAATCGCTTTTTAAAACATTTGTTAAAAAAAAAATCAAAGCGCAATTGTTTTATAACAGAACTTTAAGTCGTGACGTATTTCCGAGTCCAGTTGCGCACAAAGACTGAAAATCACTGTGGTGAATAAATGTAAGAAAAACACTCAAGGAACTGCTTTTCATTTGGACCCGGAAGTCGTTTTAATTTAAAGGCTAATGACGTCACACAGGTACCTTATTCTTTTAAATTTTTTGGCATTTTTTTATTTAGTGGTTTCGCTTATCTTCCCCACTCATGCCTATTTTATTTTAATTTTAATTTAGTTTTTTTTTTTTTTGATTCTGTTGCGATTTCATTAATTTTTTGACGGTTAAAGTTGGTAAAAATGCGTGTTTTGGGCAACCTTTAGAAACATTTCGGAACAGTTAGAGGAGAATGGTACCTAGCTCGTGTGGCGTCATTCACGGGATTTGCTGAAGAAATCAAGGGTTTTTCTCAGTAGAATCGAGCGTAGTCTTACAAAAACGTAAAAACGTTATCTGAAATTTGTCTTTTTTCAAGTGCTCTTGAAAACTGAGTATAAATTTAAGTTATAGTTGTCAGGGACTAACATGACCCCTGTTATTCATAAAACTCGAAATGGAGATACCTTCGTAATACGATGTATACTACCCTATAAAGTACATGCCTGATAGTTATATAGCGTACTTACTGGTACAGTCAGGATCAACTTGTTCTTGTCTGTGGTGGGATCTGCTGTCAGTTCATCAAAACCACAAAACCAGTCAGATTCCCAGTTGCCGAACACTTCTGTTTTCCCAGCTACGATGATGTGCCTGCGAAACATGAAGAAGAGAACAGGATTACGCAGGTATCCGATAAACCAATCATAGGTGCGCAATAGATAACGGTTTATTCCACAAGAACAAGACTGAAAACCTCTCACGGAGGACGTGCATTGTTCGAGCATTTTCATTGGTCGAACAACAGTAATCTCGCACTACTGAGCACAAGAAAAAGACTGAAAACCTCTCACGAGGACGTGCATTGTTCGAGCATTTTCAATGGAGAAGCAGTAATCTCGCATGAAGATTGGCTTAAAGGAATTCGTCAATTCCGCGCCGTGAGCATGTCGTTTATACGAAGAGTAAGGAAACTCAGTAACTTTGATAACTACTCACTTGTTCGTAATGAGTAACGCTTTCTTGATATTTAACCCTTTGTGTGCGAAGTATCGATCATCTGCCAAGGATGTCTTGTCGCCTTTTGCCCCCTGTAGCAGGAAACAACCAAAATCTAAAGTTTCATGATATCAGTTCTATAGACCCCTGCAGCACGTTGGAATGCAGCTCAATTTTCAAGAGATTGAAATTCTTTTGCTTTGTACTCCAAATTGAGCTCCTTTAACATCACGTGAAAGGGGTCAATCCCGGCTTTAGTTTAAAAATGTGAGTTGGTTGAACATTGGGACCTGATTTGATAACTTATATTTATACTTATAACTTTTATTATTATCATCACTATACCTGTAATATGTCATTCCCCTCGGCTTCATATCGATTGTACGGTTTGATGACCTGGAAAAAAGTTTTAGCCATATAACATTGATTTACTACAAATAATACATAATTATCATTCCTACCTTGTCTGCATAGAACACTCTTGGTGGTCTTAGTGGGAGGATTTCTGCAGTATTATCAGCTGATCTGATAGAAGAAACAAATATACTTAGCCAGTCTGTTAACACAAATCATGCTCGATAGAGTGAATGTTCTCAAGGATATGCACCCTATTGGCACCCTTTTTACAGCGGTAGTCCTGGTACATCTTAAGGATTGATACAACTGGTGCCATACATATACTGCCACAATACATAATCATTATAGACATTATATTACTAACCCTTTGATTCCTTCAAGGGTGCTGCTAGCAAAGTCCACTATTCCTCCAGCTGGTCTGGCCACCACTCCTACTAGACCCTTACCCATTCCCTTGAAAAAACCAGCAGCACCTTGTTCCTTTGCACCTACACAATTTGGGGATAGATAAATTTAGTTTTAATAAGCATACGACAACACCCTTAAATCTTGCCTCCCAGTCATTGATGCGTCTACTTGCCTTCCATGGGTTTTGTCACTACTCCTGTAACACCTTCAAAAACTCCCTGTGAAAATACAAAACATATCAGAATTATCATCGAATAATACCATCATAATCATCACCACCATCACCAAGATATCAGGAGTACTGAGGTAGGTGTTAGGGGATGAGACGTACAAGGATGTAACAGGATCAGAGCATCGTACATACCTCCAGAAGACCTTTTCCTCCTCGTGCAAGTCCTTCCCCTACATTAACAGGTTTTTTGCCCATAGCTTGTCTTCTTTCTTGCTTATATTTCTCGTCCATAGTAAGAGCAGCAATACCTTTACCTAACGTACCCGTTATTCTTGATACAGCACCGGCTGCACCACCTAGAAATAACAACAACAATATATTAAGAAGTCCATAAAAACTGGCAACACGTGTGGATGGTCATGCAAGGACAAGGAAAGGGTGATCCAATCTATACGGGTTCACATTACAACAGTATTTTAACGCATGCTCTTGAATGCAAATGATGTCGGCAAGGCAAAGATGATTGCCACAAGGCAAAGATGATTGCCACAAGGCAAAGATGATTGCCACAAGGCAAAGATGATTGCCACAAGGCAAAGATGATTGCCACAAGGCAAAGATGATTGCCACAAGGCAAAGATGATTGCCACAAGGCAAGATTTCCCCCAGTTTATGTTCAGGTGAAGGTAAATTGACACTACTCTTTGGGAAAAGCAATTAGTTCTTGCCTGGCGCAAGAGTTGCCTAACATTAATAAAGAAAAGAAGTCAGCTAGCGTCAGGTTGGCTTTGAACATACCGACAGTGTGTCCTACTAAGCTGCGTACTCCTAGAGCCAATCCTTCAGCGAACTCCCCAGGTCCTTGGATGAGTCCCTAAACAAACAACCAAACAAAAAAGTATATAAGTAAAATGAATTATTTATTGAATTATACCATCATTCTTTAGAGCAGATTTTGTATGCGTGTGAAAAGTAGCAGCACACGGCACGGTTACGGCGCGACGCGTACATGGCACCGAATGTCGGATGGCAAGGCGCGGTCCGTGCCGTAAGTTTTTCATAGTCACACGAAAACTGTTTTATATCTTACTTGGTATGGTTCATAGAACAGATCTTTTGCACCATCCTTAAGTCCACTAATAAGACCAAATGGATTTCCAAGTACGTCTAAACCAAGCACCAGTACGTACATCTGCTTGATGGCCTATAACAACAAACATTCAGCAGTTTTGGACTGTTAGATACTCTTCAGGTATGAACAAACAACAGTCATACTTCCGTACTCTTTTTTTACCTGGCTTGTATAATGTTTACGAATTACATCTATTAATTGCTGCTGGTTATATACTTGGTTGTTGATCTCGAAGTATGCCAGTCTGGATACACAATGAATTGAATAAGAAGTTAGTTACAGCGCTTCTCAATCACACGCGCGAAATCGTATAATTTTCCGTCGCGACAAAATAAGGTTTTGGACGTCAATCAAAGTGTTTCCATGACATTGTCGGAAAACACAAAGTTTTCAAGCGCACGTGCCATTGAATGTTATGAAAACGCCTTGATTGACGTTCACGAAAACCTACTTCGTCGCGAAGGCAAATTGTACACTGAATTTTGCGGGTGTGATTGGCAAGCGCTGTAAAAGAGAAGGGCAAATGCCATAAGTATAGCATACTGTAGCAGTACTAATGTGTTATAAAGAAAAATGTCAACAACGGCAATGACAGCAATATCGACGACAGCAACATCAACAGCAATAATGTTATCTCCAAGGTATTTTTCGAATATGAGAACTTTCCAAAGGAAAAAAACTATTTAACATTAAAACAGATTTATAGCACTCACTTGAATTCGACGTCTTGTACTTCAGTAACAGCCACACCTACACTCTGCATTAACAGACTGATGAAACTACCACCGATATGAGAAGATGATTTATCATTGTCATCCTTGGATGGTCCACCCAGCTGGGAGAAGCTCAGATGGATCTAAGAAACATGACGCAGATATATTAGCAGATGAAGTCTACACAAGTTTATATTGACATCTCAACTGAGGAGTTTTCAGCAAGCGCTGAACTATAAGGCGTATATGAACTATAAGGCGTTCACAGGGACTGCGAAGTCAACCCTATAGACCCCGGTAACTATTTTCTTGCGAAGTTTTGGACGTGACAAGTTTTTGCTTTCATAAGGCTACTTGTTCAGAAACGGGCACGCTAGCTTTTGAACGAAAACTACACAAACAGAATGGGTGTTGAAGAGTTTGAATAAAGCCTTAGTACCTTGAGTGGTGATAAATGGAAAGCATCGAAATAGTTTCTCTTGTCTCCGAGAGCAGCCTAGAATAAAAGAAGACCATTCTACTGTTAGAATAGTTTCCACAGATATTAATTCCCACAGATATTAATAACCAAATTGAATTTTACAAACCTGTACAGCATGAGCTTCGCCTAGCGTGGCAAGCACTAGTTTCTTGTCTGCTTCATACTGGGTCAACTGAAAAAGAAGTGAAACCGAATGAAGGACTGGAAAGTACGGGAGGAACGGCCAGGTAAACGTGCTGCCTTCCAGTAAGTTTTTCTGTTAAGGGTTAAGCTACCGACACCTTCTGCAGTTTTCAAGTATTTTTAGATTTTTTTACTTTATACCTCTTTGCTGCGGTCAATAGAATCGCTCGAGAAGAGTTGCACCAAGGCCATCAAGAATCCCATGTCTATCATCACCTCCATTTCTTGAATAAGAACCATGAAATACCTGTAGGAGTACCATAAGGGAACATGTCAGCAATATCACACAAACAAGTAAAAATGGCCAGTAAAGAACCATCAATTGATCGTTTATACGCGCATTTGAAATCTTGATGTTGATATTTGCATAATAAAAATTAACTAATTTATTATACAGTATATAATAGGTATTCTCTACTTACTTGATCTCAAGAACTTGACTGTGTTCTACTTGTCTCATTACCAGACTCATCTCTATGAATGGCTTGGGTGCTGTTATCAAAGAGAGAATACCACTCAGGTATAGCCAACATATACCGTGCATTATTTAGGAATAGAGTTGAGTAGATAAGTGCTTAGCACTTATGAGTTTAGCGAGCATCTCCAGCTGGGTGAGCAAATGCGACCTGGTACAAGAGTAGTATGCTTTGACGATCACTTTAAATAATGGTCCCGTCTCTCCACACTTCATCGTCAATAAGTAATAAAAAAAGGGACGTAAAAGGAACACTGACAGTGACCTAGTATACTAACCATTATCAATAGCAATAGACTTGGGAGGTGGTACAGGGTGAAGAACTTTACGGAATGTAGACGCTGGGATCTGGCTGTCAATCTAAAACAAAATGCAAATTAAGAATGACTTCACTACGATGTCATCATGAACAAGATATGAACCGTTAGTATGAAGGAAAAGAAAGAAAGAAAGAAAGAAAGAAAGAAAGAAAGAAAGAAAGAAAGAAAGAAAGAAAGAAAGAAAGAAAGAAAGAAAGAAAGAAAGAAAGAAAGAAAGAAAGAAAGAAAGAAAGAAAGAAAGAAAGAAAGAAAGAAAGAAAGAAAGAAAGAAAGAAAGAAAGAAAGAAAGAAAGAAAGAAAGAAAGCAAGCCACCACCAGTATTACCTGGATAGAGTTGACTTTAGTGTGAAGGTCCTGTTCATGTGGAGAGGCCATATATTTGATTGACACTCCTGGAGTAAAGGTTCTTCTGATTTGGCGATGTGAAGGACGAACAATCTCCATGAGCTCGAAGTCGACCTGAAAAAAGGACCGTATTTAGGTTCAACATAGTATACACGGAGTACGTGCAAGCCTGTGCTCAGCTGAATTTTGAGGCGGGGATGTTTTGTCATCCTACGACTACCGTTAAGACTCAATATTATACAATTTTCTCAACAAAATGTCTTTCCAATGCTTTTTTGGACGATGTTGTCTTTGTCAGGAAAAGGCAATTGATAATCAAATCTTTTATGATGAAACCTTGAAGCTTAACATTACCCAATACCAATATTTTGACAATAAGAGTTTTTGAACCACTCAACATCTTTCCTTGAGTATTATTTCTTTCTGTTATGCAAGTCTCCAGGCTCCAGACTAATCAGTTACCTCCATATCTCCTATCTTCTTTCTGTAGTGCGGTTCTCCTCCAACTGTTATCACATGTTGTAGTTGAGTCCAGGCCTGCTCGATCTGCTGTGACACACCCAGCTTCAGTCCCTTCCATCTTCCTTTCTTCTTCATTTCTTCCCAAATAATATCACTCCTAAAAGAAGCAGAAAAAAAGAATCATAACTTTAGTAAATGGTGCAAACATTAGACTAGAAATTCATTTTGTTCCCTCGCTTCATCGCACTGTTTTTTTGTTGTTGTACAAATGGCCTCGTTTTCAAGTTTATCATTAGTAGCCTCCCATGGATTTTTCGGATATGAATGAGTTGCTTTATTTCTTTTTCTCCCGTACTAAAAAGAAATGTTCTGACTTCACTCACGCTGTGATTCCAATGTACGCTAACTCGGTACTGTTTTCATTGTTGACTAGAGACAGTCCAATACCATGGAGTTGCAGGGCAATACTCTGTGAGATTCGCTCGGGTATTTCCTGAAAAACCAACAAATAAACTCAATGTTACAGCTACAGTTACCACAGCTACAACATCTCTGTACGGAGCGTTTTACATTACTTTTGAAGCAGGTTCCGAAATTCAAAAGAAACTTTGTTGGCGGTCTTCAAACTTTTATTTTATGTACATTTGTGACAAGTACTGTTACCCAAGCTTTCGAGTCATCGACCCAGGGGATGTGGAAAAGTTTTTAAACTTGGTTTCCGCACAAGGCTGGAGACAAATTAGAACTAACGCTTCAAGACGAGTACCAATATCAGCTTATTTTCATATTTTCGAAGGCAACCGAGTCCAAAGTTTGCCAATGAAGTTGAAGATTTTTGAACTTTTGAAAGATCTTGCAGGGGCGGATCCAGGATTTTGTTCAGGGAGGGGTGCAGGGCACAAAGTCAGCCCAGGGAGGGGTACAACCCTCAGAATCAAAGAAAGAAAACTTTATTTCGTAAAGGTTCCTTCAAAATAGGGGGACGAAGTTTATCCAAGGGAAGTGCGCACCCCCTGCACCCCTCACCTGGATCCGCCCCTGTCTTGTTTTTAATGTGCTAAACCAAAACTCACCAGCTGTGCTCTGTAGGCCAGAGTAAAGTCATCAATGATGAGGAGAACACGCTGAAGTCCGTCCAAGAATGTCGCCCAATAGAAGTTTTTGTCTCCCACTGGGAAGGAACCATAGCCGACCTGAAAGAAACGGGACAAGTCAAATGGTAAGTCATAGGAAAGAACGTCATACAACCACCGCCTCAATCGTCATTATCACCACCACAAATACTGCTATTGTCGCTAGCACGAACATGTATCATCACCGTCAAAAACGTCACAAATAGTTAAACTATTTTAAAATTGTCTTCTTCTGTACGAGTGCCATCGATATGGAATATCCAAAAACAAAAACATTAATTTTACGGAATCTTGAAACAACCTAAGGGCTGATCTAAGCCAGTACACGGCTAATTCACAGATCGAACCCTGAAACGGCAACCTCTATAACGACATTACCTCGGTTAAGTTTGTTGTTCTCTTGTTGTTCTCGTCTTCTCCTTTAGCGTACCAGACGAATTTCTTGTCTTCTGTCAGTTTGTCCCAAGTGTACAATATACTGTTCCCAGCTGGAAGGACATGTATCTTGGCGTCTTTACTAAAACAAAAGAAAAAAGCATGAACAACTTGATTTAATTTTTATCCCTTGCCACTAGTGAGTTTGACTAAGTCACTTTTTTGGCTCAGCTACACAGAGCTATTGTTGCGCACAACGTTGACACACAGTGCATTATTGCGCGCAATACTGCTGGAAATGTTCCTGAAGTGGGCGCAATGTTGCACCGTATGTCCGTTGCTTTAGGCGAAATACCTGTTTTGCTTGTAGTTGATTTCCAAGGCAGTACAGTTTTCGATGCGCACAGGTGCAGCTCCAGCGTAGTAAGGACTGAATGTAATAATAGCAGCGGATTCCTTACTCAACATCTCGACACTCACCGCACCCACCTACAAACAAAATACACCTTAGTACAGTACATCACCAAACTGCATACATGATCCATACTCATGAGTCTTCTCATGCGCAACCATCAAACAAAGAAATGATACTGTACTGAATGACACGTGCTCTGAAATGGAAAAACATCATAGCCAAGGTAAAGATGCCTCTTGCATGTTGTTCTTACCTCATTAGGCATTCTTAGAAGAACAGACACATCTGGTTCAAAGTTAAACCGAGGTGAGTTCTCCATCCCATCACCTACTCTTATCATTAGGTTCTTGGGTGGGACGGATGAAGGCCAGAATGCTGTGCACTAGAAGATAAGAGAAACAAGGTGACGACGCTAGATGCATCGAATTCAACAAATAGAATGGTAGTAGAAAAATGCAGCAATACCCGAGATTACATAACTAAGGGGGAACGCAGGTGAAGACTAGATGCAAAATATGAAGGCTTTGCACCATTACGTGATAGCAGCCATGGCAGGAGGCAGGAAAAATTGAATCTGGTGTAATCTGATTTACATGAGAAAGAATTCAGTTTCTCAGGCGAAAAAGACTCTATTTTTGTGCCTCCTGACATGGCTGCCATCACACGATGGTGCAAAGCCTCTATACAGCAATCTCCTCTGAGGAACAATCTTCAATCGTCAGTACAGTAATTCATGAGGTGAATTCGGGTCTAAAGTGTAGCAGTACCAGCAATAGTTGATGCAGAAGTTGAGGACAAAGAAACCATAGCAACATCAAAACAGATTACAAAACTGACAAAATCTCTAAATACCTCTCCTGGATTAACCTTGGTCCAAAGGAGATTACTGTCATCAGGTGCCTCACAGAGATATGCTGGAACCTAATAATAAACAACACAAATGTTATAGTGAACTTCCCTTGATAACTCTAATAATTAATTTTAGTAAATAATACTAACACATAATAATACTAGTATGGCGGGAAGTGCGCATGCTCACCTCGAGGTGGTTATTGAGAAGATGTAGAGGTGTAAACTCGACAATCTTGGTTAAGCTAAAGTACGACAATGAAATCTGAATACCAATCTGGAAAAGAGAGGAATAGAAAATGTTGGTAAGTTGATGACAGTGATGCAAAAATGAGGATTTCATTTTTTTATACCTCTACTTCTTTTCCATGGCGCATGATCTTCATAGACCCACCACTGCCTACAGTATCTAGGGAAAACTTGTTGGACCACTCTGATCCTGCCAGTTTTACCTTCGTCTAGGGATACAAATGAACTGATGGTGTCAATCAGGTAAACATTATGAAGTATGGTACAATCTAATATAGTAACTTACGGTTTTCTTGCCAAAAAGACTTCCTTTACCCCTGTAGGAATACATGACAGCATCTTGCTGGGTAGTAGGGTGGCCAATAGAAATATCATCATCTGATGCCTGGTTAATGAAAGAGTGATCAATTAGAAAAAGAAAAATAAAAGAACACGAATGCACACATATCCACACAAGGTGTTCTAGCCACAAATCGATCACATCCACTAGTACTTTTCGCAGGCGGTCACTTTGTCCCATACCTTGTATTCAATGAACATCCCTGTCTTGTTAACCATCCAGTAAGGGCTGTATATCGTTATATTCAATGCCCCATCCATCTGAGTGAACACACCAAGCTCCTATAGGAAAAAAAGTAGCTGTATAAAAAGTAGCTATATAAAAATAGCTGTATCAATCAAGAAAATAGTTATCTTACGACTGGACGTTGAGTTGAGCTTGATGAAGATGGCGTTAAGGTGAATGAAAACAGCTCATTCATGCCTCGTTTGATCATGATCTCTCCTCTCCAGGACTCGCCCAAGTAGTCATCAACCTGAAACATAAAAAGTAAAATTGAGCTAACTGGATGGCCTAAAAGCAATGATGGCTTTAATGATCTTACTTGGGTGTGTAGAGGGACGTTCTTATAATGGCTTTATTGATCTCCCATCTTACCTGGATGTTTAGAGGGACGTTCTTTGTTAGGTCTATCGCATACAATGAACAACGGTTGCCTCCTTTTAGATCCACAAAAGGAATGCCCTAGGATGATATAAATACACATGTGACCTGCTCTTTTTAATCTATATTATTGGAGAGTGTTTTTTCTTACCTCTGTAGAGTAATGTATATTGTATGGTAGGTAGTTGTGGAGTACTGCTGCTGGATGAACATGATAGATGTATGTTGGAGACTGGCTTTGTGCGCCTTGGGTTATTGTGAATTCTGCTTTCTCGCAGCACACCTGAGATTGGAAAAATACGTTGATTTAAGTAGGGTAAAACAGTAAGAAGGAAAGAAGAAAGATAGAGGGGAGGAGAAGGTGAAGGAGATGGAGAGGGCAAGGGAGATGGGGAGGATGAGAAGAAGGATAAGAAGAAAAAGAGAGTAGAAAAATCAGGAGAGGGCGAGAAAGGAAAAGGAGAAGGAAGAGAAAGAGTAGGAAAAAGAGAAGGAAAAAATTAAGGGGTCGGAGAGAAGTATAGCAAAACACGAAGGTCATATTACGTCACCTGTATGTAGAAAGGAGCTTCTCCTGGCGTATTAGAGTCACAAACAAATCGTGCAGTTGGCATCGTACTGAGTTGTGTCCAGACCATAGGAGAACTTGTCTCATTATATCTAAATGGATAGCAAGAATCACGAGTGTGAAAAATGATTGAAGAACAACACCCACATATCGATAAGGTAACTATTCATTCGTCTTCTCTTACCCAAAGCCAGATGGCTTGAGATGAAGTCCAGCCCGGTAAGCCAGTATCAGAGGTACGTTATAC
The DNA here is from genome assembly GCA_964019055.1 of Anthopleura xanthogrammica. Lineage (NCBI taxonomy): Eukaryota > Metazoa > Cnidaria > Anthozoa > Actiniaria > Actiniidae > Anthopleura > Anthopleura xanthogrammica. The sequence continues at coordinate 12,784,599 of OZ025216.1, read as the reverse complement.
ACGCTCTGAGCCGGAATCGTGTCAATCTTAGAAGTCTCTGTTTCTCTCTTGCATGAGAGGTCAAGAGGTATGGGGAAATGGTTGAATATCTGGAAAATATCAATTAAAAAACGATTTTAAAATGAGTCAAGCACAACGGTGCAAACGATTGCTGCTGATATCTCTTCTAGTCATTGTCATGTCAGCACTTTTCAGCATTTCAGCACTTCTATATCATGCGAAAAAGTTTTTTTCCAGTGTTCTACAAAGTGGCATGAATTAAACTTCCCGGAAGCTACCATCTAAAGAGATATGGAAGTGTTACGGACCTGCAAAGGTGATCTGACGGTAACAGTCTTCTGACCTTCTCCACTCTCCACTTGGACAATCATGGACAACATTGTCCCTTTCAGCAGCTAAGAAGAAATAACAAAATAAATGTCACAAAGATAATTTTGTTGGAAATTTGATTTACTTGCACGCCGTATCGTCGAAGTAATCCATTTGTAAAGCACCAAGTTGTTGTGTTGAATGGCGTTTGGTGCTTTCGCAATTCAATCAGAAACTATTTCACACATGCAAGCATACCTGTCTGGGTATAAGAGAATAATAAGCGACTCTTGCTTGTTTGATGGGAATGTCCTTGATAGCATGGTATCCTTCCACCTATTAAGACATCATAACAGATTACTCAGTTTAGCAGTGTCAGTATCGTTTATCAGTATTACACCCAAACTATTATACTTTTACATTTATGACCACACAATACGATCCTCTGTTAAAACAAAGAACAATACTTAAGGGAATGACGCGTGGTATGAAATGACCAAGCTGGATAGGTCTATCTTTAAACGCTTTCAAAGCTGTTCCTGTCTCGCGCGGCAGCCATTTCAGATGGAAAAGTTACGCAGTTTACCCGGCCTGAACAAAGGTTATCGTTATAGACCCCTTGCGCGTGACGTCAAAGCAGCTCAATTTGGAGGACAAAACAAAAGAATTTCGATCTCCTGAGAATTGGAAACCTATTGTTTTGTCGTCCAAATTGAGATGCATTCCGACGCGCTGCATGGGGTCTATACCCTCTAGCCAAACTCACTGTTTCAACGACAGCACATCACAAAACGTTCCATTCTCCAAGAGCGAGATAAGCGGCACCACTTCTCAAACAACAGAGTCAATTGTGTATTATTTAAGGATATATTTTACTTCTGGTGTCTATCACTTTACGTACCTCTATAGATACAGTTATACCAGTCTCTTCTCTACTTCGTACTCTTCTACTCGCTCTACTGTTTGCCTCCTGGGAGAGGTAGAGAGGGAGGTCTTGTCCACTGGCCAATGGGAATGTCTTCTTTGTGTCGTCAGCAGCTGGTGATTCCTGTAACAAAAGAAAAGAAAACCTTAGGAGTGCAAGGCAACATGGTGATCAGAGTTAGCAATACCCTGTAATGTACGCGGTACTGGTTGTTACTGATCACATAACAGATGTTTATATTTTCATTCAGTATATAATTTGTGTTAAAAGAAAAAGGTAATTTCTATATTATCGAATTGTGTTTCTTGTTGGTGAAAACCTTCAACATAAAATTTTGAACCTCCTCCCCTATCGTCTATTATCTCCTCTCCTAGTCCTTTCCGTTCTTTCTTTCTTTATATCTTTCTCTTTTATTCAGTGACAAAATCAGTCGCTCATTAATATATTCTTATTGTATCTATCATTCTTTCTAATTTATGTTCTTGAATATCAGTCTATTTTGTAACACAGCTTTACCTTTAAGCTATTTCCAGGGTAAACTTTGATGCCAAGACCAATCTGGAAGGACAGAAAAATAGGTTGGAGTTTTACATTACTGATAATTTATGGTTCTCAATGAATAAAAAAGTACAAATAATATTTGGATATAAAGGATGGACGGTTGGATGATAAGTCGGTGAATGGGTGCATTAAAGGATGGATTACATAAAACCAGATGGATGCATAAGTGGTTGAATGAGCATAAGAAATAATAATTAAAAAACCTCCTTACATCATTGCGGACAAGATAAGGTGACAAGTCTTCCATGGCAACTCTGTCACCACCTTGCAAAGCTACGGCTTCACCGAACGCCTAGAGATAAAAACACCACATTAACAATCTATATCGTGGTTTAGAAAAAAGTAGAGTTTACATTAGGATGCCTGTGATGTCATAGCCGCCATATTGGTTGACCCAAACCAAAATGGGAAGGGATGCACACCACATCAATCTTGTGCGGGTCTAATCATGGTTAATGCAAAATACGTCCATACAAGTATAAATAATTCCTTACCGCCCCAAGCTTAGTAAATACGTCTATGCCAGTCTTAGTGACTGTGATCTCCAGGTCATCCTTAGACTCGATTGACAAAGACATTGAAGGCTCAACATTGACGTCCAGACCTCCGCCGTTGACTTCGTCACCATTGGAGTCTGCTCCACTATCACTACCCATTTCAAGCTGTGTGAAAAAGAACGAGTATAACATGGAACAAACCGTATCTATAATATGTTTGGGTGTATCGAGGGAAGAAGTGGGTTGGACAAGGAAGATTTACAATGAAAAATAGTACACTGAAGCTAAATGGGTCTGCTATGGCTACAGCTACGGAGACACACGGTGCAACATTGCACGCAATGTTACAGGGAATCGATGTTACGAGCCATGTTACACGATTTTTTACACACAATATGGCTGAAGTAGAAGACGATTCTGCTACTTCAGCGACGACATTGCCTGCAATAAAATTTTATTGCGCGCAATGTTACGTGTATGTCTGTGACTTAATAATCATATACGATCTTTCCTACCTCTAGTGTGATTTCCCATGGACGATACTTGTGATCAGCTTCTTCTACTGGTTCTATTAACGGTTCCCACTCAGAAACATTCTCGTTGAAGTAGTTAGCAACGAGACCAACTCCTGCGGTGACCCCAAGCTGACAGAAAACAGGAGACTGTGTTATATGATTTGAAGGGGAAAGTACAAAGAAAGCCATGCTTGTGTAGAACAAAAAACACACACAAAAACATACATTGAAAAAAGAAAACAACAAAACGCAAAATACTAAAAAGGAGAAAAACCCTTAAAAACAGGAAACCTGCCAAATAAAATAGCAACAACAACAACAACAACAAAAACAACAAAAACAAAAACAACAAAAACAAAGAAAAGAAAAGAATAGAAAAAAAGAAAAAGAAAGTGGATATAAGCAGCAAAAAACAAGGGACAGGGAGTGATGAATGTACCTTTGTTGACCAATCTTTGACTTCAGCCTGTAACTGGCCATCCATTGACAGTAAGGGGATGAGCTGACCACCAAACATTCCTTCCATCTTGACCTCAAATCCTTCCATGTTGAACAGGAGCTGAGCATACAAGACATAAAATACCAGGTCAGTATGGTTCGAAATGATTGCAAGATGGAGGACAAAACATTTCCTTCTTCCACCAGACAATTTGCAGACTTCCTCTAGGTAAAGAGTAAGTTTACCTAATTGTTTCAAGTGAATTTTGACAGAAACTAATCATCACATGTTTTAAGTAACATTCAACGGCATCAAAAGAGGCACATGGAGTTTATTGGCTACCCGTGAAACTGATGAGAAATCTTTATTATCTTCTTTATTCGCATCAATTCATTCTTTTTTCAATGTGGAATAATTTTTGAGACTTAAATTTATACATATATGGTTTTGTACTTACTAATTCATTTCTTTCTTCTTCAACTTCAATCTTCTTCATAATCCCTTTTGCTTGCTCCTTGGATTTGGTTTCTTTACAATGAAATTGAAAAAGAACAAACTTGAGCATTTTAAGTAGTTCAACTCAACTAAGTTCAATTCAACTAAGACCGAATACAAACGTTGAACTTCACATAAGCCGAACCCCTTAACATCAAAGAAAACCGTTTTCAACGTTAGGTACGGCGCATGTGAAGTTCGACGTTTAACAGCCTAAGTAGTTTGGAAAGCTGTTATTGTAGAGACCTCAGAGTAGGGTCTGATCAGGGGTGGTTGGAGTTAAACCATTGTCACAACATGATGAGTTTACTGGCGAACGTTTACACCTCAGTATGTATGAAGATGAAGTGTAGGTGAAGAGGACATTTAAGTGATACATATGTCTTTTGATGATTTTCAACCATCCACAAGCGAGTTAAATGACAAAAGTAATGGCCACCATGTTATTGGTATTAACAATGGAAGCTTTCGTTGAATAGACCCCTTGCATGTGACGTCAAAGCAGCTCAATTTGGAGGATTTGGTGCAGGATCTTTCTTAATTAACCCCTCTTTGGTTGTACCTCCTGCACCTTTCCACTTCATTCTTATTTCTATTTTTGTCATTCTTTGATTTTTTGTGTGTGGAAAAATAAAAACCTTTGAACCTTTGATAAAACCTAAGAATTTCAATCTCCTGAGAATTGGAACCTATTGTTTTGTCTTCCAATTTGAGCTGCATTCCGACGTGCTGCAAGGGGTCTGTACCAGCAACATGGCGATGACGTGATGTGCAAACACGTACAACAGACCAGATGCTATTTCCTTGGAGCACAACATTCCTCTTTTGAGTTCTATCAATAGTTATGTATCGTCCCAGGAATACCAATGAAAATGACATGAGTACGATTAAACTCATTATGAATGAAGGGTCATACAATAGGAAAATCACCTAGCAATGAACTATAAACTCCGAGCGAGAACAATTAACACATAACGTACAGACGACTGATAAGATTGATAAGGCGAAATATATTTCATCGGAAAACAACTATAAAAGAATGTCACAGTAGTGGACAAACTGATTGATAGAAACATATGAGATATGACAATATTCTTACAAGATGTGATTCAGCTAATTCAAAAAACGTTGGTGAAGGATTTGTTGCATGCTTGTTGCATGTTGCATCTTGCTAACCAAGCTTGAAAGGTATTATATTCATAAGTAAATGTCAACAAAGAAGAAAACATTCTGGAAAAACCTGCAGACAAAGTTTGGGAAAATTCCATATCGTTTTGACTTTTTGCTGCTTGGATTCACATACACCATAGTGCATTTCGGGCTTGGTATGCAACAAGCAACATGCAACAAGCAACATGCAACAAGCAACAAAACCTTCACCAACCTTTTTTGAAATATCTGTATTTCATCGGAAAAGAACTATAAAGAGTGTATAGTGGGCAAACTGATCGATAGAAACATGAGATGTGACAATATTAAGATGTAACATATACAAATGTGTACGATATGCGTATGCCGTAATGCTTTTGCTTGCGTCACTAGTAAAATACAAGAAGCACAAGTTTAAAGTTTGCAGGTTAGTATTTTGGTGTTAGTGTTATCATTATGCATAACCACCAACATGCAGTCGTCGTCGTCGTCGTCGTCGTCGTCGTCGTCGTCGTCGTCGTCGTCGTCGTCGTCGTCGTCGTCATCATCATCATCGTTATTGTCATCATCATCATCGTTATTGTCATTATCATTCAGTATCATCATGCATTATCATCAAGAAATTTCATGTTTATCATCATTTAATTTTTTAGATTAAATTTAAATAAAATTGTTTATCTATCCTAATTGTCTTGAAGTTAATTTTTATCATCAATATGGTTAGGTAAGACTATTAAGGATTAAAGCAGATGTTTCACATTGGAAGTCCATTGAAGATAAAACGGGGTGTAAGAGCGGCTAAACACAGGCTTTACAAGATCCAAAAAAAATTATATAGGAAAAGGATTATAAGATGATGTTACATGAGGGATTTAAATTTTTTCTAGTGACTTTGAATTTTTGCTAGTGATAACAAAACCTACTAGCAAGGATTTGCTAGTGGTTTTAAAAGTTAAATTCATTCCCTAGTTATTCCAATTTTATTCACTTCGACTACTGTTATCTAAAGTGGGCTCCCTGTGTCCTGCCAGTGATTATTTTACCGGGATTTTAGACAGTCACTACGTTCTCCCATGCAGTGTTCAGTTTTTGGAGTATTTGAGACCAAATGGAAGCCAATAACTTACCCTTATCAAATATCGACTTGTATTGACATAACTCTTTCTTGTCTAACAAAACCCAGCCGTCTTCAGTTGTATTCTTTAAAGAAGGTTTTTCTAATAGTACCCAGTTTCCCTCGGTACATTCTGAAAAATGTCGGTCGAGTTGTGTTTTAGCAAATCTTGGACCCTTTTTAATAAGGAGTGCGTTAAAGAACCACTGATCGTTTTATGTCTTATGAACGTAAATTATTATTATTTAGCACAAAATATTCTTACTATTTTTTTTTTTAAATATATAGTATTTTAACTATTTTAACATTAAGAATATTCTAGTATACTATGTTTAAACTAGTCGTTGCATATTGCAAGTGAAGTGCTGTGAATCCAGTAGAGTGGGATGTGGAGGATTGTATGTTAATTGTATGCTGTTGAGTTGTACTTCAGGATGCTCGTACCAAAGTCATGGAAAATACAGCAGGTTGTACTACCAAATAGTAATGTTAAACGGGAAAAATAGATTCATTACTGCAGCCGAGTATGTTCCGAGCATCCTCTGACAATCCGGTACAAATGATAATCGATCTCCAATGTACTCTCCGATGCCCGATCATGTACCGAGCATCCTCCGAAAAATCCGGCACGACAGACTCGAGATGCTCAAATCGAGATTTTTCTTGGCATAACTTCCACAGGGATCCCAACATGTAGTACCTGTTGTGTCATGATTAGTGTTGCTGTTCGCATTACGGCTTCACAGCAAATATTTGGTTGAAGACGAAGTTAAAGTTAAACGTTTTTTACCGTAAAGAATTTTTTTGACTTACCCTCTACTTGTCCAACCACAGCAGTCTTTGGTAGAAGGTGAAGATTATACAGCGTGGTCCATTCAGCATCCCCATCATCAAACTTTACATGATAGAACTTGAAATGTTTCCTTGACTTATCAACTTCTTTGACCGTGCCAGCAAAATACGGGGATGGCTTTTTGTATCGAGCAAATACTCGCGTTCCTTGATGAACCTCTTTGGCCTTGGCAGGGATGTCAGGGAACACTGTTACATGAGCATCTTTGAGGTCATAAAGATGTTTGTCACCATCGTAGAAGTCAACGTGGAGTTTGGATCCTTTGTAGGAAACATATCCTGGGTAGTAATGGATGCCAGACCACCAGGCCCAGACGAAACTCCCAACATCGATGACACCTTCATGAACTATCAAATATATATACAATTGAGGTGTTACTATTTGTTGCACAATAAAATCAACCAGAATCGTACAATCAACTCTGAAAAAAAATTAAAGAATCCTAGAAAACTACAATACACTACGCGCCTAAAACAATGCAATCCGCCATTTCCTCTGCCAGGCAAAATGGCGGTTTTGTAGGTGAAGTTTGGGAATCCAGTTCCATCGGTCTTGTTATTCAAGCTAGAAATTTTAAAACCATCAAGATATAAAAGTAGTTATTTTATGCTTTTCGTGAGATTTTATAATTGTTGGCATAAATTTCGTACGTAAACAATGATATAGGCGCGCAGTGCATTGTAGTCATCCACTTCAAATGGTGGTCAAACACTGACCAAAATATGCTGAAAATATACAATTCAGCTGATGTACAAGGATATCAAGTGAAATCAAGGAAAATCATTTAGGAAAAGACACCAAAGACATCCCCCCTAGCACTAGAATCAATAAGTTCTTGTTTGCATACCATCACGGTGTTTCAATGCAACAACTCGAATATTTTCCAGGTTCTGCCAGATGTCATCCCCATCGTCAAATAAGATATGAAACAATGTCGTTTTGTTCTCTTCTTTGGAATTCATCACCCGACCAAAATACCATCTATCAGTGCCTTTCCACGAACCAATCACAGGATTTCCAATGTGAACTTCGTTAACCAAGGGCACCTTGTCCAGGACTATGCCAGGTGTATTATAGATGCTCACATTCACCGATGGTCCGTTATAGGTCTTGACGGTAAATCTGTTTAGCAGTTTGGACGAGACGAATCCCTTAACATACCGACCGTCTTTTTCTCTGACGAATACGATACTTGATGGTACGATTTCACCATCTTTTGCTGCGTGGAAAATAGTTCAGTTTGATTAACTCGTAAAATTATTATATGACACTGGTAAGGCGCAGGTACAACACGCGAAGACAAAACATGAGCAAAACATGCAGAAACGAGATGATAACACAATATTCGCACATTATGCGCAAAATGTACAAATACGTGGACCAAAACGCCCTTGGCGTTCTCCCATTAATGCGCGCAGTTAACATATAATTACTGAGATTACTGAGATTGCAGTATACCTATTACCCGTCCCGAGATCGAGGAAAACCTGGGTCGAGTTGGCATTGTAGTGCATTGTGGGAATGTTTTATGAGACATATTTCCAAGATGGCATCTATTTCGTCCCCCAAAACAGTCCCACAATGCACTGCAATGCCAACTCAATCCAGGTTTTTTCTCAACCTAGTAACGGCTGGTTAGATAAATATATGTGCATCAGTAGTTATTATATATATATCGAATAAAATACAGTAACACGCGTTTAAAGAATTCGACATTACCTTCTGGTTTAGAGTGCGTCAATACTCTTATCTTGTTGATACTGTGCGAACTCTCTTTGCCGTCTTCATACTCTACACAGTAAACTACCACATTTTCCTTAGTTTCTTTCTTAATAATCTTTGCAGTGGAGTAGTAACTGACTTTAGGGAGAGGTGCGATTACTTTAGTACCAGGCTTCAGGTCCTTTTCTCCAGGATTCTTATCGAGTACAACTGCTAGAAGATCATTCATGTCATGGGAAGTCTCGTCGCCATCGTCAAACATCAGGTGAATGCGGCTGTCTAATTTAGAGACATATCCAGGATAGTAATGGTTGTTTTTAGACCATCGACCATAGATACGAGCACCTGGGATGATTTGGTCTTGAGGTACTATAAATCATAAAAGTAAGTTATAACGAGAGTCTTTCAGAAGTCAAACCAAGGCTGAATAGACATTTTCATTTTTTTTTCCTTTTTCACAGCAGTCAAACTTTCTTTGTTGCAGAGAGTAGAAAGTGCTTCTACGTCTGCAACAAAGTCGCGCAACAAACGTTTAATGTTGCACGGGGTGGTAATATGAGCCACATTCACTCTGCAACTTGCGACGATTTTATTGCTCGTATTACCGCAGCTTTAGCATAGTTTTCAGCAATAAATATAAAACAACTTCATTGAACGTCTACCATAGAAATGCCCCCTGCCCCATAAAATGAAATCATCCCTTTATAGTAGAGATCAAAACGTTCCCACAATTGTAAACGCATGCCTCACCTGGTGTAAGATACCATCTGTTTTCCTTATTGATTGCCTTCTCACTCCATAAAGTCACATCAGTACTTTGCTTTGACTCATTGCCGTTCTCATTAGCTGGCGCAAGAGACATCAGGCATGCAGTAATGGTCTTAATGGTAGGTGGTGATACATGGATGTGAGCAACACTCGTTCTAATGTCAATATGCATACTCTGACCTTCTGGAGCAGAGCTGTGCAGGGCTAACTGCGACAAGTAAAACACCTAACAAAAGAAAAAGATAACGATGTTGTAATCTTTTCAGATAGATAAAGTGAGCTGCATCAGTAGATATTTTATATTGTATATAAATCAAGTGACAGCAATTGGCAATTGGTATTTCTTAACAGAATTGCTCAAGGGAGGCAAATATTCCATGCGTGCGTCTATATTCAGAAACCATAGCTGTATACAAAAAAGGAAAGAACGAAAGAACGAAATGAAGGAAGGAAGGAAGGAAGTGGGAAGGGAGGGATGAAAAGGAAGGAAATCTAGGATTCTTACTTGTGTCTTGGTGGCTGCTCGGTGTTCTGGATCAAATGCAGCTGATGTAATACTTAGATTAGACAAATGACCAAACATTTTCTGCTGCCCTTGAGTAATCATCATGTTGAAATCCAGGGCATTCTAGAGAAATTAAACACGTTAAAAATGTTCATGAAACAAATGACATTTTGATTAATAGTCAATCTTAAAACCTCCCAAGAATCACCGAGAAAAAAGCAATGGGAATGAAATGCGGAAATTGGGAAATTTTATGGCTAGGTAAAAACAGGTTTCGTACTGGGAAAGGAAGGGATGCTAAATACTATAACATACTTAAGGAGATGTCATCCTCTGAGAAGGTCTACACGGCAGCCATCCTACAGGACAGGAACAATGTAAATTTTTTATGACCAGAAATTTTATTTCACAAAGAAAATAAAAGTATTGTTTCTGCCCTCCAACATGGCTGCCAATTGATGCCATTTCCGGAAGGGGGCATGTTCCAGGACCCTTTCATTGGTAAATTCACCTTCAAGAACAGTGCATTAGTGGCTTTGTCCTTAGCATCAGCCAACAGAACTATTTCCGGCTGTCTCAGAGCAAACTGTAGTCTCAGTTCAGGTGGTTCCTGGTCTACTGGTGCAGGTAGGGCTGCAACCAGGGCAGCTGCCTGTGTTGGATCTACATGCACAACTGGAGGTGCTGTGGATGGAGCTGCTGCTAAGGCTGATGTGAACACATTTGCTAAGACTAACAGAAACTCTAGGTTCGCTACGATGTGGACGTTGTTCACCTCGATGTTAACTGGAAAGCAAATAAATATAAGGCACATAAATGTAAGAATGAATGAAAATAAGTTAGAGTAGTTGACATGTGGCAAAGCTTATACAAAGCGTGTGCAAAAGAAACAGATATAGTCTAATGTCAATATTTGAGTTCAACATGTGAAGACACTTACTATTCTTGTCTTGGGTGGGTGACTGCTCGAACTTGACATCGACCATATTTGGAACATCACGTGCATTACCAACAAAACGATCCATCATCCTTGAAGAAGACGTCATGAATTAGACAGAATACATAATATAATACATTACAACTATCACTTCCCATAACAGGTCTTCCATGACGTTCAAGCTCCATACACACTACCACTACATTCTGTAATTTATATTCACAACACAAAAGTCTCAACTCGCACTTTGATTTTTATGGGGGGGGTTTCAGGATTTGATAAAATTTAAAGGCTTGATAGGTATATGTTTCGAATTACTCAGCAGCACTAAGCAGGTTTCTGGTAAGGTGGATTTCATTCTTGTGCATACCTTGTTACCCCTTGCACACTTTCAGGTCTCTTGTCATCAAGAATACAAGTCTCAAGGCTGACAACAGCTGTGAGGGCATTGTTAGACTTGATCCTCCCACTTGCTTGAACAGAGACCAGTGAGAACTGACCCAAGCAGCAGGCAGGGTCCCTTGTGCCTTCAGACACCTGTTAAAGGAAGAAAAACAACAAGATGAAGCATGAAACAAAAAGAGAAAGACAGGCAGGTTTCATTACATAAGATCTGTCCAGACGACATAGGCATACATGAAGGAAAGACAGACGGCAGACAGAAACAGAACGAGGGCCACAGGTTTGTTAGCCACTGGCTATTTAGTGCTACCCTCGTAAAAACAAGGAGTGTTTAGACAGACAGAAAGAGAGACAGACTCAGACAGATAGAACAGACAAAAAGTCACAGGCAGGCAGCCATGCAGCCAGGCAGACAGTCCAGCAAACAGACAGGAAAAGAGCATGATAGGCAAACAGAGACGGACAGAGACCGAAGCTGACAAAAAATAGAAGATACTTGCCTTTTCGCCTTCCTTGCAGTAAACTGAAGCCGATACTTTTTCAATTTCGAAGCAAAATTTCACGGTATCCCAGGTGTCATCTTTAGTAGGTTTTTCCTCTGGCGTATTTTCCAAGGGTGACTCTGCAAAAAGAATACGTTATTTATTCATTGCCTGCAAGCAAAGCAAATGAAAGGTGGACGATTTCTATAGCCTCCCACCAGCAGCCGAATTACTATATATTTATAATGCACCAGCAGTGCAGTGCACTAAAAGTGCAGTTAGTTTTGTTTGTTTGTGTCTGCTTTGATGATGAGCTGTTAACTTGTTATCTTGATTCTATGTGTTCAATGTCAGTACCTTCCTCCAGGGTGAGAGCGTCTTCTGAGACGATTTGTTCATCGGGCGGTCCTGAGGAAAATAAAAGTAAATTTAGTCAAATCACAGAATATTATTAAGTCAACCGATTAATGTTTCTTCAAACCAAACGAATAAGGTATGCGTGTCATCTTCGTGATATAACATATGAATGACGTATAATGATCAAGTCAACTGTCTGATGAACAGAACTTATTTTATGGGAGTAACACTTCTTAGGTCAGGAGATAACAAACCTGCTATTTCTTGCTGGCCTTCAGCAAGGTTCTGGAACACTACTGATAGTACGGTAGAAATGTCTTGTTCACCAGTACACAACTGAAATGGTAAGGAATCTTTTATCACACAGTGTAAAAAAATGATAGGAAATTGAAGGAATGATGGATGGAAGGACTGACGGACGGATGGACAGACCCACAATTTCAGCCTAAGAAGCGTAATAGCTGACTAATCTAGTGACTGCAGAGACAAACAAATAGAAGGAGTGAATAGAGGAATGATGGATGGACAGGATGGATGAATGGATGGAATAGGATGATTCAGATGGGATGGACGAGGAAGTCAGATGAACGAACGAATGAATGAATGTGGAGATAAATAACCGCAACAGACTGTATAATCGACAAACCCACTTGCCTGAACAGCCTTGAGCTTGCCTTTTACATCAATGTCTGGTATGTCATGAAACCAGGGACACAGATTTCTCGCCAGGAAGATTGCCATACTTATTGGTTCGACTATAACAGAACTGGCTTCAGGAGTCTCACTATCCTTCATTTTACCCCTTAAACATTAATGACATTGAAAAAACGTCATGAGCAGACATTAGAGACGTTATCAGGAATATAGTGAGTTCTCCCCATGAACTTTTGGCTTCAAATTTGATCTAGACCCTGGAACCTCTGCATTGGCTGATCTAAGTCAGGGCACAGCTAACTCGGTTGATTTTGAATTTAGCTTGTTAAGGATGTTCACGGGAAAATGCGAAGTAAATGTCAATTTTCTGAGTACCTTGAGAGTTTAACGGAACTAAGCTCCACTACCATATTATCTACGATCACAGCATCAGAGCCATCATCTTTGGTAGGGGGTTTGAAGAGATTGAATGTATTAGACACTGTAAGTCGCCCAAGATCTGCTATCAAAGCATCGTGGGAAGCAGAGCTGACGGGAATGATGATGAGAGGGGCCTGGATTGACACGGCAAGCCTGATGCGGGAAGTCTGGGTTTGCATATCTTGAATCTGTAAAATATAGAGATATTTCAGAAAACTAAGATAGAGCAAAAACCAAAGAGAGTGATGATAATGGATGAAGGAAAGAATAGAACAGGATAACAGGATACAGCAACTTAATAGAACTAACCTTAGCTGTTGCTGATACTGCTGCAGTCTTTGTTGCATACTGCATTGCTTCTTTTGCCTTTTGGAAGTTGTTTAAGAATGCCTGAAAAAATAACGAAGACATTGATGTGATGGAATAAGAAAAGTAAATAACTTTATTATCTATCGAGGGTGAAACATAAAGCTACAGTATATAAGCCCTCACTATTCAACATCCCTAAATGGCACGTGACCAGGATATGACGTGGTCATCTGAACCACAGCGAAGAGCGTCTGTATTTAGCCATACTGTACCCTGACAAAGTCCAGCCCAGAGGTTGTTCAAGAGGATTTTGTTGCGTCAGGGCAAAGCTAACTTACAGATCGAATCATGGTACTTAGCGTGCTAGGTTTTGCAGAGGGAGGAAAACCAGGGACAGACCTAACAAACTCTATTCACATGTGATACCAAGTCTAGAAATAGAACCTGAGACCCTAGAGGTGAGGGGCGAGTGCACTACGCTATTTTCCCCTGACTCGGAAAATGGCACTTACCAACAATTGCATGACGAATTTGTTCAAGAAGATGACCCGTATACAACCAATGTCCATCTTAAAACTTGTATCAACCACTTCCATGTTAGTATAGTTACCATTAGTCATGGCATCATTATAGGCAACAACCTAATAAAATAGTTACAAGTGTCACATAGTTAACAGGAGTCTGAATGGGTAACCAGTTAATATGCTATTTAAAGGTCAATGCTCTAGGCAACTCTTGGATTTGGTTGTGGTGGTAGTATAGGGCTTGTTCTATTGTTTTGAGGTTCACTGTGAAGTCGTAAAGTTCTTGAGGGGCAAGAGCTGAGGGATTTTTAAAAACGATTTCTAAAGTTATATGAAACGAAGTAATGCCAAGATTTTTTTAACTTGCAGATTACCGTACATTAAAAATACCGTTAGCTCGCCTACCTCAACGTTAAACACCTCTTGATTGACAATAGAAACAATCTTTGGGTACAAGACACCTTGGTTGGTGTCCATCACAGAGAGGTCCTTCATGCTGTGGAAATAATGATCAGGACTATTAAAAAATATATATTTCTTATTCCTCAAGCTATTTCTATTGCGTCATTTCTTAAAAAATCGCGGCAATGCCGCAAAACCGCGGTCTGGTAAGAATACTGGACTTCACTCTTTTAAATTTGCATGCGTTCAATCAATAAGCCAACTTACACAGCAGTGACATTGGTTCTGTCGTCCAACACGGTAACATGAGCAGACAGACCTAGGAAATGTAATAGAATGTTGTAACAACTGTGGAATGTTTACTAATGTAATGTAATCATTATTCGAAAAGGTTTCGGAAACGTTTTTTAGAAACTTGTCATTCCATCCATTCAAACCCATCAAATGATCATGATTCAAGGGGATGCAAGAGGAGGGGGGGGGGGGGGGGGGGTGGGAACACTAAACGTGAGTGCTCAAGATTGTATTTGTAAGGATAATAAACTGAATGATCCAATAGTCTACAAGTCATACCTCCAATCAGAATACTAGTAATATCTCCGCCTTGTGTTGAAGTCACTAGCACAGATATTCCACCCAGTTTAGCCTTGACGTCCACCATGACTTCCAGTGTGTCACCCTTTTTCTTCTTCTTGCCTTTTTTAACTGCCAGGTTTGTGGTGCTCTTGCTTTTATGTTTAGCTATTTCATCTTGTATCTCATGGGACTTGTCAACTATTGTTTGTTTATTTTCCTCCCTGAGATAACAATGTAAAAATAATAGGACATTTAGCTTTTGTTTGTAGAGCTCTTGGAGACTTTGTAGCTTTTTTTGTTGTTGGTTATGGTTTTAGTTATTGTAGTTGTCGTAAAGGTTATCATTGTCTGGATGGGACTGATTTTTTTGTCAAATGCTTTCTGTTTTGTTGCTGTTGTTATTTATGTAGGACTGTTTTTTCCATGAGATAAGCTATATATCTTACAGCGATGGTATGAGTTTGGTTGAAAGATCCATGAGTCTGAGTAGAGCCTCTTGATGTAACAGCACTGTAAGAAATGTAAAATCTACGATAATAGATTGCTCTGTGGACAGGAATGTGGTATGGTAATCTGGTGATTCATGGTCAGCCTGAAAAAAGAAAAGAACAGTCAACCATGACTACAGACAATGACATGAACCAAAAAACAATGACACACACAACCCATGACCATACCATAACAACATTAAGATTAAATACAACAGCAATAAAACAGCAGAAGCATTAACAACAGCAGCAGCAACAAGAAACAACTAAGAAAAAGCTAATTAAAAGTGCAATTCCATTCCAAAAAGAATAGCAAAAAGTTATGAAAAAAACTGTACAAAAATAGAAATTATGCAACAGCAACATACATGTGTCCTAAGCCAACTTACCTTCACATAGTCAATAGAAAGTAGAGCAGAATCCTTAGGTGTCTTCACGAGGTAGATAGGTTCCCCATTCAAACCATGACTCATCTCCTTCACAGCAAATGACCCAATAGATGCTTTAACACTAAGGTCATACGGATGCATTGTCACTTTGGTTCCAAGATGCTCTAGGCTAACAGCAAGACATGGCGTCTGGTTACCTTCCTCGTCTTCAAACCCTACACTGACACCAACCTAGAATAGAGCACCTAGACATTATTATATGGAACAGATACTTGGTATAGATGGCTGGATTTTATTTATTGCTGCATTGCATAGTAGTGTGAATATAGTAGTTGGAATTGGCAAATCAACCAATAGTTACATAACAAAGGTAAAAACGTTGTGTTCATATTCACCTGCTCGATCTCAAAGTTAACAGCAACAACAACTTGTTTAGACATAGTTCTCTTGGCTTCCAGTTTGTCACTCTCTGTTTTTGAGGCACTGGAATTGCATCAGAGACACCAATTAAACAGACTCCCAAACTAACCCCACAGTTAATAGACAGCTTTATCTTGGGTGTATTGTTGTCCCATTTAAAACCATGTGTCATACTCTTAGGAACAAGATTCTTTGTTTGAATTGTATCCATATTCACGTGTCTTCTCAAGTGCAGCCATTAAACAAAGAAATGATACTCTAGGAATGACACATAGTCTGATATGGGAACACATTACAACCAAGCTAAAGAAATCTATTTTATTTAACCTTACATTATTAGTAAACCTCTATGAAACAACCACCTGACTATTCCAAATGGATGACCACACACTTAACTGAGATTTATCTGGTACACATGGCTTTGAGTTTGTAACAAATACTTACATATCTTCAGGAGGTGTGGCAAATTCTTCACCTTCTTCATCATCAGAACCTGGAGCACCTTCTAGCATACCTAGACCGGCTGACTTGGTTACGGTGTCATAATCAACGAGTCTTCTTCCATGGTCATCAAAAACCTTTCAATTAATTTAATAATTTAATTACATAAAAATTTAAATAATACTACTGTAACTAAATTTCTGAAGCTGAATAATATACAAGACCTACCTGAGCAGGGCTATCTGTAGTTTCACTTGGTAACTGGGCACCAGGAATAGGAATACTGAGAGCAAGCTAATAAAAAGTAAAGTAAAGTTCAGTTAGCTATTGGGTAGAAATATGGAAAAGAGACCTTTTTAGCTTGATTGTAGACCATTTCAGACCACATGCTATTCTCTAAAGTACATCATTTCTTTGTTTAACGGTTGTGCATGAGAAGACACATGAATATGGATAAAACTCAAACAAAGAATTTTATACCCAAGAGAATGACATCTGGTCTGAAATGGGTAAAGATTATGCACAAGCCAAAATGGCTTATTGAAAAAGACTTTTGAAGTAAATCAGGCTGCCTAACAGATCACTAATTTCCTGTCCTTAGAGGACTCACTTTCATTATTTGTTCCAGTTTCTTGTCTGTGACACGAAGATTAATGGAATGAAGGCTACCAGACAACTTGATTCTAGAAATAATGGAAAAATGGTTAATATGATGGGTTCCCCAGTTTCTCTCCCTCTGCACTTGAGCATTAATGTCCAATTTGATCATGAAAAAGGGCTGCAGGTATGTTAGCCACTGGCAAAGGAAAGGGAGAGAAAAAAGTGCTAATTAAGAATTGAACTTACTGTGCAAGCCTGAGATCATCAGGGTTTAGTGCTTTCTGAAGTTTAAGATTCAATTCCATTGGATCAAGGATGTGTAGCTTGGATAAGGAGGTGTGACGTGCCGCATCCCATGCATCACCTGCAATAAAGATGCAATCATGAACTTGATGAAACAGTGCAACCAACTTAAAGAAATCAAGGGAATCACAGGCGGTGTACTGGATTTCCAGCAGATTTCTTTGGCTTGGGTGTAATCTTATCCCATTTCAGACCAGGTGTTATTCTCTTGAGAATAAGATGCTTTGTTTGAGTTGTATTCATATTCATGTGCCTTCTCGTGCAGTAGCGTAGTGAGGGGGGGCACGGGGGGCACATGCCCCCCCAAAAATATTTTGAAATTAATGTTTGAATATATAAAAACGTTTGGTTTCTGTTTTTTGGTTTGCTTTTTTATACTGGGTGCCCCCCCACATTCAAGGTCCTCGCTACGCCCCTGTTCTCGTGCATAACAAAATGACAAATGGTCTAAAATAGGAAAACATTACAGCCATTAAGCCATTCTGAGGTTGAGAAAAAACTGGGAACTTGAGTTGTCACTGCAGTGCATTGTGGGACTGTTTTAGGGGATATATTTCCAAGATTGCATTTTGTCCCCTAACACAATCCCATGATGCACTGTAATGCCAACTTGGTCCTGTTTGTTCCCTCAACCTCTGAACATGAAAACATAAAAAAGGAATGATTTGAATAAGCGTCACCTTTTGTTGCAACCAATGCTTGAAGGGCTTCCAATTTGATATCAAACTTGTCATAACACTTGGATTCCAGTTCTGATAGGCTGAGAGACTAAAGGTACAAAAATGTTGGTAAGGAAGAAACCTATTATCAAGTAAATTATCTGAAAAATAGTGAGAAGTACATGTGCATGCCATAAGCAACATTAAAAGACATCATAGCATGGACTGTGCAGTGAAGAGGTGGGAGGATGTTGGCCATGCTGAATCAGGGTAAACTATGGAAAAAGCACTTCCACAACATATATACTTAGCTAAGTTGGTGCAATTCTAAAATATTGTAAGGGAGTCTACCTAGACAAGTGATTTTGAGATTATTAAGTGGAATGGGTGAGAAAGACATCTTAAGGGTAATGTAAATGCTTGAGTGATGGACAAGAAACGGGAGTAGAAGTATCGACTGTTGAGTATAATCAGTGCTGTGATTATAGATGAAGTTGAACCATCAAAGAAGAGGTGCATCAACAATTACACTGAATGGACAGTGCATGGCAACTATGTTACTACACAAAGGGCTTAGTTATCTTAAGATAGAAAGCAAGAGAGAGGGTTTGTGCGTGCAAGTAACTTTATGCTTATTAAAGGATTTACATGCTAATTGACATAGTTGATGAGCTGAAGAAAGTGTATGGATTTTGCTTTGATACGGTGTACATGGAGTGCAGAATACACAACCACCCAAGAATACAATGTAAAAGAAGTGCTGAAAGAATTTGAAGACAAAGAGTTACCTCCAAGAAAGTTAAAGAAGAAGAGTTGTTTGACTGTTGGTTGAGCTTTAGTAAAGGAGAAGCATATTTTACACCTTATCACACATTAATTCAAAGTATTAATAAACATTGAAAGAGAAATATTAACATCTTTTTTATAAATTACACATAGTCACCTCACATTCAGTTGTTTAGTAAAAGATCAATCAGAAAGAAAAAGTTCATGGATTGAGACATCAATAATATACATATATACATAGTCAATTCAAGTTAACAGACAACCCAGTTAATTACAATAATAAAGTTAACATGACTTTAAAAAACTCATGAATATTTAATGAGGAGAGCACAATAGAATCATCGACCATGGAGGAGGTTTTAAATCTGATATAATATCATCTTCATTTCCATAAACTTTAACTAGGATTTTCTCTGCCAAACTTGGTTCATTTGTAAAAAATTCAGTAGAACATGTGAACATACACCTAGAGGTTTTTTAAGCTGTTTTATAAACTCGCAGATTGTGTTTTATTGGGTCTAAAACCACTTGGCTTCGCCTCGTGTTTTAAACCCCATAAAACACTCGTATATTAAACAGTACGAAAACTACTGATGTTTAACTTAAAGGCTACTCTGCACTAACCTTAGTGGAAACAATTCTTTCCTGTTCAGGATCACTTGTTATCTTTAGATGTCCAAGGTCTAATATCAAGAGATTTGTTGACCTAAAATAAGAGAATAAGTATGGAAATGATTACTTCTAATCGTTACTGTCTTTATTATTGGTATGATAGCAAGATTGATGATACCCTATGGCATGATCATTCAAGAATCTGAAAGCTATATACAGTAGGTCCTCCAGCTCATGTAATTTACTAGTGCTTTAGGGATATTGAACTGAATGGGAAAAGAATGGAAAATGAATTGGAAGTGAATGGAAAGTGAATGAAAAGGGAATGAGAAATAAATGGGACATGAATGTGAAATGAATGGAAAGTGAATAAGAAATAAGTGGGATATGAATGGGAAATGAATTGAAAGTGAATGGGAAGCCAATGGAAAGTGAATGGGAAACAAATGAAAAGTGAATGGGAAACGAATGGAAAGTGAATGGGAAATAAATGGGACATGAATGGGAAATGAATGTAGTGTGAATAAGTGAAAAGAATGGGAAGTGAATGGAAAATAAATGGGAAAGTTACAAGGAGGAGTATCATAAAGAGCTCGAATCACTTCATATTATTTTCTTGACAATCACAATTTATTCCTTTTATTTTTCAAAAATAGAAAACTAACCCTTCAAATTGGCCACCCTCAGGTATGATGACATAAGGAGACTTCACATCAATGTTGATGTCTGTCATCTGAAATAACACAAGCATAGTCAGTTTGATAGTACATATTATTATATAGCATATTTTTCCTACCAACATCCTTCCAATGTCTGACTAACACCCTACTGTCCACCCTACTCCTAACTACAGAGTGACAAAATTAATACTGATTTTTTGGCCTTGGAAATGAAATTGAAAGTAAGTTATCCCTGTCCCACATATTAAGAAATATCATCAATGAATAGGATCAATACCTTATGATGTTCCACTGCATAGGCAAGACTAGCTTTAGATGCTGTTTTCAACTCCTCTAGTCTGGACATAGCAACTGCAGATAACCTATTTACAGTAATTAGAAGATATCAGGGAAGATATTAGGGATCAGGTAAACTGGTACATGGGTTGATAGACGAATAGATACTACACTTACTCTTGTAGCTGTACTCCTTTGGGTGGTTGGAAGAAGGCCATGATCTGATCAACTGTATTCTAGATAATATCATAGAATTTCAATATTAATACAAAATTATCATACAGTCAAGTGATAATAACCATATTCTATTGCTACGCACTGAGACAATTATTGTTGTGACAAGGAAATCAGGGAATTCACTGCTATCAAACAAACAAATTGTTTGGTACCTTTACATACTCTGATTGACGGCAGTGTATTGCACGATTTCTATGTCTTGACTGTTGTCTAGATCAGCAAGTAGAAATGACATCCATGGTAAACCGATGTAGCATGGAAACAAGTGAACTAGTTGGTATAGAAGAAACACTGCCCAGTAAATAAGTAATACAGACATACTTACTGAATCATAGACAATTTTTATTGGCTCTGATTTGACTTTAACTCTTTGATCACACTTCTCATCCAATGGATTTGTTTCAAATGAAGCATTGAATAATGGAAGATTATTTTCTGTGAGAGACAAGAAACATCAGTGAAAAAGACAAGAAACATGATATCAAATCCAAGGAGCTCTGACTTACCATCCTTGCCCAGCTGAGATGTTATCATCAGGGGAAGATACTTGGTCTTAGATTGAGCTCCAAACATCCTCATTTGATCAACTTTGGCAGTAACACTGACAACATGGAACAAAGTAACTAAGAGTTAATTATTCCAGTAGGTCTTCAAAAAAAGTTTATCAGTTCTATGCTCCTTTCCGTAGTCTTCCCACAATCCCTTATGATCCCAGCGCGAGCTGGAGGTCAGGGTAAAATTTGCATACTTTTTATACAATTTTATGCAAATTTTACCCTGACCTCGAGCTCGCACTGGGATCATAAGGGATTGTGGGAAGACTACGGAAAGGAGCATACAAGTGTTAGCTTTTAATAGACCTCTCTACATGGGCATAATATAGTAAAACACTCACGCAATGGCCTGAGCGGAAGGCCTTTGAGCCAAATCAGCATACAAATCCTGGATACTTAGTCTTGCTATGTCTTTTGATTTCTTGCTGAAAAGACCAAACACAATCATCATGATCAGTAAAATTAATTTTAAACATTGATTCCTTTTACTTTCATCAAACTTCCTTTGTTATCCTTGAATATCTGCTATACCCACACCTTAACTCACACTCTTGCCCTTTTCTCTGGTCACTCCCTCACCCTTTCTTCTGGATTTCTCTTCCTCTGGTCACACCCTCAGCCCTTCCCCTGGACACCTCTTCCTCTGGTCACACCCTCACCCCTTCCTCCCAATCATGTACATCCCCTCTACATTTTGTCAAAAACAATAAGAAATAGAGTTTGAGCATATCATACCTTTCCTGATCAACATCTCTTAACCCAATACCAATTTGCTTGAGGTGAATAACAACCTTATTTTCCACATACTAACAATAGGGAAAATCTTGATTTAGTAATGTATTAATAAATTGGCCCCATTGCCCACTATTGGGGACTAAGAGGTAAAATTATAGAGTAGAGCCACTGCTGTTGTACAAACCTCTTTAGGAAATGATGTAATGACTTCATTCTCACTATACCCAATGGCGGCATACAATTTCTGCAACTCTTCTTGCTTCTGATCCTCAGTAAGAATTTCTAGTACACAAAAGAAGGCAAAAACAATATTAGGAATAATAATCAAATTTGTTTCCTGTGGTGCCAGCAGTTCTAGAAGCACTTGATCATGCTTCTCCTAAAACATCTGTTGTGTTCTGCCAGCCTCTGTATGCTTCATAACTATGGCATGGCCCACAAATTTTTTAATGCGTTAATTTATTGTCAGTGTCTTATGTATAGACCCCTTGCATGTGGCATCAAAGTAGCTCAATTTGGAGGAAAAAACAAAAAAATTCAATCTCCTGAGAATTGGAACCTATTGTTTTGCCCTCCAAATCAAATTCAGCTACATTTGGATGTGTTGCTAGGAGTCCACATCCATGCATTATTATGATCATTGTAATATGATAATATGATTACATTTCTTCCTAACATTTACCTTGAAATTTCATTTTAGATTTCTTAGATTTCTTAGATTTCTTTTTAGAAGAAGATGAAGATGAAGAAGAAGAGGAAGATTCGGTAGAAGGTGTTTGAGGGACTGTTAAAGAGATTTTAAGAAGAACTATTCTATTTAAAATAATAGCAGATTTATATCTATTTAATTTATCTATTTAAACAATAGATTTTATAATGCTTTTAATGCTTATATACATGTAACCTCCACAACTTTCAGATGTCTGGGTCTGAAAGAAATGTGCCCCCTATGGAGTTGTCGGCAGTTGCAGAAACATGAAAACCAGTCTGACTAAATAATTTTATGCAATAGTTATCTGGATTTTATTTATTCATTATTTTTAAAGTTTTTAGTACTCATGGAATCAACGATGAATGTGCTGATATTTTTCTTGACTGCTAAGATTTCAAAAGAACCAACAATGATTATGTCAAGATTTCTGCATGTTGTAAAATGGGAAAAAAGTTATAAAATAATGAAAGAATTAATGAGAATCAGTAATAAAACTTGATATCAATTACATGTAGGCACCTTTTTCTTCCTCCTTTTTTGACTTCTTTTTTCCAAACCATCCAGAGAACATTCCTTCCTTGCTCTTCTCCTCAGCCTTTCGTTTCTTCTTCCTCAAAGCAGCAGCTTCCTAGTAAAATATTCATATCAAATCCACAGTAAGTTATCACTTTAACTTTGATTACAAAAGTTGCTTGAAAAAGTGAAAGCAGAGGGACAGTTTTTTTAACCTCAAACTCTGCTCTTTGTCTGCAAATGGTAATGTTCAATACATCTAGTTGTGTTTCTAGGTTCTGCAGAAACAAGAAAATTATATTTCAACTTAATGATGGGAGATACACTTTCATCATCTCACTCCTTCTTTTAAAAAAGGTAAACATTTTTAAAATTATATATTTGGTAAAAAAATAACTTTTAGTAAGGTGTCAGTATATGTAGGGTGTAGGTCTACAGGTCTTCCATAGGGTGTCAGTAGTGTCTCAGTAGGGCTTCCATAGGGTATCAGTAGTGTGTCAGTAGGGCATCCATAGGGTGTCAGTAGGGCTTCCATAGGGTGTCAGAAGTGTGTCAGTATGGCTTTCATAGGGTGTCAGAAGTGTGTCAGTAGGGCTTCCATAGGGTGTCAGTAGGGCTTCCATAGGGTGTCAGTAGGGCTTCCATAGGGTGTCAGTAGGGCTTCCATAGTGTGTCAGTAGGGCTTCCATAGGGTGTCAGTAGGGCTTCCATAGGGTGTCAGTAGGGCTTCCATAGGGTGTCAGTAGGGCTTCCATAGGGTGTCAGTAGGGCTTCCATAGGGTGTCAGTAGGGCTTCCATAGGGTGTCAGAAGTGTGTCAGTAGGGCTTCCATAGGGTGTCAGTAGGGCTTCCATAGGGTGTCAGTAGTGTGTCAGTAGGGCTTCCATAGGGTGTCAGTAGGGCTTCCATAGGGTGTCAGTAGGGCTTCCATAGGGTGTCAGTAGGGCTTCCATAGGGTGTCAGTAGGGCTTCCATAGGGTGTCAGTAGGGCTTCCATAGGGTGTCAGAAGTGTGTCAGTAGGGCTTCCATAGGGTGTCAGTAGGGCTTCCATAGGGTGTCAGTAGTGTGTCAGTAGGGCATCCATAGGGTGTCAGTAGGGCTTCCATAGGGTGTCAGTAGGGCTTCCATAGGGTGTCAGTAGTGTGTCAGTAGGGCTTCCATAGGGTGTCAGTAGGGCTTCCATAGGGTGTCAGTAGGCCTTCCATAGGGTGTCAGTAGGGCTTCCATAGGGTGTCAGTAGGGTATTGTAGGTTCATTGGTAAAACAAATGGCAGGTTAATGGCAGGTTGTAAGTAGAATATCAGTAGGATGTCAGTATGTGAATGGTATGCTGTTGGACGATGGCCTACCAACAACCATTTGGAGTTGCATTGTTTTGACCTTGTGTATACTTGCAGTCACACTAGTGACCATTCATTGATGATAAACCATTATTTTGCAGATTATTAATTTTTTTTACCTCTAAGTTCTTTTTCTCCTCTTTTGAAAGTTTTCCCTGCAGTAGCAGTTTCTTGTAAAGGGCCTTGTATTCTTTACAAATGGCTCTGCAAAGCACACCACATAAAAGATCAAAGTTGAGAACTTCTATTTCCTCTTAAGGTGTCGACACACAATGCGATTTTTGTGATGTTGTGTGTGACGTCACAATAATTAGAGATTTCACCATGTGACCACCCATACAATGTTCAAGTTGGGATTTTTGCCCACCAAAGCTAAATAATTATCAGCCTGTCTTTCTTCACTTTTACCTGTGACTTTTCATGTGTTCCCAGGACCAATTCCTGTGCCTCCTTTTAACATCTTCCTCCAAGATACCATTTATTGCATAATTCCACCTTAAACCAACAAATTAATGGATAATCAGCTGAAGCTACCCAGTTATTAAACATATTTAGACTTAAAAAGCCTCAATCAGGAATTTTAGGTGTGACTAATGGTCATTCACAAAACTTAAAGACTTGCCAAAATTAGCTTATGTTTAATATTCAAATACTTTTTTCCAGTCTAGATAAGCAGATGGAACCCCTCATTTGCAAATTTAAATTTAGTCTGCTCAAGGTATGCCAGAAACTACATGCAAGCTGGCAGGGTTGCCAGAATGGTGTACCAAAGACCTTATATCTTCATAAGGGTACATCACTAAATAAAATTTCATTTCCATTAGCCAAGTTTAACTACATCAGACATATACATGTACTGTACCATTTTTTTGCATTTCCATGCAGAGCTTCAAGTGGTTTGTACTTTCTGAATGGAGTATTCCTGGCCATGTAGTCAAAAGATTCCAAAAGTTCCATGATGTTATGATACTGAACCTTGGTCAGATTTAGAAATATCTCTTCCAGGACTAAAGCAAGGTATACCTACAATAATTGAATTAACAGCCAAATTTAAAGTGATCAACCAGGGATCTCTTAAATTGCATGATGGCCATGGTATTGCATGGTCAATTTAATGCACAGAACTTGGCTGCCACTATCACTATAGTGGCATTATTAAGATAAACATGATGCTGATAACAGAGTCTATTGGCATCATTAAGCTGCTTCTTCAGTAGCTAGAGTCAATTAATGTGGGGATAAATAAATGTTTTCCATTTCAGACCATGTGTCATTCTCTGTTTCTTCTCCAGCATCACTGGCAATATTCAAGGGAATGACACATGACACAGTGGTTTGAAATTTAAATAATTATTTATAAATTAATTGACAAGCTCAATTGTAGTTACAACAGCAATCATTATCTACCTTTGGGCTGCTAATATCTGTTCCAGGTTTTGTGTCTAGCTTCAATTTACTGGTAGCAGAGACTGGCTGAAGTACTGTGAATAAAAATATTATTAAATATATTCACTTTCTGTTAGGTTAAAGGTAAACATCCATTAAAACTAAAAAATATGTGATTTGAGTAAGTAGATTCATTGCATATTCTTACCATAATTGTAATCTTTTGGCTCGTAGTGTCCTTGTACTGTTTTAGCAATTCCACCCTTTGCAAAATCCTATCAATTTGACAGACATTTTAAAAAGGCTAGCACATTACTCCCCTGTTTTATACTGTACCATTTTTTAAAGTAAATCAAATAATGGTATAGCTGATTGAGATCTTAATATATATTTTAAAAATGAAATGAAATAGTTCAGACATATTTACATACCACCCACTCTTCTTGTGATGGTACTTTGCCAATATTGTCATTAGTGTTCCAGTAAACACTGAGGCTGTTGAGCTCCACCAACTAAAATATTCAATCGAAATAGAATAACTTAGCAACAAATTACACCAGAGTATGCACATATTTAAAGAGCTATAGACCCCTTGCACTAATTTTGTATGAGTGTAAAAAGTCACTGCACACGGCACAGTTACAGGCATGGCACTGACATGGTCATGACACAGTCATGATGTGGTCATGATGTGGTCATGATGTAGTCATGATCATTCTCCTTCTGAATGTGATGCTAGCCCAATTTTGTTTTTGCAAAACGTTTGCAGAAGCACTGGCATTTTGTGCGAATACAAGGGCACTAGCCTCATAGCTTGCACTCTATTACGATATTGGTATGTTGTGGCAAACTGCATGATGTATAGTTAAATGCTTAAATAATGATGTCTTTAATAACACAAGGAAAATTTATTGAAAGATTATTTGTACCTTGTGAACAATCCTAACAGCTTGTCCAGCAATGCTTGGTAACCAATTCTCATCTGTAGTCTGGATTAAATAATAACATAAAGATTCACAGGGTCAGCTACCTTCGTATGCAATTATTATTATAAGTGAGAGACAAGTTATCCAAGCTGCATACCTGAGCAGACAAGTTTTCCAAGGTGATACCAATAGAAAAAGGAGAAG
Organism: Anthopleura xanthogrammica; assembly: GCA_964019055.1. Taxonomy (NCBI): domain Eukaryota; kingdom Metazoa; phylum Cnidaria; class Anthozoa; order Actiniaria; family Actiniidae; genus Anthopleura; species Anthopleura xanthogrammica. The sequence continues at coordinate 12,757,422 of OZ025216.1, read as the reverse complement.
ATGGACTTGAAACCTGAAATGGTATTAAATGATAAACGATCATTGCAAGTTTGATCGATTGAATGCTATACCCATTTCTATATTTACGCTACATACTAGACCACTAACTATATTCAAGATGTCGGGTTTTTGGCTTCCATCAATCAAATTTCCAACGGTCTGAGTTAGTAATTTTTTGATTGACAGGAGCCAAAACTCCAGGCGTCTAGGGATGTGTTGGTCATGAAATTATGAAAATGGATGTGTTAATTAGAGGGAAAGAGAAGTACAAAACAATAAATATACTTACAGTATCTTCATACCGTACATGGATATTTGAGATGTAGATCTATAAAGGACAATGGCACAAAGTCAGCTTGGAACTAATAGACCTCTTAAGCCTGGTGGCAGTGTTTTCCCATTTCATACCACATGTTATATTCCCTTGATTATCATTTCTTTGTTAAACAGTTATCGACAAGAAGGAAAATGTATATGCCTACAACTCAAACAAAAAACCTGATTCTCAAGTTTAAGCCTCAATTTCAAAATGTAGCATTGCACAATTAGTTTTTCTAACACAACATACATCAAAATTGTCTAGTAATAATGTAATTATCATCTTACTGACCTGTAAGTTCTTGACAACTTGCATAGCTAGCTTCTCAGCAAAGCTATCACTTGAACCATCATCTTTTTCTTCTTTGCCAGCAACTGAAACATCATTACAATAGCATGATTATATTAACACTATTGGTAACTTGAATAATCTATTGAGCCAGTAAAGGTCAAAATTTTTCACAGCCAGTGCAAAAAAATGAAATTGACATGCCTTTCTAAAGAACTTCTAGAAGATATTGGACAGGCTTACAGTATTTCCCACACAGAAACCTATGGCTTTTAAACCAGTTAAAATATATATGCATGTGAACATGTATCGTCACTTTGTCAATAAAGGCTGTCAATTCACCTGCTTTCTTTTTCTCTTCCTCTAATTTCCTGGCCAACTCTATGGATTCTAATTGTCTTTTTTTCCTTTCTTGTTCAGCTTTTTCTTCTTTCTCTGCATGGTACTTGATCCCTAAATAGAAATAAAATGGCAAAAAAAAAACAGTACAGAAGGTTAAAAAAATTTTAACTTTAACAGCCTGAGGTGGATACAGGGGGACGGAGGTCACATGGTATCTGTGCTTCCCCATATCATCTATATAAACTGTAAATTCATTTGCTAAAAAGGTGCATGTTCTTAATTAATCTTGTGAACAAGGAAGTAGACCTCTACTCACATACATTACAAAAGTGATGCTGGAGATCAAAGCTAGGACTAAAGCTGTGAAAGGTGCCATATAATTAGAAGCCCTAATTAAACCTCCCATATTTCCCTATAAAGTTTCTTTTTTAAATGACATATATATATATATACTACTAACAGTACTTCATCCCCTTTAACCACTTCTATAATATTATGGGTACATGAACTTGTATTATAGTAAATAAAGTTCAGAAGTCTTTATGCTTTAAGGAAAAAAATACCTGTATTAGGTCTGACCAACAGGAAAAGTCCATCAATCTTAGCAACAACTGGTTCTGAGTATAGATTCTTCCATGGTATCTTCAGAACCAACTTCCCTGTAAAGTATATTACACATTATATTACTGAGCATTAAATACAAGATGGCCATGCAATACATAAGCCTATGGGAACAGTGTCTTTGCAACAAAGTCCACTATAAACATTCACTTACTTTATAGGTATTGATCAGAAACAAATGGATTAGGCTATTTTACATCTATTATATTTACCTAAGTGACCTCTTACTACTTTGACGGGTAGGTCAAAATCATCCTGAAAGAAAATAACAGTTATTTAAATTGGTTAAAGTACATGTACACCTAAATAATAGTACTACAAATCTCTTATCATTGGCACTATATATTTTCACTGATTAGGCAATGAATGTTACATGGTGAATCCCAATCATATGACCATCTACTTTGGTACTAAATGTACACATTTCTTTGTAAAACTATAATTATATGCAAATTCATGAAGAATGCATTTGTATACTTTTAAAAAGGTGGTCACACATTTGAATTTGTTGTTGTAACACCCTCCAGACTTATAGTCATGTTCCTCTGCCCTCCTGAATGAATTACTATGTACATTATCACTACAAAAAGCATGGCTTGCATGATTAAGACATGGACTCAAGGTGCAACATTACACACAATATTGCAGGCAAAGTTGCTAAAATAGGATTGTTTTCTACTTCAGCAAAACTGCATGCAACAAATGGCATCATGTCTCATAGCTTGCAACATTGTATGCAAAGTTCCACTGTGTCCGTTATAGCTTTACAAGGCAAGAAAAAAACAAACACATTCTCTCCAATGATCAGTGCTTGGTTAAAGGGTGTTTTAAGTTAAAGCTGTAGAGATTAGAGAGAACTTCAAGCAAAAACAAGTGTAGGAGATCACAGGTAATCTATCAATTCATACCACCTGTGATTAATTACATGACAAGATTTTCCATTAACTATGGGTATTAGCAGGCTGACTATATATACCCATATATCACTGTGCATGGTCAAATAAATGGTCAACAAACAGCACAGTTTGAACACAATGCTAAGATTTAACATAATATAGTCTTATGGTTACAAAAAAAGGAACATTTTAGGAGCCACAAGAGCATATGAAAAAAGTGTTTTAAAGGAGATTATAATTAATAAGTTATATAATATATTAAACGATCTGAATCATTTTTTTCTTTTTTTTTTCTTTTGTTGTTTGCATCTTATGAAATATTAAATTGCTGCTTTCAAGAGTCCCAAAAATAAATATAACGAGTACATATCATCAGCATTTTAAAGGTGATTAAAATCCTTTACGAAATAAATTAAACTTTGGTTTAACTAAGCCTTATTTTTTTCTTTGAAATTCTGGAAAACAAGAACGTGTATAATTACCATATCTCACTCCCAGGAAAAATATAATTATAGAAGATTGTGGAGAGACGTGTATTTTCGGGAATCCACAAAAATGTATAAATTGAGACAGATTGATAGGGAATAAAAAAAATTCTCTCTTTTAGAGATTTTATCTTTTTTTTTTCAGGAAGAAGAAATCCAAAACCGCGGAAAAAAATTCTAGGAAAAGAGTTTAATTCATGACAAAAATGAAATTTGATCGTCTTGCATAATGGGAAAATTACACAATTAAAACAGTAAGTTACTTCGATAAATGCTCAACTGCGAGTCATAAACTTGCGATAGGGAAAAACCAGGGATTCAAAGATCAGAAGATATAGTCAACTAGGTGGTTGTATTTAGTAAACACTTTACGAGGCCGCAGGAAAATAGATCAAGTCACGCGCCTATCAAATGTGACCAAAATTCGACCTAAAAACATAAATCTTTACTCTTATCTTCAGCACTTACTAAAGCACTCTCTTTGAGAATAAGATTTTCAAGCTTTGCATCACCTGAAAACCCAAAGAGAGAATATTAATTTAAGGTTGAAGTTATTAAGGTGTTTACTATGAATCAAGGGAGGTTAATGCATTCAAATCAACTGGGAAACTCGTGAACTACCAAACTTACCTCCCCAAATCCCGAGCTTTAGCTGTGAAGGATCAAGATTTTCCAAAAATTGACCTCCAAATTTGTTGACCAAGTCAACAACGTACGATTCAAAAACCATTTTGGTGAAAAATCATTAAACGTGAACCATTTTATCGACTGTGATCCTCAAAAGAAGGACTTCATTCGAAAGAAAAACAGCAGCTCGACTCCTTCGGTTCCGTGAAACGAGTACAATGACCCCGTGTAGGGGTGGGGTTGGATGAACAGCTACGTCATGTCCTCCTGACTTCGCCCTTCGGAGCTTTTGCGGAGCACATGGTATTATAGACCTTTCTTTTCTCCGCCGGAATGCTTTCTTTTTTCGAACGAAGAGAGCATTTTTCACTGTGCAGAGACTAACGAGATTGTGTGCAGAGAGAGAAGGTGGACGAATTCCATAATGCGCACATGCACACAATGGTGCGCGCGTTTATTCGTGGGAAAATTGATTGATCAAGAAAGTAGGCAAGCATGTGATGCAAACTACATATTCATTTGCTGGAATAACACCTTTTGACTAAACTATGTGGGCTTTCTTGTAAATATGTGGGTGTACCGGTCGGGGGGTGGGGGGTATATGCTCAAGGAAAGTAGTGCAACCTGGTTATTTGGTGTAAACGCCCCCCTCCCCCTATCGGCGTTTTTTCCTTTCCTTTTCTGTTTTTCTGTTTCTTTTCCTTTTATTTGCTGCTTTTATTTAAAGCGGGCTTCCTGTGTCCTAGATGCTGCAAGTCAGGCTAGTCACTGCCACGTAAATGTCACGCAATCCATAAACATAACAAATAAAACCCCTCGAAATAGTTGAGATTTGTTAAAATAGCAATTTTAATTGTTTAGTGGCTTTAGAAATAACATAAGAATTCTCATCTATTTGTTTATTCCAGGTCTTTCTCGTAAGTGTTTCAGTAAATCTTATTCTTTTGGTGGTGTTGTGACACCTGCTAAAACATCGGTAACCAAGTGTTCTGATTGGCTGATCCAAGAACAAAAGAATGCATTCCATTCTTATCACGTGGTCAGACTAGTATAATGGTTCCAGTTTATGTTGATAAGTAATGGAGCTCGAGTGTGAAGCGAACATAAACCTTCAAATTACGTGCAATTCTATCCTATAAACGGACTGCGATCTTTACACTGTCTACTTTATATGCATCTCCAGAGCATATTTAACAAAGAAGCTACTCCAAAGCTGTGATTCTCTCAACAAGGGAGTTGGAAATTTCGTGTCAGAGATTTTGTTTATTTCTTATTCTCTCAAACGTGTGTAGGATTCCGACGTTACTACGACTTAAAAGTTCTTAGTTTTACCGCCTTTTGGATATTCACTTGGAGAATTTGAGATACAGGAATCTTGGTAAAATATTAGAGTATCAGTGAGGACTTTTCGATTTAATTCTGTGACTTGGATCACAGTTCATTCTGACGAAGTCCAAAGATGACGTTCACCGGTTGAGTCACGACTGTTTTGGATCTGAAAGTTGGCGTCCTATGCGACGCTATCCATAATCGGTCGGTCCTTCTCAAATCACCTGTGGCTTTCCTTGAAAGATAAACGTCTTTAATTAAACTTTAATAACGTGTTTTCCGCAAGAATGGCATCGTTGGCTTGGCTTGTCTATAGTTGAGGAGGAAATTTTGTGTAGAAGTAGAGATGGATGACGATGACCAAGACGTTTATGTGGCTCAGCTTCATGAAGTCTTCGATAGTTGTGACCGAACTGGGAAAGGATTTTTGGATCGCGAAGAACTCATTGAATTGTGTAAAAAACTTCAGTTGGATGACCAAATCCCTCAGCTCTTGCAGCAGTTATTAGGAAATGAGGAATCTAATGGGCAGGTAAGGGGGAAATAAAATAAACTGACCCTAAAATAGCTGTTTTTAGTTTACCCAATCATTTGTATTGGCTTTGTTTTGCCTGGTTCTGGATACTGGACCTATAAACTTTGCCCCAATAAATTAATATATGAAATGTGGTGGAAAAGTGAGACGCTTTTGTCATAGACAACCAAATTTCTCACTTTTCAATACATTATTATTCCTATATCACTTTTATTATTCCTATATCACTTCCTATATTTCTGGCTTACACCTTACATCCATCACCTAGAAACCAGTATTATCACCTCTTCTCGTCTGCTGATCCAAATAAATATTTCTAAAATACCGCTTAAAGCTCTAAGGTTCATTTTATTTGTCTTTTCATGTGAATCCAGACGTGTGGATAAAACTAGAACTATTCAAAACTAGTTGAGAGGCCAAGAAATAGTCAGATTGATTAATTTCACTAACCTTCTAATTAATGTTTACAATGATAGTTTTATGCTAATTCTTAGATTTTTTTCAATTCTCTGTGTGTGAAGTGTGCCATATCTTGTCACATCTTTATTGCTGTAGTTTGTTTTATAGCTGGAAGGATTTATTTTATCTTGGCATTCTTGACTGTAGTTATTTGTATTGTGTCTGTACTTGTGGCAATTATAAAGCTTTCAAGTTTGAGAAAAAGATTTAAGAACACAAATAACCCTGGGCTGCATAATCCAACTGCAGCAAGTTTTCGTATCCTTTACATTTAATAATGTCCTATATCAGAATTCAGAGTATCGCAGGGGTTACCATCTATTAGTGTGCTATAATTACTGATACCCTGTCTGCCTATTACACATATATCTAAACCAGAGTCACTAATCTTGGTATGCATGAAGACATTGTTTATGTTAATCATGACTAATAAACAAACCAATTCAATGTGGCATAACGTACATACATGCATCCATGCTATATGATATGCTTGTGGATTGCATGCATCCAGCAATATGAAGTACTTTTCATGACCATATACCTGTACATAAATATGTATACGTCTAGTAATGGATGCAAAGAAAGTAAATAAATATATGTGGAAATAATACATTAAGAATCTTGTGCCTTTCCTCCTTATTTAGACACATTCATTTATAGTACTATAGACATCTTTCTTTCTGCCTGTCTTTTGACTTTGTGACAATGACAAAAATTTATAGGGTGATGGAGATAATTCTAACGAAGTAATAACTATATTATGATAGTACAAAAGTTTCACGTAACAATTAAAAAGGCTATAATCTTGATTTTTTCTAAGAAAAATTATATTTTTTTATAATCATAAAGAATCAAGATAATGATTTTTGTAATTTTTTTACCCTGATTTTTGGTGCAGTTTGGTTTCCAAGGTAACATACAGGATTTCGGATGATTGACAGGTACCTTGTTTCTTCTACCTGAAAAATTAGTCACCCATGTACATTTTTGGTTACAGACATGACTGACTTAATTGAATCAGTAGAATTACCCACACATTCTATGAAAAATACTCTTTGGCAATATAACAGGTTTATTCTTCTTTATTTACTGTATTTTACTTGTACTTTGAATTACTTTGTACAGTGTTTTGTAGAAAAAATCACTAGAAAATCCTTGCTTGAATTTAGCTTTTTTATGACTTTCATTCACATCCAGATCTGATAGAAAATCATATTCTACTTTAAGATTCTGCAAATGCATTACTTAGGATGGACTTATGTACAAAGTTCCCATATATATATATATTGTTTTTATTGATAAAAGTAGTTTTTTTCTAGTGCATAGAAACAAGCATTGACATTTACTAATAAGTAATACCAGTTTAATACACTATTACAACATGTTTCTTTAGGTTGATAATGTCAAATTTGACATTTTTCAAAATGCTTGGCTGTGTTGCTAATGGCTATCTGCCCAAGCATAAAATTGCTGTGATTCCTCTTGTCGAACAAGAGTTGTTTTAATGTTATTTTATGCTATTTATCGTCATACCATTAAATTCTGTCACTTTCTATCTCTTTTGATGTCAGGATTTTTCAAAAAGGGTTGTTAAACATTCTTTAAATTCTCTAAAAAAAATTTTACTTGATGTGCTTCATTGAATGGTATAAGTTAATCTAAAAAATCTTTCAAAAATGACATGGTTTAGGTATGTGGTTAATTCAAAGTGACAAGGAACCAGTCAGACCTTGATCTTATGGATTGATGAATCTTTTATTCTTGCTTGACTGGAAATGCTTTTCTCATAGACCACTTTTGCTTGTGCTTAAAGTTTTTCCATTTCAGACCACAAGTCATTCCCTTGATTATCATTTCTTTGTTTAATGGTTGCACATGAGATGACACATGAATATGGATAGAACTAAAACAAAGAATTGTATTCACTAGAGAATGAAACGTAGTCTAATGTGAAAACTTATTTATGCCCATTAAAGCTAAAAAGGTTTTTCTAAAACACTATGTCTTGCTAAAAGCCTTACAGGCTGTAGAATTATATCATATATTATAATAATATTAACCGATAACTTTCAAATAACACATAACTTCCAATATGTTCCAGAATGTAAATTGTGTGGGTGTCCTAGTGAATGAGACAATTTGTAAGGAGGATTGTTTTATATATCTGGTGTTGTTTTTTCCTCCTTGTTTTAATAATATACCTCCCAAATTGTGTCACTGCTGCCTCTTTCTATAAAAAATATATCTCTTGTTGTTACTCCAAGGACAGCTGTTTTTCAGAAATAGTCCACAGGAGGTTGATATTAATTCATTTATCTTGGTCGTTATTCTTCTTCATCTGTTTTATTGCCTTTAAAATAGTCAACTGTTTAATGAAATGTTTCAATAAGAATAATACTGCTTAAATCTAATCAGAAAGCAAGAAATAATTTTGTATTAAATCTTAAATTTTTCAGTATAAGAATTTGGGCTCACTGTATAATATATATAATATGTGCATACCAGTACACATAAAATAGTATGTGTGTTGAATAGATGAAATTTTCACAGTAAGATGGCACTGGATCCAAACATTTTTCGAGAGAAATACTCTCACAAGCAGGATGAGGTATTATACATGATACTGTATGATTTATGTTGAACATCTCTGCATGCATGGTTACTGTATGTAATATTATTTACCATCATCATAACATATCATAATTGACCCTCTTCAAAAGCCATTAATCTAAGTTATAGTATGAGGTAAAATTGTATTTGTTCATTAAATGCAGGACTCAAAATAATGGCCAGTAATACGCCAGTTAAGATGTCTGGCCTATGATATTTTTTTTTATTTTTTGCAAATATGACCGGTCAACATGTCCGTTCAAAACCGTATTTGACCGGTCAAATACCAAATTTGGACAGACACTAACCGTTGACCGGCCGGTTTTTTTGAGCCCTGAAATGTGGGCTGTTATGGTTCTATTATTCTAGCTCAATATAACTGGTTACTTTTTCCCCTACTAATTTTTTGAATGACTCATTTATGGTGATGCTAACAATAATCATTAATAATTATTATTCTAATTACAAATTTCAGGTGAGTTTTGAGAGCTTCAAAGAAGGATTTGTTGCTGTGCTTTCCTTAGCTATTGATAACTTGTCGTCTAGTGAAGATGAAGCTGATAGTACACTTGATAACTCAGGTAAGATACACTGGTCCCTTTTGGCAGCTATCAATATTGCATATATATATATTATATGGCAGTCATGCTGCCTTATATTAATTAATTATATTTAGTCATTTATGGTTGAGAGTATGAATGGCACGGTCATATCTGAAGATGCCTCTGTCACATTTTTCAACAGTGCTCTGCAATAACAAAAATGTTTTGAAAAGATGCAGTCAGACTGAGTTCTCTGCTGGCGGTTCTTTTGGCCAGCATGCATATCATCTTTACTTGTGATATCATCATGAAAGGATTCACATACCTGTAAATTATTTAAAACATCTATACTCATTCAAAGAGTGCATGCATGCCCTACAAATTGTGTAACCATGTGAAAGTTGCATGGATTGCATACGTGCACATGCATACACAAAGAAACGGAATTGGGGGGAAGGGCGGGGGGCGATGGACCCCCAATACTATTTGGGGGGGGAGCCTGGTCCCCATAAAATCTTTTGGTTACCGAATAGACAGACAGACAAACAGACCATGGCCAGTTTGTAGGCAAATGTCAATACCCCCAATTGCAAAGAATTACCCTTTTTTTGCTTCGATGATTTTGGCCCCCACCTCCCCTCCCCCCCACACACACACATTTGAGTTCATGCTGCCGCCACTGTAAAATTAATTGTATATTCATTGGAAAGAAGTTAAAAACTTCTCAAAACAAAGAACAACAATTTTCCAGAATAGTGAGAAAAGTTATGTACCACTTGGAATTATTTCAAAATAACAAGATTAATTTGTTCTTTGAATGTTAACCCAGAGCCCCCAAAGCTTGTTGTGAATGAGAAGAGGTATGGCAGGAAATCCAAGCCAGATAGTTCATATTCTGAGGACTTGTATTCTGCTGATGATGAAAGTCTAGCAGAAAGTAGGACTGAGAGCCAGACAAGTATGAAACTGACAAATGGAGTGAGCGAAAAACATGAAGAAGAAACACATCAAAAAGTAAGCAATTCAAATAGTTTTTTAGCTGTATCAATATTCCTTTCTCTTCTGATTCGTAACCATCAAACAAAGAAATGATACTTGTCTGAAATCAGAAAATATTACACACAAGCCAAAAAGATCTTATTATTTTGTTGTGATCCTACCTCTGTTTACAACTTATAGCTCCATTAAGCCCCTGCTATTAATGAACGGAACACAGAAAAAACTGTTTTATTTCTTAATCTTATTAGAGATATTTATTGGTTTGTTGTTGTTGTTGATAAAGGAAAGAGGAAAAGTAAAGAGAAGGCTGTCAAGTAGGAAAAGCAGCTTAAGAAACAGTATCCGAAGACATAATTCAATGAAATGGCAAAAGAGAACTCTTTCCCAAGACGAACCAGAAGTTCTTGAAGCCAGTGGTGAGATGAAGTCCTCCCATAGCCCCATTCCTGCAAATTCAGGTACTAAGCTTAAGTTTATCAAAATATTTATTATTATTACGGTAATTATGCATGCCTTGGTATATATTGCATGTGCTCCACCAGTGTCTCTCACTACTGCTTGTCATACTTAAGACCTGGGGTTGATGTTTCAGTGCTCAACTGAACAGTACATGTGGAGTAAGTTTGTTTGATCTTGTGCTCATGAACTCCCTTGCCAAAAGGAGTTACACATTTTCTCTTGGTACATACTGTACAATGGGCTTCCAGAAGTTTTAACACTGACTAAACCATCAACATGTTTTGTTTGTGTTGTATTGAAGGGTATGCCTCACCTACGGAACCATCAGAAGAGGACCAGCTGAAAGCAATATGGAATGAAGTCCATGTTGGGGCTACAGGTTTTCTTGATCGACATGAACTTGCTCTGGTTTGTGATCACATTGGTATGGATTCCATGAATGAACAGGTATGTGTACAGTAGCTATCAAACACTGAGACCTCTGAGACATATATGCAATGGGCTGAAAACAAACCAGAAAAAAATTATATGTAACAATTTGTTGATAGCATCATTTAATTCTGTTTTTTGAAGGAATTGAATTTGCTGTTCCAAGAATTAGATGAAGATGACGATGGGAAAGTCAGTTTTAATGAGTTTCTTAATGGTTTGTTTGCTGCTAAAGATCACTATCAGGACAGTATTATTGAAGAAGAAGCAATGGAAGTACAGCAATCAACTCCTTACTCTAAACCCCCTATCAATGGATTTGCATCTAGTGGTAGATTAAAGGTAAAAAGAAATATATAAATAAAAGGCCAATCATTATGCCTGGAATTTTATAGTTTGACAGGATTGATAACTGTCTTTATTACATTAGCTTTCCCAGAAAAAAAACCTGAAACAGAATTACTACACAACTTGAGAACAAGAAACACAGTTATTTCATCCACTTTCATAAATAAATTTAAATTTATTTAATACATTTTGGACACCTCCAAAACTGAATGAATAATGGAAGAGTGATTAGTGATAAACATGTTGAAACCTTTTAAGTGAAGACTTGTTGTCTTGGCAACCAGATCTGGTCCACAATAGTGCACATACTGTAAGATTTGAGACCTGATGTTTTTAGACCTGACTTTTAAGATCTATCAATCATCCTCATAAATGCTTTAAACCAAGAGCTATGGCATTTTATCAGTTGCTTTGTCAACAACAAAACCATTGTCTAATTTGCATGTGTTTCATTGTTATTCCTATTCTTTGTTTTAACATTACATCATTGTTGCAATGATATTGGATTGAGGATGACAACAAAAATTACAATAAATTTACAATAAAAATTTCCACATAATGGTAGCCATGTTGTTTGTTATTTCACTCCCTTGGGAATTATTGAATACCAAGAAAAAATATAAATTATTAATTTTTCATTTATTTTTTTAGAACACATCCAGTAGATTAGATGACTTATTTTTATCAAGAACAAGTGCATCATCTAGTTTTGGTGAGTAAGACACTCAAAACACTTGTATAGACCCCTTTCACATGACTTCAAAGCAGCTCAATTTAGAGGACAAAACAAAAGAATTTCAATCTCCTGATAATTGGAAAATTATTGTTTTGTCCTCCAAATTGAGCTGCATTCTGACATACTGTGAGGGGTCTATACCCATGCTTGGGATGATGTTACCAACAATACACCTGATGTTTGTGATTTGACTCCAAATATTAAGCTATTAATACAGACTGTAAAAAAATGATTGGCAGTGGTCAAAGATCTACACAACTGGAATGTTGCCTTGTCAGTGGGTCACAATTTTTGAAAATGGGGGTAAAACAAAGTGTTTTCCATTGGAGTCATTTCATTGTCACTTCCTATCACCTGTAATCAATGTACTACAAAGTATATTTTTCTTGGTAGATTATACATCTTTACACATGCTCATTTTGAGAGAATTATTGTTAACATTATTGCTCCCATTTTTTAGACCTTTTATCTGTTTTGGATCCTGAAAATACTGGGTAAGAGATTGAAATGACATGGCAATTGAAATTAGTTTGCTAAGTTATTAATATTGTTTTGAAATACCTTAATTTTAGTAATAACTAATAGTCAACAAGCTCCATTCCTGTATATCTGTTGGAAAAGCTGTTTTCTATTCTTATTTATTTACTATTTTTCATTTCCTGATCTTTCATCTTTTCCTTCTTTTCTTTTCTTTAGTTCACTTTATTTTCCCCTTCTTTTCTTTCTTTCTTTTCCATATCTTTTCTTTTTATTGTATTTCCTAATGTTCTAAGACATCTGTCAACATAGATGAGCTTAGTTATTTTAATAAGTTATTCTTTCTTTTATTTTTAGTTTTGCTAAAATTGAAGATATTAAAGATTTATGGGAAGCACAAGAATTAGACGATGCTCTCCAATTATTAGAGGTAAAAATATCCATCACAATGAAATCTAATGAATATTTGTAATATCCCAACGTGCTTTTTTGACTAGTAATCCTTGGATTCCATCATTTTTAGCATATAGATATTGATGCTGATGGCAGGGTTAGTTTACAACAATTAACAGTTTTGCTGGAGACGATTATCCATGAACAAAGTGACGGTAAGAACTATGTTTGTTTTTGGGTGTTTGTTTTTCTTCATTTCATTTGTTTGTTTGCTTGTTTTATGTATGTTTGGTGGTTTGTTGAACCCATAGCCATTTATTAGCAATTCTCACATGGTTTTGTTATCAGGGCTGTCCAATGCAATAGTCAGCATCTACAAACACGAAGTCACTTTTCTCAGGTTAGTACTGACCTAACTGTACTAACAGCGCTTCTCAATCACACCCGCGAAATCGTACAATTTTCTGTTGCGACAAAATAGGGTTTTGTTGGACGTCAATCAAAGTGTTTTCCATGACATTGTCGGAAAACACAAAGCTTTCAAGGGCACGTGCCTTTGTAATGCCATGGAAACGCCTTGATTGACGTCCACCAAAACCTACTTCGTCGCGAGGGCAGATTGTACGATTTCGCAAGTGTGCCGTTTGGAAAGCGCTGTTATACAACTCAACCAATACAAGTCAACCACACTACACTCGTGTTTTGACATCTAACATCCACATTCTCCCTCCGACTCTTTTTCTAGAGACAAACATTTCCGTCCGTGCTTCCATACTTTCATTGCGTTTTTTGACGGTAAAAACAAACATAAACGGATTTTTAGAAAGCACCCGGCCACGTTCTACGTTCACTAAGAGCAAATGTAAAGTGTTTTCCTATGCGTCGCTTTCATTTTCATTTCTTGAGGCCAAAAGTCCGTGTAACTGGTGTTTAGCTACTTTACTCCTAACAAATGACCAGCAAACACTTAAATGGGTTTTCCGCTAACAGCCAATCACATGACGTGTAAGAGGTTAGTTTTGACACTTGATGGGAGTGGCAGCAGGTGATATTTATGACTGCTCAAAACGTATTTTTCAACAGCTGGAATTTAAGGCGGATTTTCTTAGCAGTTCTTACCTCAAAAACCTCCCTTTTCCATAGCTATACAAGTGTTTTGCTCTACTCTATTCATCCTATTTGCGACTCTTAGAAAGGCTAATTATTTTTGAACCGTTTTCTTTCATGTGAGTTTGTTATAAAATTCCTGTACAAAACTTGTATTTTTGTTATTAATCTTAAAAACACTCAAAAACCTCATGCCAAAGCTAACACGCAGATCGAATTAGAATTAGTATTTATAATGTTTGCACTCAAAAGTTTTCCTCGTTATCGGAAACGATTTTTCATTTTTACGATCGAAAACAACCCTTACTTTATAAGGTGTGGCAGATTGCCTCATATCCTTATTTAGTCCCATACTGTGCTTAAACCGTCAACTCACGCGATAAGGCGGGCCGCTTGGGTCCAGGTCTTGACCTGGTTGTTGATTTGTCCAGTTAAGTGCTATAGTACACCATCACAAGTGATGTTTAGGACAAGACTTCTAGAAAAAACTGTGACCTCAGATTTTTTCCCTCTCGACAATCGCCATTGCAGTCAGTTCGAAGTACTGGGTGTCACCGACGCGTTGGCTTGACCTATTTTCTTCAACCTTAGCGTTTGTTTCGGTATTTTTTTAACTATGCTGGTAAAATAGATAAGGCTTATGGACTTTCAAATGGCAACGTCGTTGATTCAGTCGCGTAAAGTTGAAGGGAAGGAAGATACAGATAGATATGATTCAGAAGATGACAGCCTTAGTGACAAGGAAGTCACTGTCTGCATTATGAAGAATGGTTCCGCGGGGAAAAGGTGAAAAAAATTGCTTTCAGTAAAAGTAAATGTAAAATTGTAAACAAATTAAGAAGCCATTCATAAGATCTCAGTCCATTAAATATAGGATCAGCTGCAAGCACTCTTTGGAAACTGTCTTTCGTTACACCAGATGTTAAAGACTTTCATTTTCATGCGTTTTTGAAGCCAAAATATTTAGATTAACATAGTTGTTTTTTCTTTCTTATATTTTATTCTTTTGTATTCTATTTTTTGAGTGTCTGATTTCGTAAACCAAGCCTTAGCACTGACATTAAGTCACTAGTTCTTGTGTTAAAAACATTGACATTACATTACGATGCTGTTTACGAATAATTGTTTTATTCAGGTTTTTTAACTAAAGTTTTTTGCAATGATTTTCTTAGCATTTCTTGAACTGAATGCTTATTAGTAATCACATTTTTTCAGTTCTGTTTTGGTTCTACCGCACAGCAAACAAGCTATGCTAATAAGTAGTTCTTGAATTACGGCATATGTAAGCATCTATTCTTGTGTTGACATCGATATGTCATTGAATTTGCGCGCTAATAGTATCGTGTTTTGTAAACACTTCCAACACAGTTCTTGCTATTCTGCATGGGTGTAATGTACAGTATGGCAACGGATCTTGCAGCTAGCTACCAATCGAAACGCGTTGTCGGTTTTTTACTTACGTTTGTTTGTCTGTCACTAGTGCAGGTACCATGAAAATGTTTACTGGTTCTTTACACGGTCATTAGGTACCCATCATGCTTCGCGTACTCGGTTTGAACTTAGAAAATTATCGTTTGTTCTACGGCGCATTTTACTACTGCATTGTGAAATACGAGCGGTTTATTTTTTACAAATCAGTTACGACTTCTCTGGTTTATATTATTATTTTTAGATCGAATAATGGGTTCGTTTTACCCCAAAAAGGGTGCGATCTGTGAGACTATATTCACTCGTTCACTAACGACAGTTAGAACTACGGGTTTAGTAACCTGCTCGGATGCGCTTATATGTACGTATTTTGTGAAGTACCAGCAACATCAGATTTCGCAAATTGGCTATATTTATTGGAACAAAAGGACGTGGAACAGTATTGAAACCAAATAAAAAGCTTTTGCTTGATCATATTGTGCTATTTCATAGACTTTAATCGAAGGGCGTGAAATCGTGGAATCGGCGTCTTCGAGGCACCATGAATATACATGCGCAAAAATGGTCCAAGTTTTTTGGGCAAACAGAAAGAGTCGTAGTTTTTCGACAACCATACATGTACTTTTTGATCCAAATTAGAAGGGGCGGGATCGGAGAGAGGGGTTTTTGTTGTCATGAAATTCTAACTGTTTCCAATATTAGTTTTTTTGAGAGCATTTCTTTTTGCTTATTAACAGGTCTCATCTGGACCAAATGACAAACGAACGAGATGCTCTTAAAGATAACATCGGGAAGATCAGTGAGGAGAAGGAGATGTTGATAAAAGAGGCTGAAGATGCTACAAGACAGCTAGAACGAATGCACGAGGGACGATTAAGGTAGGGTTCATGCGCTTGAACTTATCCCAGTGATTACTATGACTAGCATTCAAGCCGTTGGCGAATATGCAACGTGCTTGTCACGTGATCATTGCCTGGGGAGCTCTGCAAAATCACGCATGAAACCTGCGTCATGAATGATTGCAGAGTTATCTATTGCTTGGACCCTGTAACATCTGACGCTGACAGTTTGATCGTATGAGTGTGAAAAGTCACGGCACGGTTACGGTGCGGCGCAAGCCATGTCGTACGTTATTCATAATCATACGAAAACTGTCCTATTCTATTTTCTTCGAATATGGCGCTTGGTCATATTTGCACACTTATTTCTTCATTCATCAATTTGTTTATTCGCTGTGTGTCTATATATATGTTTTTTTCTTACTTGACTGATTGACTTTATTTATGAGATGGACACTATATTTTCTTGTAGGGAGAAAGAAAGTGATTACCTCGACAAGATGCAAACGTTTCAACAAACAATGACAGAAGAGCGCAACAAAGACTTATTGAGTGCAACTCACCATCGCTCACTTCTCGAAGACTCGCTCAAAATGACCAAAGGCGAGGAAGGTCGACTAAGACAAAAACTGGCCGAAGCAGAAGAAGAAATTCTTCGACTCGAGAAATCTTTATCTGAGGGTCAAGATAAACTCAACGAGGCAGATGTTACTCGCGAGAGACTTGAGAAGGAACTTGAATCTATGTCAGACCTCTCAGAGCGGGTATGTATACTGTATAATCTTTATTTAGATAACGCGAGACATTGGTGAACTGGTGAGCTAGCTCGTTACAAAAATGCACGTTTATAAAATGTAAGAATGACGTCTTTTGAATATCTTAAAATGAATTTTGAGTGTGTTAAGCTGGTTTTTATGGGTGCCCCAGCAAAATTTCGCGCCATTTTCTAGTCAGTTAAACAGAGCACGCAAACGCGGTCACCCCGTCACCTTTTTCGCGCCATCTCTTTAGCAGCTGTTGGTGTTATCGTCAAATATTTCTGCCTTTTTCTCTTAAAAATTATAAATATTTTTTTCTATCCTTCTGTTTAAATACACAATCTAACAATCTACATAAAACGAATAATGTAAAGTTAAAGGATTTGTTTTTATTTTCCAGCTTGCAGACTTGGAAAGACAGCAGCTTCTGAAGCAACAACAGAACCGTAACGCTAACAAAAGCGTTCGAGAATTAGAAAGAATTAATAGAGTGAGTGTTGACTTTCGCTTGTGTTTTAAATTTTTAAGTTAAAGGGTTAAGAGGTTAAAAATCCGGCATTATTTTGGTTTATCAGTAAAAGCGCTGTTGCTTTTGTTGTTACTGCTGCTGCCGCCGCCAACGCCTTTGTTATTTCGTTTTGGTTTCGCTCTTTTTTCACTTGTTATAATTTTTATTTTTATAATGCTTTTTTCCTTGTTCTTTTTACATCCGCCATGAAACTAAACATAATGGTTTTTTTTTTATCCCAGGAGCTACGTGACGAGAACGACGAGCTTCGTCTACAAGTGGAAGGTCTCATTAACCAAGTGAATACTTCGGTTAGGCGTCGGCCGAGTCATCGGAAACGACAGAGTGGTGAAAAAGGCGTCCATAGAGTTGGCTCAGTGCTTTCCGACTACACGAAGCCCACGATCATTCGCCGAAGCAAAGAAGGCGGCGGTGATTCAACTGAGGAGTCAGAAGAGGATCACGTTGATGGTGGTACGGGTGTTCCTGTTAGAATGAGAGGTGATGGAGGGTCGAATGAGGACGGGGGTAAGCATGGAAAGGTTTGGCACATGCGCATAGAATTGTGTATCCAGATTATTCTCTGTAGAAGTCTGTTTATTTGGCTTTTTGTTTGTCTAGCTTTTTTGATACCACTTTGCCTATGCCTATGATAAGACGCCATCTATGAAATTTAAAATCGCAAAAACAAAACAAAAATCAAAATTAACTTTTCATTGAGGAAATCATATAATTAGATTAGTAAATTTGTTTACCTGTTTTCAAAGATTTGATAGTCCCCTTGCAGCACGTCAGCATTCTCTGGAGATTGAAATTATTTTGTTTTGTCCTCCAAATTGAGCTGCTTTGACGTCACGTGTGAAGGGTCTATAGCAAAAAAATATATTTTGGATATAATCATTAAAATCTTAATAACATTAAGATAAGTAGGTCCTTGATAAGTTAAATAGTTAGGCTAGTCCCTTCCAAAAAAGAGAAAGAAAATATAATATTTGTATATGGCAAGACAGTACTTATAAGGTATATTTTCTGATAATTCAGGCAATTGCTTAGTCTTAATGGTTATATATTTCTACTTGGCGATAACGTGCCTATGCTATCAAGCGCTCCATGCTTAGCCCTTATGAAATCATTCGACCAGTCTACCTGCATGAACTGGATATCAATTATATTTTTATAAATTTATTTCTTTGGTTTTACTGCTAAGCACCAATTTAATCCTTACTATTTATCTCTTCACCTTAGCGCTGTGTTTCTCTGTAGTTAGTGTTAAATGTCTGCATGTTTAGTATTGCTTCAGCTGCTCTACTCTGCCACAAATCCAGCACAATAAATTGAGTATTATTTGCTGCACTTCACTTGTTATGTAATTTCTCTCAAGCCAACATTTGTCTTGTTAGAAACCTTTAATGAAGCTGGCGAGGAGCATCCAATCTTTGCCAGGATTTTACCTTGTTGGGAACCTCTCAATGTTTCCTAGCTTTGTCTAAGACGTCAAGGAGTCGATTCTGTAACGATTTTTATTGATGACTGAATATGACCTAACAAATCTTTATTTTCTCTCTTTTAAAAGCTTCGAATCTCAAATCTTAAGTGATATGCAAATCTGGTTTTCAAAACCCAATTTTCGACGATATATGAATGTTATGAACAACTGATATTTTTCTTCCCTTGAGTGCACGCATGTCTGCACGTTTCACTTTCTTTCCGTGCCAGGATTGCATGATTTTCAAAGAATAAATGACATCGCATGTCAAATGTACCACATTACTTCATGCCTGGTTTCTGTAACGCATGTTGATCTCAAAGAGGTCCAAAGCACCTATTCCTAAGGACTCTCTCTCCAAACCTTAATGCGATCTCACTTTTCCTTGCAAGAGCTGTTTGCACTTTTCCACTTCAAGTCTTGCACAAACGGAGATCGTCGAAGAAGCATGAGCATGCCATCTGGTTTCCTTTTTCTCATTTATCTTATCTTCTATATCAATGTTATTCACTTGTCTCAAAGGCGACGACACTGATGATGATATATCTATTCCTTGGTCGGTGGAACGTGAGTATACTCATGCAAGATTCTTTCAAACTAACGTCCACTCTTTAGACAAAGATTCCTTGTTATCAGCAATCAACCTTTGCTAATTTCATCAACTGACCTACTTCCACTCAACTTCACTACTGACTGTACCAATTTGTTTACTCATCCAATTAAGGCTTCAATGTTTCCTTAATTTGTGCTTGTACTCGCTGTAAATGTCGCAAACAATTCCCATGGTTTGTTCGTGTAAAGTGATATCATACTTGACTTACATGTGTTACTAATATCATACTCTGTAAAGACAACATTTGACTGGGACTTCTACGAATAATCATGGAACACTATCCATCATGAACATAGCATTAGAAAGTAAGTTAGCATTCTTATGTGTGGTTTACGTTTTGTTTTGCAGAAGATGCTGCTGAAAGGCAAAGCAATATTGGTAAGTCTGCGCAGTAAATGTTATATCGTTTGAATACGCTTGCAACATTTTTGTCAATAGTATGATGCTCTAGACCATCTGGTCAGAATATCTGCGATGTGTGGGTAATGTTCCTTAACTTTTATGACCCCCTTTGTAAAATCTGGTCAGCAAAGTTGCGCGTTGCATCCGTGGATGCCTAAAATGATTGCAATGCAAAATTGCTACAGACACTACATGTAGTCCAGGATGCGTTTTGCTTGAGAACACTGAGAGAATGTTGTTTCTGTGTTATTCTAGAAACCATCAAGAAGCTTGAAGAAGAGCTGAAAGAAAAAGAAGCGTCCATCAGTGAACTTCAAAACATCACAACCGAAGAAAAACTTGCTTTGGAGAAGAAAATAACAGAACTAAGTGAAGATATATCCAAGCATGAAAGCTCCTTGAAAGAGAAGGATGTCAGCATCTGCAACCTTAAAAATGAGATAGAAACACTTCGAAGTTCACTGGATTCTAAAGAAGAAGAAATGCAGCAGAGATACGAAACAGAGCTTGCTAATTTGACCACTCAGTTTACGGGCGAAATGGAGCAACTTCAACAAGACTTGGTGAAAGAAAAAGACGAATTAGAAAAAGAATATCAAGAAAGGATGAAAGAAATGGAAACTTCTTTCAATTCCGAGAAGAACAATATGTCTGATGATCTAGAAGGAAGTTTCAGGCAAATGAAAGAAATGTTGATAAGCGAGTATGAAAAAGACAAGTCCGAACTCGAGGAGGACCACAGGGGCGAGAAAGCCATGATTGAGAAATTTCACTTAGCGGAGATGGAGACCGCGAAGGAGAAGTTTGACGAAGAGAAAACCAAGCTTATTGAAAAAATACAAATTTTAGAAGAGGAAAAAACCGAGGCTGAGTTAAGCTTTGCTAACGAAAAGGCCGCAATGGAACAACAGTTTAGAATCGAAAAAGCTGAGCTTGAGTTAAACTCTAGTTCTTCGAAAGCAGAGTTTAATAAAAATCAGCGCGATTGGGCGAACTTGAGGAAAGAACTAGAGAAAGGACATAAAGAACAGATCCAAGCTCTTGAAGCTGAATTTAAGAGGCAAAAATCGAAAACTGAACAAGGGACTGATAATCGAATATGGGAGTTAAACCAGGAACATGCAAAAGAAGTAGCAGGTTTAAAACAGAACTTTGAACAGCTGAAGGCTGAACTGGAACAGAAGTATTCTCGCCAAGCTGCTGAAATACGGGAATCCTTCTCTAGGGAAAAGAGCGAAATGGAGCAGAAGTTTAATCGAAAGCAGGCTGAACTACGTGATGTGTTAGAGAAAGAATTCAGTCATAACCTAGCAGATCAGGAGGCAGAACTTAAAAAAGAGTTTCTACAAGAATCTTCTGGAACCGAAAAGAACTTTCTAGAAGAGAAGTATAGATTGGAAGAAGAATACCAGGGCAGATGCGCAGCCAATGAGATGGCATTCCAGAAATGGAAGTCGGAAATCGAAGAACATTTTACTGAAGAAAAGGCGAAGCTACTTCAGAGTTCAGCGCGCGAAAAATCTGACATTGAAAATAAGTACAAAAATGAAATAACTGAACTACGGCAAGCGTTCTCAGAGGGTGAAGCTGGTCTCAAAGGTCAGCTCAAGGAAGACTTTTATCAGATTCTTGCAAAGCATAAAGCGGATTTAGAAAAGAGTTACGCGAAGGAGAAAACGCAACTCGAAGAAAGCTACTTCCGTGAGAAGGCTGAACTCCAGCGAAGCGCGCTGGTCGAATCGAAAGAAATACGCGATAGCTACGCGCGCGAAAAGGAACAACTCGAAGAAAGTTATAAGAAAAAGTTCAAAGAACTAAATGAGAGTTTCGAAAAAGAGAAAAATGAAATCGAAAATGAACGATTAAAAGAAAAAGAAGAGATCCGCTCTCAACTGGAAGCAGAGTTCGCTTACAAGATAAAATCAGATCACGAACTCCTAGAAGAAACAGTCAAACATTTACAAGAGGAAATAAATTACCTCAAAGACCAAAAGAAAGAGCTTGAAACTAAAGTTCAAAGCCTTGAACTCAAGACCATAGGGCGAGATTCTTTAGATATTCGAGTCGCGCGCGAAAAAATCAGCGACCTTGAGCGTAAGGTGGACACGCTTTCAAAGGACAAAGCGAAGCTCGTGGCTGAGAGCAGTGAACTAAAAGTTAAGATCGATAGACTTGAAAAGGAGAACCAGGAGTTGACTGAAAGTGCTAAAGAAAAGCAGCGAAAACTCTTGAAGGCTGAAGAGGTATGGAATCACTTTTTTAATATGTTTTTTATAATTTTATGCAGTGTTCAAAGTTAATATAAAGGTGAGGGCACACGGTGTAACATTGCGCGCAATATTGTAGGCAATGCTGCATAAGTAGGATCATTTTCTACCTCGGCAACATTGCGTGCAACAAATTCAATCGTGTGACATGGCTCGCAACATCGATTGCCTGCCGCGCAATGTTGCACTGTGTGTCCGTAGCTTAAGGTTATCCTAGTAGCATGATTAGAATAGAAAGAAATACATGCGAACAAATGAACATAGTGTATCCTTTATAAAAGACTGTTTTACCAAATAATCATTTTATTTTGTCATTTAATGTGTTTTTTAATTTGCAAGTTACAATAGTTATTCGATTCAGATTTTTAAGTTAGTATTCTTACCGTTTTTACTGTAAAACGAACCTCTATCAAGTGGACACGGGGCAAGGTCTCGAAGGTGTCCACTTAATAAAGTGAACACTGTATTAACAATATATTAATCTCAGGTAGGTTATGACTAGTCAACCTAATCGTCTGGGTTTTTGGCTTCCTTCAATCAAATTTTCATCGGTCTGAGCTAGTAAATTCTTTATCGATGGCAGTCAAAAACCCAGACGTCTTGAGCTAGGTCGTGTGAAGGCGATGTGAAACTGACATATTAGACGAGGAAATTACCAGAGTTATAGAGATACACTGATCTACCCGTAACTTTATCCTATAGTATAATTATGTACATGTAAGTGCATAGAGGAGTATTTGGTAGGTTAAAGTAGGCGTGAGATGTTCCCAGGTATACGCATGCCATTTGTTGAAATTTTCTCACTGTTTCGTGTAAAAAGGTCGAAAACGAATCCCGAGTTGCCGACCTTGAAGCAGAAATTGAAGACTTACGGAAAACATACCACGAGTTAGAGGACAATTTTGACCGCCAGACAGCAGAGAAGATACAATTGATTGAAAAACTCCAAGAGAAAGAGGACCAGATCTCTGGACTAGCATCCGCTGAAACCGAGCTTTCCAGTATCATGTTCAAAAACCAGGAGATAGAGACCCTTCTGCGCACGCGTGATTCAGAGAACGAGGAGTTACAATCCCGTCTCCAGGAACAGAATATCGAACTGGAAGCCGAGTTGGCAGACCTGCAGAAAGAGCTCAAAATGGAGATCGTTAAGAGCCAAGGTTATGAAACGTTGCTCGATGTGCGGGAAAATGAGTTCCGTGATCTTGAAGAGCGCTTGAAAGAAAAGACGGCTGAAAACTCACAACTCGAAGAACAAGTTAAACAACTCGCTGAAACTATTGAACGATTGCAAAATGTCGAGCTTAGTGAACTGCAGGAAAAGTTTCAGGAGCAAATATCATTGAATAGTAGTCGAGAACTACAATACAATGAACTTGAAGAAAGTCTAAAAGCACAGTCGAATAACAACAGTGAGTTGGAAGCAATTATTGAAGATCAGAAAAAGAACTTAGAAGAATTAGAAAACTCAACTATCAAAGATCTGCAGAGTGAATGTGACGATAGGCGCATGCGCTGTTTGGAATTGGAAGCAGAGATTCGTCAGTTAACCTCAAAGATTGCAGACGTTGAAAGCGTGCAAATTCGTGAGCTTGAAATCCAGCTTGAGCAAAAAGATGCGAAGAATGCTGAGCTTGAGGTGAAGCTGAGAGAACTTATCGGTCAGTTCGAAGATACAGAGAGCCAAAAAATTACAGACCTCCGTCAAAGACTAGATGAGAGAGATACACTTATAACACAGCTAGAATTAGAGATGGAAAGACTGAAACTCGATAGGAAAAATATTGAAAAATCAAGGTTAGGAGAGCTAGAAGCCAAATTTGCAGCTAAAGTAGCACACAACGAAGAACTCCAGAAAGAAGTTGAGATTCTTATCAAGAAGCTGACAGACGTTGAAAACAATCAAGTCAGAGAACTGAGGGATTGGGTACGAGAAAAAGAAGAACACAATGTGCGCCTGCAACACCAAGTAACACAGCTGACCAAACAGATCGCAGGCATGGAGGATATTCGACGAACTCACCTTGAAGCTCAAAAGGTTTTTATTTTTTATTTTTTTGTGTTTTAAACGCGCGGAGGAGGAATCCTTGCCTGTTTCCAGGAATGACTCATCTAATACCTGGCTGTACTTCTTACTAATGTCAGACTTTGGCCTAAAGTTGTTGTAATAATCCTGGCTAATAAAGTGTGCTAATCAATAAATGAGAATATCGTAGTACAGTTTAGTACAGTTTTATTGTAGAGAGGGAAACGCCTTTTAGGGATCTTAAATTAACTGTTAGAACACTAAACAACTGACTGACAATTCACCGAGTTTTGGCCTTCTCCACTGTACTGGATAAATGTATAACATGATCATTGTAATTACCTACTAATAAGAAATTCCTTATAATCTCTTGATAAAGAGAGATCGCTAATAAAAGCTAATATAGGTAGCAAGTCAACGAAATGTTAGTTTTCAATCATTACACCAAAGAATGAGCGACCATATTGTAGACATGAATAACTTACCCTCACATGATATTGTTGCTAGCCTAGTACACCAGTGAAGAACTAATATTGCTAACAACAACCCTTAATATAATAATGATAATAATTATGGTAAATGGTAATAATGTTAAGGATAATACTACTACTAATAATACTAATAGTAAATATATTAATAAAAATAAATAATAGAATCATAATACCTAACCACTTGAAGGCCAAGTCTGACGAACATCACCGCACTATTCTCTCACTGTTATACTGTCACGTGACCCGACTAGTTGTTACGTTGTCAACAAATTGATTGACATGTGTCATTGATTGTCATCCATCACATCGTCAAGTGACCTACCTACCTGTTACGTTGTTAGTAATGTTATATTGTTTTCACACATCACACTGTAAATAGTTTTATTTTGAGCCTTGTGACGTTAAAATTATAAACAAATAAATATTTAGGGCCAACTCTTTAAAGTATCTAAATATTGTGACAACCATCCATCACACTGTAAATAGTTTTATTTTGAGCCTTGTGACGTTAAACGAATAAATATTTAAAGCTCACTCTCTAAAGTATCTAGAGTATTGTAACAGCCATTCTCACTGTTCAACTAAGTATTAGCGTGACTTAAATAGCGTGACTTAAATTGCGCAACCGCAAATGATGAAAGAGACTTGTATAAATATTAGATTAAGGACATAGAAATTATAAAAGTATTGTAAAATGACCAAGAATCAAATATAACCTATGTCAACAACATGTGAATGTATAACAGGAAGTTTTTCAATTTCTGTCAGGAAAATAAACAAATAAAAAACTTTTGCAGATTAAACATTTATATTTAGATTAAAGAGTAAACTTTAAACCACAGCACACAACAGGCCTTCTGTCATGACAGGACAACTGCAAGTGGAATGGCATGCAGTGCGGCGTGTGCTGCGCGCACCTTTGCCTTTCATGTGTCTTACTGCAGAATAGTTTATTTAAAGATCTAAAATTTTCTTTAACATCTAATGAGACCCTGGTTTATTATTAGTTAAAATAAATGTTATCCTAGGTGCTAATTAAATTATCATAAATCTTGTTTATTTGACTTAAATTCATAAGTATTAACAGAAAGTAATCTATACATGTATGTATATATCATAAAACTCTAAAAAAGTAATGATCCTATGGCATATATGAAAATATGATAACCTGTATGTCACGTGAATGTTGTGTTACATGTGTGTCTTTTTGTCGCGTAAACAACTCATTTAACAATAACAAAAGAGCGGGAAGCCTGGTTTGCTTTAGGTCTTCTGAGAACTGAAGGCTTCTTGGTCAGTTGTGATCATTCCCAAGAGAATGAAATACTAAAATACATGGCGGCCATCTTGGTTGATATAAGATCAACCAACATGGCGGGTATGACGTCACATCACTAACCAAGAAATCTCTTGAACGTTCTCCATCGTTGATCTAACCACCGGCCTGGGATTTATTGCAAGGGGCCCATAAGCCTATAATATTCTTTTTTTCCCTATATTTAATAAGATGCTATTGAAGCAATGCTAATATTATACTGATTTTGATTAACGAATTTGTCTTGTCGTTTGCCTCAAATCAGACTAAAACCGAGCTGCTTTCACTCGAGAGAAAACTAGATGATGTTAACAGTCAGAAACAGATTCTTGAAAGACGAATAAGAGAAAAGAATGTGGAATGTAACGAGCTGAATGATGAGGTGTACGCGCTGAAGGAAAAACTCGACAACATAGATAACTCGTACAAGAGAGAGATTGAAATCGAAAAACAAAAGGTAAGTACAAAACGAAGAATCTGTCAGCTCACGAAAATGAGCTTATTTATTGAAGTAAGAAAGCATTTTTGGAACACTCAAAGCCTAGTAGCTATTAAGGTGCGGTAATACGGGCAACAAATTCGTGTAACTTGTCGCAAGACATTGTTGCGTTGCAAGTTACAGAGCGAATGTTGCTCGCATTACCACCCCGTGCTAATAAAAAAATTGTTGTGCGACTTTGTTGCAGAGGTAGAAGATATTGCGTGGTAATACGAGCAACATTTACTCTGCAACTTGCAACGTTGCTCATATTACAACACCTTTACCACTTGATTTGAGGACAATAACACATAAGGAGGTCTAGACCTTACATGTTATCTAGTCCCAAGACCTCTGGTATTATTTACTCTTTGTATTTTTTTTAAACAAATAATGATTTGCTAACGATGTTCCTAGTATGTATTTATTTTGCTAAAGACTTCATTGTGTGAGTATTTGCCTCGCGTTCAGTCAATGTGTCTCCTGTGAGTTACCGTGTTGTACCGTGTGTTTCGTTGACGTGTTTGTTATCGTGATAACCTGTCTACTGGTAAGTTACTTACTTATTTACGACCGACTTTGAATGCTCTACTGGCTGGTAATGTAATTTTGTTTCTTCTCTTCTCTTTTCTCTTTTCTTCTCTTCTCTTCTCTTCTTTTTTCTGTTCTCGTCTGTTCTCTTCTCTCCTCTTCTCTCTATTCACTTTTAATTTCACTATTTTGCTAATTAACTCGTTTAACTACATATACATTGAAACTGACTTTATGTGCGCGTACATTTTGTTGATGTCTGTATTTATTTAATATATGTTTTTGTGAGACTACGATCCCAATCAAGGACAATGTACTATAAAGTATATAGTATAAAGAAACTAATATGAGTCCATACGTGCATTACTTAGGTCATGGTCACCACAACAGAACTAGCAACAATCAAATCAAAACATCAGCGTGACGTGGCGGAGCTCAGAGACAAGTTACACCGAGCTAACATAGCAAGTGATCGAGACCAGGCTCTCAGAGAAAAGGTCTTCAACGAAGCTAAAGCAGAAGTGATGTCTTTGAACAAAAAGGTAAGCAGCGAAAATCGGGAGGTGTATCCAACTATATTTGATGTCGTGGCCATTTCAGTAGTTGGGAAGGGGATTGCGAAAGAGTTGTTCGGTCAAACCAAGGAGCAAATATGGCATATCCGAAGAGGACTGTAGTTCGATCCCTCCTGATGTCACATATTTTTTCGACTTGTTTCTAATCTGTGTAACCTCGTAACTGTCTTTAAACAGTTAGTAGTTATTAATTGTTCATAAATTTTTCAGAAAAACTCTACCGTCCAAACAATGGGATTCTTATCCCTGTTTTTCAAACGTCTCTAAAGAGCAGTGAAATGTCTTACCTGTTTTTTACATGGCTCTATTGAAAATAGGTGTTCAAAAGCCCTCTATGATTGCTGCTTTAAATGTAAGAAGACGCCTTTGTTCTTGCAATCAAGAGTAGTAGCTTTATATGTCTAATGACCCTCATTCTGATAACTGAAGTGAGAAATTCCCCTGTACTTTTCATATCCTCATTGCTCACATCTTTGTCTTTCTTGTCTTATTTCCTATTCTTTCTTTTCTTGTTTCTTTTCTTCCTCTCATTCTTGCCAGGCTGTCGATGAGTGTGATGATGTGAGTATGGCTCCATCTATAGAAAGTGCAGCCACTTTTGATCTCTCTACTGAAGTAAGTACAGCTCGTCAGCTGTTTCTGAGGATCTGTCTTGATATTGGACTCTATTCCACTTTACCCCCTATCTTCTGTGCAGACGTGATTCATAAAATATCACCAAACGACTTCTGACCGAGTGCGAGAAGTGCACTCTGTAAATTGTCCTGTTTCTCTTGGTATTACTCGTCAATTCTAGAACGTGACTGTGCTCACTATCTGAAGTGATTTTCGACTCGTTACTAGCAGAATGCAAGTCGATTATGAGCATAGTTGAGCATAGTTGGTGATCGTCAATGTTTGACGATGATGAAGAAGATGTTGATAATGATGGTGCTGCTGCTGCTGATGATGATGATGATGATTATGTTGATAATGAATATGAAGATAAATTCTTCTCATGCAAGCGCACTATACAAAGTCTCAGCGGGGTACATAATTAATATAAAAAATATATTTCTACTGATAAATAACTGTGTTTTTCATCATTGTTAGCTTGAGGAGAAGACTCGTCGCGTTCGAGAACTAGAGAGCGCCAGTCAGTTATGGGAGAACAGGATCCGTGATTTAGAAGCACAGAAGATGGCCATGAGCATGAAAGTACAGGAAACAAGAGAGGCTCTAGATGAGCATGTAGCACGACTTAGTAAACAGGTACGACAGAAAAACTACTATGACATACCTTGAATACTTATTACGCTCACCAAGTAAGTGAGACATTAAGCCTTAAAAAGCCACAGAGCCATTTCCACAATGGGCAGCACCGATCTTGTACTTGAGCGAATCTATGACGGAAAGTCCCGTCTCAAATGTGAAACAAATATGTTAAACTGAGTGTATAGATGCATTAGTTAATTGTTGTTTATGTATTCGACAGCTTCAACATTCTGAAATGAGAAGCACGCGTTCCGACACGTTGGTTCAAGAACTATACATCGAAAACGCCAAACTAACCAAAGCACTCCAACAAACAGAAGCCAATGAGAAGAAAACAGAGAAGAATCTCCGCCAACTAGTAGAGCAAAAGCGCGCATTACAAAGGGTTATATCCAAGCTGTGTGGCGCTAATGCTATCGCATAATGTTCATCGTTGAGTATTAAACCAATGGATCTTTCCTGAATTCGCTTGATGAAATACAGTAAATATATGAACACATCAAGTCCATCCTCAACTTGGAGCCATTGTTTCGTGGTCACGGAAGCGAATTCAAGAAAGGTCCATACCCTTGACATGCAGGACAAAAATTGAAAGATTTTCGATTCAAGAAAACCATAGTCTTTCCTTTTAGATAAATCACGGCCATCTTCCACGATTAAATGAGAGTTGCAGCCAGAGATTTTAGCTAAATTTATACCAGTAGTTGAGATGACCCGCAATAAACCTCAGTTACATGTCTCAGAATAGCATTTCAAGATGGCCGACACAAAATGAAAAAGACTTTTTTCCCGCATGTGGGATTTGTTTTTATTACAAAACATGTACATTTGATATAACACTATTCATATTTCCTTACTGGATTCGCTCCTTTTTAAAAATAACCCGGATTTTGGAATTAATGAAATGGAATGAGGACTCCGGATCGCGGATTTCAGATTTCAGTATCCAAAATGAGTGTCTTGAAAATTAATCTTCGAGAACAAGATTCTTGTAATGTCCTAACAGCATGTCATGGTTTGGGCTTAACACTCAAGATGGACTTCTCATTTTTACAAATTCATTTATTTATGTGAATATTACAGCACTCGACTCATCATATTACTAAGCTTCATATTTCGGCAAGTTTGAGTTTTATCTTCCACGCGTGAATCATGCACTTACAAAATTTTCAAAACAACGTCATCCGAAATACAACAACAAAATTTTAACTCATATGGCAGTCAGAAGAAATAGAATCTAGAAATCCTTATTGTATGAAAAAAAATCAAATTTTTTGTATATTAAGAATGTTTTCATTTCAGAAAGTTCACTGAGTAAGTTATACTTCTACGATTACAAATTTACAGATTTTGCGATTCTTCCACTCACAGGAACCATATGTTTATTGCACGCTGCCATATTGCCATACCCAAGCTTGCGATATCATAATATAAATCTTTATAACTAAATTTCTAGAGTGATTTTATAAGTATGTATTTGAATTTTCTAATAACTTAGTGTACAGTTCTCGTTGATTGTCTTCGTACTTGGATATTTTTATCAATATTTTTCTAGAGCATCACCGAATCAAATTTCATATTATTCTTACAAATCTTTCATTCTGCTAGAGGTGAACATCAAAATCTCAGGTAACTGATATGAAAATTATCTTAGATATTTCATAGATAAAAGTACTGCTAGATAGGAAAGAGGACAACTAACGCACCAATGCATAAGTTATCAAACTGTAAAGTATTACCCATAATGTGACTATCAACATATACACAAATATCGAACGAATGATTCCTCTTTCTAAAATGTGTAAATACTTGAATGCCCAGTTTTGCAATTGTCACTCAAAATCTATAATTTAATATGAATTAATATTATCAAAGCTTTGTTAACCGAAATATATCGTGATGAGTGTGTTTTATGGGTTTGAGATTGGTTACACTTGGATTAAGCATTACTACCCAGCCAGCATGCAACAACTTTGTTTGCACAAAAGTCGTTGTCTGCAGGCTGGTAATACTTTAAGTTCCCTACTCCTTCCCTACTTTGTGTGGAACAAGAACCCAGCAATGAACCAACCCTGTTTTATGGTCATGGGTTTGATATTGGTTACACTTGCATCAAGTATGACCAGCCTTTGGTTCCACGTGTCTCAGCGTTACACGTTGTGTTGAACACGAAAAACAATCGCTTTGCAAATGCAACCCAGCAATGATGCCCAATAGGAAACTGCACGTTTCTATCACCCGTATATTAAAGCACTTTTAGAAACTGTTACAGTTTGCGATCTTAAAGGTTAAATTGTCGGTGTTGCCACCTGCTGTTAACTTTACATTTGCAGTTGTTAATGATATTGTTTCTGCTATTGTTGGGGTCCGGACACGATGCGATCGCACTGTGTGACCACCCGTGTGACGTTGCTTTACTTCACAACTGTTTCAAATGATGGCACAAACTCCGACACTAGTGCTTTAAAAACAACATAAACTCCAATGCTATGTACTACGCAATATTTTTATGGCTTGTTACCCACAGTGCAACATCTATCCACTTGTCTACGTACATGTCAACCACGGGTTTTACCACGAAAGCCCGGATCCAAAAATACCCGTATGTTTAGACAGAGTAGTGGTTGGTCAGTCAGTCACAACCGAAATAAATTAACCAACTGTCGATATCTGGACTGAATTTATATATTCCTTGCACGAAGCTCGAACAAATGAATTGTCGTGAAAGGTAAGATATTTATTACAATTTACAATTTTCTTTTATTGCCTTTTGAATAGTTATATACTTTATCTTTTGTTTCTTCTTGCTGTGATTCATAATAACAAAACTGCATAATCATTTTCCTCTTAAGCACCAAATAATTGGATTTTTTTACAAATCAAAACTTAAATATCTAAATTATCAGTTTCATTAAAAGTTTTAATTATATTTCAGTTACTGACATTTCATTTTCATGTAAATTGGAGGAAAATTTTCAATATCAATTATATTTTCCAAGAAAAGGAAACATTCAATTTTTGGATGGTTCGCCGAGTAGATACATATAAAATCAAAAATATTATTTAAGACCATTTTTCGAGTCTTCAGTGCCATACAATTTGATGTAATTTCTTTGTATTTTTATAACAAGTCATAAAGTGATTGTTTCAGTATAAAAACTAGCTGATAATTTTTGAATCAGTTTCTTGTTATCGTAACTATCTTTATTTTAAGTTTTAATTAGTATTTTTGGCTTGACAACTCGCTGCCCAATCCTCCAAAACATACACTGAGCTATGTAAACAGCTTACATTGATCATATTCATTCAAGAGTTCATGTAGCTCAATGTCTTGCAACGCAAAATTATATTTTCGGTTCAACAGCAAGAGCAAAATCTTTCATCTTCAATTAGAACTGTCCAGCTTGTAGAACTTGAAAAAAATGTTTTGAAAGAAGGTTAAGAGCCTATTTCATTGCAACGACATATGCAACGACAGCTATTTTGACATACGCAACAAGGTGTTAATGTTAGCAGTATAAAATCCAAGATAAATAATATATATTTGAATTTTCAATGGAAAAAAGCAAAATTAACACCGAGTTAATTCAGCAGCCCTACAAATAGGACACCTTGTACCATGTCATTGTTGGCAATGAATTCCCGCTGTCATGGAGAATATCTGTGCTTGTAAAATTTGCTTTAGCTGTCGAACCTCGTTACACAAATAATACAAAATGTTTCCTCCCCTTCTGCCTGAATTTATTTTTAGGACATTTTGAGATTTTAGTTTCCTTATACAGTAATACAAAACTAATCATAAAAAAATAATTCAGAAACGCATATTGAATATGTGATTAGAACAGAAATCTTCCAGATTTGAATATTTGCCAACTTTAGTTGTTCTAACAATGTACCTACATTGCAAAAGATTAATTAGCTTTCTTTGCCGTAGTATACATGCAGAAAAGAACTTTATCGCAGCTGTAACCCTGCTATTTATATAGGCCAGTGTTATTGTGTGCGTGTCACAAGGTTTACGGAGATTTACACCCTAACAGGTTAAGGGCAGGTGGCTTGGTTAGAGTCAAACCAAACGTTCTTATTTGACCAAGAAAACATCAAATAAAGGTTCGCAAACCTACCATATGTGCGATGGAAATTTTCACGAAATGTGACATATTCAACTCTCAGATGGAGAAGTTCGTGAGAAAAAGGATGCATTAGAAAGATACAGTGAAAAATTTACAGATCCACAAACCCATATTCAAAATATATCGATATTAATAGATATCAAAAAATAGAATGGATAGGTTATTGATTTATTATTAATTGATTGATTTAACCCCGAGCTGAGACTCATATTGCGCCGAATTTACCCAAGGTAGTACTAGACGTCATTTAAATCCACTAGATACATATGCAGTAGACATAGATGCTACGATGTCATCCTTGCAAAGCCTTTGTTGCAAACAATGAGGTATGATTTTCACAGGGAGGTAACATCCAAGGATACAACCTTATTAGCAGTGCAAAGTGAATTTTAAGTAGAATTAAAAGCCACGGTTTTAATCTGGAGCTTTACCTTATTTCTTGCAGATAACTATACCTCTAGTTTTAACAAATCACAATGCATACGTCTAAAAGAACCAGAACAAGGCAATCAGCCATCCCAGTACGAGAGTGCAAAAATGCACACAGTGCGCAGACTCAGGAGACCATCTATACCACAAGATCAGATTCCTCTGACGGAGAAGTCACAACAGTGAGACAGTCCTTCCAAATAATTGGATCGCTAGATGGAGATAATAGAAACTCAGTGGAATCTTTCTGTGATAGTAATAAGGACAGTGGATATGATGGGTCCCAAGACCTGCTCAACCACGACAGCGGCTCGGATTCTTATTCCGAGATGAAAATGATAAAAACTGTCAGTTTTGAAGATGTTGACACAGCGAATGATAGCCAAGTTTGGGCCCAACAAAGAAACGATATAAAACATGAGCTGGAAGAAGAAGTTGGAGAAGATGAAGAAGCTCTGAAAGAAGAACTTTTGAGAATCTTTGATCGTGAGAAAATAACACTTGGGAGCTTTTTCAAGCACAAAATGGAAGATATGTCAAGAGAATTCAAGAATAAACAAAATGAAATGGAAGAAAATTCAAGGGCAGAAAGAGCTGAGATGGAAAATGAGATTGCTCAAGAGAGAGCAGAAATGCAGAAGAGTTTTGCAGATGAAATAGCGGCACTTACTCATACCTTCAACGAAGAGAGAGCCAATCTGGAACAGTACTACAAGGACCAACTGAAGGAACTACGTGAAAGGTCTTCCCAGGAACAAGACGAGATGGGCCAGAAAACTGCAAAGGAAAAAAGTGAATTGCAAGAAAAACTAGAGGCTGAGTTCCAAGCAATGCTTCGAGCCGAGATAGCTGACTTGAAACAGTCCACAATGCAAGAAGCTACGGACCGAGAGGAACGACACAGCATGGAGAAGCTTGAAATGGAAAGAAAACACAATGTGAAATTAACAGAAGCTGAAATTAATGCACAGAAAGAAAAATCTGAATTGGAAATGGTGTTTACTCAGGAGAAAATGAGGCTAGAGTGTGAGCTTCGGGAAAGAATCCACGACTTGGAGGCACAACTGAGAGAGGAGAGGGCAAAGAGGTGAGTCAGTCAATTTAGCAATTGATGTTCAAATGAATTTCAATTGAACGTCTTTGCGTTCCTTTTATTCGATTTGTTTAGTCACTTCTAATTGATGGTAACTTGTATATGGCTATATACTTGTTACAGTTTCTTCAACAGGGCAACCAGAGTTACAGTTAGTCACCAGTAGCTAAACTGTACATGTTCAGTCTCGTTTGGTCAAAATGATGGCAATATTTTGGCCGTTGCTTCTTATTCTTATCATAAGGGCAACAAGAAGCGACAGTTAGTCATATCTAGCTAATTTTCTCTGTTGATATCAGTCAATGACAACACTTGTTGGCTGCTTGCAACTTTTTATTCTTAAGGGCGCCAGATGAGCAAACTTTACCTGTCAGAATAACAACTGCAGAATTGCCTTACTTGATTACTGAGAATACGATGCCTGAGAATACGATGCCTAAGTCCATTTGTTGAAAAATACTAGGATAAAAACTGGGATTGAGTCGCATTTGCGATTTTCAAGAATTGAGTGCGGAAGAAAGGTGATATGAAGTGTTGCGCACATTACAGGTGGCTGTTAATAGTGAACTCGATCACCTGTGTAGAATGAAAATGATATGCCAAATTTAGAAATTTGATATGTGTTTAGAAATTGACGATAGTGATTTGCATGAACTGTAATCTTAATTTGGAACATCTGGATTACATATTATATTCCAGTAGCAGTCGGTGTACGCTACAGGTGGCTGCTACGTTTGTAGGAGAAAATAAAAATATTGTCAAAACTATGTTTAATATTCGCAGCAACAACTTGGACAGCATTTTTTTTTTTTTTTGAATAACTATCACAAATTCAGTACTTAAGTTAGTTGCTTTAGAAAATATTTCATGGAAAACAATCCGGAAAAAATGAAGATGAAATTACAGATCAAATTCATCTTATTCATGCTGTCATCAAAATAAATAGAAATTTGTTTTTAAATTGTGCTTATATTTAATCATGTATATGTAAATTAATAGTTACGCGTTGTTTATACTGATTCATAGCATTATTTTTAGGAATGAGCTGGAGAAAGTGCTTGAAGAAGAAAAAGGAAATGCTGAAAAACTGGACTGTGAGAAGAGAGAAGAGAGTGAAAAATTCAAAAGTGAGCTTGAAGGTCTGCGGATTGAACTAGATGAGAAGAACAAAAGCTCGATGGAAATGAGAAAAGTTGAAGAAGAAATACAAGTTAAAGGTAAAGATGGTCTAAGTGGAAGGCTTCGTGAGGATTTCGATAAAATAGTAGATGATTATAAGATGGAACTCGAGAGGAACTATCAAAAAGATAAAGAAAATCTCCAGAAAGAGCTAGATTATCAGTGTGAAACCGAGAAGCAGAGGGTCCAGGAAGATCTTGAACGGGAGAAGAAAAAGTTGAATGCTGATATTGCAAGAGAACGCGAAGAACTTGAAAAGTCAAGGAAGAAATGTCAAGAGGATATGGAGGAAAAAGCAACTGCAGACGACAGGTTTTCACGAGAAAATCGCTTCAAAAACAACGACAGTTACACAAGTAGTCGTGGAATGCAACATGGAGAGAGACGAATAGATGACCAGGATTACCGTGAGTTCGAAAGAGGGAAAGATGGTTACTCGCCTCCTAAAGATTATTCAAGGGAAAACGGTGAAGAGTTCTCGCCAATTGGTACAAATGCTGGAAATGTCGCGCGCTATGATGAATCAAGATATCCGAACTCGGCTTTCATACAACCAGTTTCAGGAAAAATTCAGATAGAGTATGAAAATCCTTCTCAGATTGAAAGTAACGAATCAAGAAACGACTTTTCAAGCTATCCTCTGATTTCTGAAGAAAAGGATAGACTTGAATCAGCTCCAGATTCAAGGGATCTCTTTTACGTCACACCAGGAAGTGAAAATACGTTGAGGTCAGAAATCAATGAACTGAGGCGGGAAAACGAAGGTCTCAAGGCTAAGATCGCAGCAATGGAGGAAAATATTGATCTTCATAGGACATACAAAGCAGAAGTCAAAGAAGAACTCAGCCGGCTTCAGAAGGATAGAAACGAGTTGCAATCAAAGCTAAGGACCAAAGATATGGGACAAGCTAGAAATAGAACCGATGAGCTAGAGGAAAAGCTTAGAGAAAGCGAGGCAAAAGGCAGGGAATTTGAAGGAAAAATCAAAGAATTGAATGAAAGGTTAAGCAAGACGGAGAATAGACCTCGTGAAGAGGACCCAAGAGCTTATCCGTTTGAGGATGAATGGAGGAAAGAGGAACCGCTGAAGCCGGATAGTATCGAGACTTGCTATGCCAATACTCCTTACCACGATCCTACTACCACACTACAGTACAATAAGGGTCCTGATGGCGATCTAAATAATGAGCCAAGTTTATATGGACGTAGGCCTGCGAGCCAAGACAATGTTTATGGTTACCCCGCATCTGAGACGAAGAGTAAAGAATACAAAAGTCCCTATTGCGGGGATACCACTGCATCAAATTGCGGGAGTGACAGCTACCGATCATCTTTGAATGATTTCGAACCAAGCAAGTGTGGTTATTCAGATAGGTTTGGTTCAGATGCTGATTACCAAAGAGTTACAAGAACAGACCAGTACACTTCACATACAACAAGTCCACTTTATGGAAGTCATAGCGACCCGAGCACAAGATCTAACAGCAAACCTTATAGACCAAAAGAGAAATACAAGCCTGGGAAATACAGTAGTTTCGGGAAGAAGACCGATCCATTCTTTGAGACGTCGTCCCCAAGATCTTTCAAGTCCGATAGGCGTGATAAAAAAAACTCCTCATTTGAACCTAAAGACAGCAGGACTGCAAAAAAGAAGGTAAGTCATTAACTATTTACAGCTCTGTAGTTTACTCCAGTTTAAAGTGACTGTTAAATGTTAGGGCAAGGCACGGCAAGGCAAGGCATTAATTGACAACATTCATTTAGCCCATCACAGCGCGAGAGCCCACTGTTCATCCATTCAAAAGGTCAGGACATACCACGGTCATGGTCACGGTAAGGTATTGGAACGAAGTAAGGCTTAGCTTTGTTCATTAAAAAAACGAACTGTTTTACATATTTTATCGTCTAAGAAGTGTTATGATATTTTGATTTAGGATGCCAGTGATGGCGAACTTTCATCTTCAGACGAAAACCACAATACGCATGCGTTCCATGATCATCAGGTAACCACATACGTACTTTTTGATTAGCTCTCCACTATCCTTAATAAGAGAACAGACAAAGATTTCCTAGCTCTATGCTAGTATTCCTGCAGTATTTGACAGTGGTAATAAGTTTTCTTGTGAAAGCTTCTTCAACATCCATAAATTGTCTAACGTAATATATAAACCCGGCAAAACCCATTTCAATCGCCATTCTTTTAAGCTTAATATATATTATGAGGGGTCAAGTACCAATATTTTGATCTAGGACGCCGCCGATGGCGAACTTTCATCATCAAACGAAAGCCACGATACGCATGCGTGTCGTGATCACGAGGTAAAAATCATACGTCTGAAGAATCAATATCATTTGACACTGATCTTTTCTTATCTTGGT
This sequence comes from Anthopleura xanthogrammica, assembly GCA_964019055.1. NCBI lineage: Eukaryota > Metazoa > Cnidaria > Anthozoa > Actiniaria > Actiniidae > Anthopleura > Anthopleura xanthogrammica. The sequence continues at coordinate 12,719,237 of OZ025216.1, read as the reverse complement.
TGTCATGGTGCATATAACTTTCCTCACTCCTTGGAGCTTGCCTTCAACAAACACCTTCGCAAGAACGTCCATCAATCCACCTGAGATCCTCTTGGCCTGATCAAATAAGGCACTCTTTCCTTTCAAACCATGATATCATGGCTGCAAGGTGGCTGTAATCACAAATCACCAAGATACTTTCATTCATTGAACTATGAAAAAAATTCCGCGCAATAATGATCATGAAGTGTACTGAAAGTAAGCTATAACCAAATGTATTTGTCATTGCCTAATCTGGTGATGATTCCTATACATCTGTGGTTCATGCATCTGTAGAAACATTTTCATCAACATTCAGCGGATGATGTATTTTGGCTACCAAAATCCATGCTGTCGAAAAAAGTTGTATGCTAACATTTTCATTGTTTGAATAGGCCAATTATGAAAAAGCAGTTGCTGAGAGAGAAAAACTAAAGCATTTAATCAAAGAACTGAAAGAAAAGGTTGAAGAACTTGAAAAAGAGAAAGAAAGAATGGACAGGGAAGAGGTAAAGAAGAATTGTGTTGAATCAATACATCTTTAGATGTGGACGGGAAATACAATGTGGCTTTTTCATCCACACGAGGATCACTCACAATATACAACGGCATAAGAGAACTCGGGAGTCGAGAGACGGGGGGAGACGAGCGCGTCCGTTTTGGCGCGAAAGTTTCTCTCAAATTAATGTGAACTCCATCAAGATAAGCCATCGGGAAAACCACTTACCCATAGAGGGATTCTACCGAAACGAAACAGCATAAACATTTTCAAAAAAATTTACTCTTTTCTTGTCAAAAATAATGCATGCATAAAATGAAACAATTCACTTTAGGAGGGGGCGTTGTCCCCCTAGCTTTGTACACTGCCCTAAGCTATTATAATCGTATCTTTTCTCATCCAGCACAAGCTCAAACATGACCGGTTTGGCAACTTTTCCTCGCGTGACTTGTCAAGTGAGAATGTTGCATTGAAGTTGAAGGTTGAAGAAATGCAAAGGAAGATCAAGGTTCTGGCGGACAGACTGAACGCAGAAAAATCAATGGTACAGTAGAACAAACAAACGCCCTTTTTGCAATTATGATTCTGTAAAATAACCTAAAACTGAGGCATATCTAATATACTCTTTTTACAAAAAGAACCCTTCAGATAACGAAACTCTTAAGAGGAAGCCTTACTCAATGCAAGATATTGAAGACCTTCAAGGAAAACTCCAACGTACCGGTGACGTCATCAAGGGCAGCGACGATCGGGGCCTCGATCCCGATGTACTAAGGAGAATCGAAAGGGAGATCAAATCTATAGGTGACTTCATTAGGAGTCACTACTACGAGGAAAGCCAGGGAGGATCTTCTTATCGATCAGCAAATGATGGTGGGAAAGTCTTACAGCTTCAAATGGACAAGCAAGAGCTGGAAATGAAGTTGAATATGGCAAAAGATGCAATGAATGACCATGTGACTCGTCTCAGTGACAAGGTTAGTCAGCGAGACCTAGGAGGTAGTCATTGTGGGTTCATTTGCGCACCTTGTTCATAGCCGGGATGCTTTGCCCAAAATTCTCCACTTATATCAGCTTGTTAGGCCCGGTTAAAACGTCGATCTTCTTCTCATCAGCCGAACCTATTCACATCAAAAAAGACCGCGTTATTATCCATTGTTTTCAATGCGTTCGGCTCATGAGAAGATCGACGTTTGAACAGGGCCTTAGCTGCAGCTAATCATTACTCTCACGAGGGGATAAAAAATGTGAATAAGCCAAATAACATCATCATGTAAAGCATTCTTTGTCTAAAGTACGGAAGTCCCGACCCCCCCCCCCCCCCCCATTTTGATTGAAAGTCTTCTGCCAAAATGATTTGCCGTTAGTCATTTGTATTGTTGTTGCTTACTTACAGATGGAGGACTTGCAAGAATCAAACAGTCTTTCTGATTCCACTCTACAAGAGCTCTACGACCGCAACGCCAGACTCAAAGAAACATTAAAAGCACTCGAGAAGGGACAGCATAAATCCCAAATGCAAAACGACCAACTCAAGCACCAAAAAATGGCTCTCCAAAATTTGATTGGACAGCTTTGTAAACCTAATGACGCTTCCTTTGGCTCACAGTTTTCAAGCCCAAGGCATTCTGGGAAAGAAGGCAGTAACTATGGCTACACCATGACGTCACAGTTCCATTATAGGATTCCTAAGCTTGATTTTAGTGAAACCTATGGTTCTTGAGTTTTAAAAGATTCGAGTTGGGGGCAAAACTAATTTGAACATTAGGGAAACTTAGCATTAAAATTTTTCCATACTTGTGTTTTTACAAGATAGATGTACACACTTTTGGGTATAACTGAAAAAAGAATTGCAATATTAAGAGAAGCAGACTTACTTTTAACTAAATGCAGTTTTGACCAATTCGGTCCTAGAACTATTTTTCACTATTCTTTTGCAAGAGTACCTTTCATTTATTCATTTTTAAAGATTATAAGTTTGTTGTAAATCATCTTGGTTGGAATTCATTATCGGTAACATGATGTGAAGAGACCTGGGGTTATTAGTGCAAAATGCAATTTATTGCATGACTCTAACAACTGATGAAGGCATTTACATTTCTGGAAATATGACCTTAGTGGTCTTACCATATTATGTATAGCTATCAAATAGATACAAGATTATTTATCCTATATTATTATTAGACACATAAGACGTTTTGATAAAACATAATTTTTCGAAGCTACACAGGCACCGTGACACAGGTGCCAATATGTTTACTGAATAATCTTTTCTAGATTTAAATGAATATATGATTTTGCTAACTGCTCCTAACTGATGCTTAGCTTGCTATCAATTGAAATGTTTAAAGCTAAATTCTTAGCCAGAAACCTAGGCATGTATTCAACTTATCTTATTTAATAAAATGATTTAAAACTATTGAGATATTTTATATTATGAACTAAATTAAATTTATTCTTTTCACTTGTCACGAATCACTGCACATTTAGCACGGAGCCTCACATTGAAACCTTTGTGCGTGACAAGCGAAGAATATCTCGGAAGTGGGCAGTTCCTCCCCCCCCCCCCCCCCCCAAAAAAAACAACGCATGCGTGTTACAAACATAACACCTATGGGAAGAGGGGTCACGGGTACTTTAGGAACCATTGGTGCGTTCATCTAACTTGAACCTTTCAGAGTGATTTGGACAGCTTAATCTATCCTTATACAGCAGCATATGGCATACCTAGACGGCCTTACAATATGAAAGATATTTGCTTTTGTAAAAAGTACTTTTTAAATGTCTAGTGACTTTTGCAGTTGCATGGCTTCTACAGCAAAGTCTATCCTTATACAGCAACATGTGGCAGACGGATACTGCCTTTGAATATGAAGGATATTCGGCCTTGTAGAATGACTTTTTAAATGTCAAGTGACATTTGAAGGCACTGATAAAGTTGCAATGCTTCTTCAACAATTTCTCTGGATTCGTCGTCCACGTCGATGATTGACTCTAGACATGTTTGTGCTTCAGCAAATTTGTTTAACCTAAAGTACATCACAGACAACAGAAAGACACAATGCTTCTTAGAGGTTCTTGCACTCATATCTTGTACAGACTTGGAAGCAGATTTTAAAGCTTGCTCAACCTCACTGGCTTTAAAGAAGCCTGGGTTAGCAGTGCTGCACTCAATCTGAAGAAAATGCTGAAAGAACTCTATTTTGACTCCACATGAACTCACTGAGTCGATGTAGGAAAATAAGTGACCAGGGAAAATAGACTTAGTCACATAGCGATTCAAATTCTTCAGCTCTATATCAAAGAACGGGCCATTAAGAAGCGAAAAGGCCCATAGACAAGTAGGATTGAGGCGTATTTGCATCCTGCATGCTTCCTTTTTCATTCCAAACATCAGGAATAGAAAGATCGTGTTGTAAGAAGAAACAAAATAAAGGTTAATATCTAAACTGCCATTTAAGTATTGAATGAATAATTCGTAGGCTGTCATTTTTGCTGTGATGGTGTCTTTGTCCTTTGGCTTGGGCGCTCCTTCGACCGTTTCTTCCAACTTCTTTGCGTGTTCAAATGTGGAATCATCAACTTGAACCTTTGGGAACATGCTCATCATTTCTGTCAGGGCGTCTGGTAACGATGCTGTATTGTCCCCCGTGGTGGCTGAATCAGATGTCGTCTGTGATAGTTGCTCAAGACATTCTTTCGTTACTTCCATGGCAACAGCTGCCTTTCTAACCTGCAATTCCTCTGGACTCGTGACGACAGGTGGGGAGTATATCTTACTCATCCACAAAGCTATCTTCAGCATTGCCCTTTGCATTGTACCAGAAATGGCAATGGTTTTCGGTTCAGTTCCAGAATAGATGTCTGCGTTCATGACTTGTATTCCTGACGCATGGAGCTCTTTCGATTCGCAGATACTCTCTAGAATACACATCCTGTATGTCAGCAGTTTAAAAATAGGATTGGCTTCCCCTTGGGTAGGAAGTTGGATCCCAAGCATGCTTGCGATTGCTTTCACATTTTCATTGGCTTCGAGCGTCTCGGGATACTTTGTGCGTAGATATTCTTGAAATTTACAAGATTGCTCGACTTCTACGCCAGAATAGGTGACGTCAGACATGAAAGAAAACTGAGTTGCATTAAAATCTGGATTTACGACTTTGATGATCTTCCAAGAATCTTCCAAAAAAGCAAAAGCTCTGTTGTACAGAACTAAGTCATTCATTGAAATATCAGAATGAGCACAGCGAATAAGAGACATGACGATGCTATGTGCAAGCAGCTGGAAATCTTTCTCGGGATTTTCCTGTTCACATAACTTGAAGTATGGCTCGAAGTCATCTTGGAAGATTCTGTCTTTGCTGAAATCAAAGGCAAACTTGTGGTCAAACATCATTAGATATCTATCTGGAGCTTTTCTGATAGCCTTCACTTTCTCCAGAACTTCTTTTATAGTCTCTGCTGGATAGTGATCAATGAGGTTGTAGCCTTCAATAAAGTAGCTCATCACTCTTCCGTTCTCCAGGTGACTAATGAGTTTATCCAGCAAAAAATACAGGCACGGCATAAGGTTACCCTCTGTCCACATGCTAGCAGAACCATCCGTTTCCTCCAGAGCTTCAAACAAGATGTTCTTCAGATGGTATGTTGCCAACAGCTTAGGTTCCTTCAGGGCTGTCTTATGTAGTATTTTGAACAGAATGTAGCACTTTCTCTGAACCAGTGTCAGAGATGATCCCAGCACACTTTCAATAGCTGATGTTGAAAAACGCCACTCCATGTCTTTGCTTGGACTGCCATGGTACCCTACACCTACAGCATAGCATGGTATCTGGAACAGTTGTAGTCGAATGTCCTCAGATGGCCATAGGCGAGTTTGGATCCGTTCTTTCCAAGCTAACAGTTGATCGGGCCATCGATCACATTTAAAGGTTGGGACTAAATCTATATCGAAGAAACTTTTGACCGAGTCACCTTCGTTCAATACTTTCATATTGATAGCTGGGCCTTGTCTCGTTAGCTTCCCTCCCTTTAAAGGTTCCACTGTTTGTAATCTAGAAATAAGGGGATCAAAAGTGGAGGACAAAAACACTTCACTTGACAAGTAATTTCCTTCTTCACAATGGATCACAGATTTCTTTAGTGGTTCTGGAAGAAGGTCAGCATCTCCTTCAACGAGTATCCTAGTGAAGCCTAAATGACAGCCATCGTTGTTCATGACTAAATGAAAACTAGAAGATGAGGATGCATTGTCGGATGTTGTGTCTTCTGTATGCTTGCACATCAGCGGTTGTCTAATCAAGAGCATGATGTCAAGATCAGCTGATTCATATGCATCAATTTCGGCATCTGCAGTTCCATCGCTGCTTCGTATTTGATACGGGGGTAAAAAGAGCTCTTCACGAGAACTGCCAGAATGAATCATGTATTCTCCAATGTCCTCTACAGTTAAGAAGTAACAATATGTTTCAACAAGTGTAGTACGCCTAAATATTGACCAAACAAATTATTTTGGTAAAAATTGATTGTAGTTGCAGGAGGAAAGCCACTATTCTTGCAATGTTTCTAATAATTTATATAAATTAATATTTCTAACGACCAGAGTTACAGGGACGGAGGAGCACATTTTAGAATGTGTGTGTGTTGGAGGGGGGGGGGGGGGGGGGGGGGCAAGTTTGCAAATTAGAGGGGGAAAATGGGGAGCTAAGATTTGAAAATTTTAAAGACTAGTATGTAACCCGATAAAGAAAAATTATGCCATAAATAGTTTATTATTAATAACCAGGAAATGTTAATACCTGTTTCCGATGAAATTCCGAAAAAGGATGTCAGCAAAGAATTAGCTTCTGAAGACGGGTCTTTGTATGAATCTCCCATCTGAAGAAAACCATTGTACTCATTCATGAATTCCATACTTGTCATTAACAAAGATAACAGTCTGTCTTTAACCTAATATTGGCTACTCTTACCATTTTCATCAAGGATTTCTGTTCAGATAACACGTTGGCCTCAACTTCAGCAATGGGTATAAAGTACTTGAAGACTAAAGACTTCAGCGTATCAGGGTCTTGGTCGACAAGGAAGTCTTCTACTGGTGTACTGTCATATGAGAAGGATTCCTTGTGAATTGGTAAATGGAGTACAGGTTGGCGTTTGTGATGAGCAAGAGATGACAACCCAAATCTGTTCGTGGCCATTTTGATTATTTCCTGCAATGGATGTTCAGGTGTTTTACCGCCTTTTACTTTACAAACTGATTATTGGTGACTGGACGTACATGTATGGCTCGGGGTGGGGTGGGGTGGGGGGATCTTATATTTAAATGGATTCTAATGATGTATTACCCCTAAAAGGTACCAAACGCTCATTGAGAATGACCTTGTAACACCTATTGCGTGACATTTTACCCCCCCCTTTTATAAGGGGGGGGACTCCCTTATAAAAGGGGGCGGGGGTTCTCGTCGTCCCTTTTAGGGTTTGAAGTCAGTGTTTTGGTCCCGCTTAGGGTGATAATGACGAGAATGCCCACCAGCTGAGTTTTGTGGTCCCGCTTAGGGTATAAGACCAACAACAATGCTTCTTTTCAAGGACGTCGTCATAAACTCATACGAGCAGACGGCGTTTGATGCTAGTATCAAAATACAAATAAAATCGAGAAACCGAACCAAAATGATACGTTATTGATTGGTCCCTCTTAAGGGGTGAAATTTCATCACTGCCACACCCATCATCTCAAAATACAGGTCCCTTTTAGGGGTCATTTTCAGAATTTCCGACGAGGACCCCCGCCCCCTTTTATAAGGGAGTCCCCCTCCCCCCCCCCCCCCCCCCCCGGGCATTTTACATACTGACTCCATGCTTTCAAAAATATAATATTTGAAAAGAGCATACCGAAATTATTCAATCGGGAAAGTTTGAAGCGGTTTCACTTGATGATAGCGCTGAAGCTACAGGCGATAGAATTAGGCAATTTTTTTTACAAGGAATTGTATGTTGTTGGGCAAGCTGTTTCTTTACCACTTACTGTGAGGAATTTCATACGAAGTTCGTATTATAAACGATAGACAATCTAAAGGTTATATTCATGAGAGCTAAAAAAATCATGAACCATGTAATGAGTCAGTCATTCTCAATACAGAAACTAAACATTAGAAAAAACGCTGTATGGGCTCCCTGCTATTCATTACGTCACTAGCTCTCAGGGGATTGGGTCGAAAGTTTGTTTTAAATTTTGGCGGGCCCTAACTCGTCCTTGACCGTGTTTCAGTTCTGTACCAATATCTTCGACTTCTAAGCTCTATAATGCTTACAATCAAGGTATTATATCCCTTAGATCGATTTGAAGTCAGCTTGGTCAAACTTTGACGCACTTTTTTATCACTTGTAGCTTAAAGACAGGCAGAAAGCATGCGATATTCCACTTCAATCATCGACGACAAGAGCGATTGACCCCAGCTTATCCTGCTTTAACGCAAGAACAACATCGAAAGGATATGCCCTTTCTCGTCTCTGGAAATCTTTATGGATGGTTATAAGAATTAATTCAAACTGGTAAGCCAATCTCTTTATCAGAAACGAGGAATTATAAAGATATCATAATATACAGCCATAATTATTCGGTTCCGAGTGAATGATTCCCTCAAGGTTGAAGGTCAACATTAAATATTTAAAAAAAAGCAAAGTACGTATGTAACTCAATTCTCAAATATTAACTTTTATTTGTTCCTACTAATTTTTCCGGGTTCCACATACCTTACCTCAGTAGATTTACTTTTGAAGTAATTGTGTATCAGAATTTTGCCAGTCTTGTATACCACTGATGTCTGTGTCAAACTCGTTCAGCAAATGGTCAGCTCTGCAGACAGTAAATACGATAGCGCTAGACCAAGAATTAATAAATATAAGTTTTATAGACTTTCAAACGATGTTAACTGATAATATTGAGAGACTTATTTAGGAGAATTTATTGATGCCAATTCATTGATAAAGAAGCTGTTTCTTGGAGCTACTATATATTATTATTTCGATTTGACTTGCGTCATGTTAACTGATTCATATCATAATCATTGAAGAACTGAAATCCAGATTTCACTGGCAGTTCTCTAGATTCGAGCTTATGGTTTAAATTACTAAAGGTTAAAGTAGCTGTTAAATTTTACAAACCTTAGTCGAGTATCTGTATCAGCTGAAGCAGCGTTGAAGCGGAACGGGATTAAATTGCTTGTCTGCACGTCTCGGTATATTTACAGAAAATAGCGAAATAGTTGACAATCAAATTGAGCTAAAAATTATGTTCTCGCTTTGATAACCTTTCAATCTTAGCGGCAGCCTGAGAACACTTAATTTATAGTCGTTTTATCGTGCATTTAGAGGAGTAGCCAACGCAGTGCAGGAAGTTTAATTCTGAACTGACGTCACATTTCCTGTGCTTGAATAATCAACTCGGTCCCAGTGGGTCCCCATATACATTACCACAGGGTGCCCATGCGAAGTAAGAATGAGTAGCTATTTATTGACATTAAAACAGACTTTATGTTTAGTCATATTGGTTTCCTCCTTTTATCCTCTTGGGAATTAGTTTCCTTTGCGGTCTTAGTTTCACTCATAGCAGAAGATTTTGTCACCGACTAACATTATAAACTAACATTTGATGTCAGGAAAATAACCAAACAAAAAACAAATAGACTCAAAATAGCAAATACACTAAGTTAGTGTATCCCTTGGAAAAGTAAATGACTCCCAGCCTGCCTGCAGGTGTTCTCTAGCCATTTTTGAAGAAACTTTTTTTCAAGCTTTTGTCGGACTTTATTGATGTACTAAATGGGTACAAAGCTTGAGCTTGGAGGTATTCCAAAAGTTAAACTGAAAGGATACAAAATACTGAAGATAACATGCACTAAAAATTCTGGATCATCCTTTATAAACATTGTATTATTAGGAATATCAAACTGGGAGATCAATAAAAAATGGTTATCTTTATTTTTTCGCACCTATTTTTATTTATATTACATGCATATAATTTTTTGACTAATAATTTTTGTAAATATTAATTCAATATGATATAATATATATTTATAATGTCATTATTGAAATTTTCTTATTACAAGTAATATTATTCTCACAGAAAAAATGTGTAAAATTCTCTAGAATCTTGTACTAATCCTTTATGCTGAGGTGAAAAGGTATTTTTAATATAAATTCGACTCGGAGGTTATGGGATCTAAACTGCTGCTTATACATTGCAATAAATCACTAAAGTGGTATGATTGAAGAATGATGAAATCAGATAGAATATTTTCAAGGGTATTCAAGTGGATGAGAAATGTAAAATTTATGAACCTTGGTTAATATAATTACAGTAGATGCGATGGGAAATATTCAATTTCACAATTTTAATTTTCCCATACTGATTAGTGACAAGATAATTACTGAAGATGGACAGACGCGCGGACGGACGTACGAACGGATGGATGGATGGATGAACAGACGGATGGACAGACGAACAGATGGATGAATTTATGAATCGAGACGGATGGTAAGATGGATGGAAGGACTGACGAAAGGATGGAAAGATTAGAGAATGGATGAAGAATGTTATAGCAAAAACGGTAAGCTATTTTTGAACCCTTTTCTATTTTACTCGTTACGAATCAGCATATTTTGCCTTGCCTAAAGACTTTAAAATTTAATGAAGCATCATTTTGAAATAAAGCTATTGGCTTGAGCCCAAAAACGATATTGACCACAAAAAATCCCACAGACGTAAATAAGAAAGATATGGTTATTTGCATCATATCTATCAGAAAAAAACATTGACAAATCAGGGAATGGCTTTCCTCTGCATGGATCACTGCCATATAATACAAATACGGACATAAAATGATGATATCAAATTATTCTCCATTAATGTTATACAATGAATAATGAATTAAATCCACGGTTTTGAAGTTTCTGGTGTTGAATTAGAGGCATTATATCTTATCTTAATTGAATAGCTTGAAATCTTGGCTACATCTTTCCATACCTGTGTGTAGCTCGCCATAGTGACAAAGCCAATACCGCTGTGACATTATTGTTTAGTTGGGGTTTCAAGTACTTTCTTGGTAACTGTGGTATATTTTTGGGTTTAAAGTTAAAAATTTAGAAATTTCAAAACGAGTTGTCCTGTCATAAGAAGGACGGGGGAAGGACATCTAACATGGCTGATAGAACGGCTGCTACCTCAACAAATTGATTTCAGATTGCTGTGATACCTAAGAAATTATATTTCACGAGCAGTTAAAACCACCATGTGAAGGCAATAATTGTTCGTCTTTAAACCAAAACAAGATGGATCGAAAGAAAACGAAAGTTACAAAACAAAAGAGTGATAGCTCCATCGCACTACAAAAACGTCCAAAGTCAGGCAACAAGTTTCTACAGCTTGATATCACGACTCTAAATTCGAAGTCTTTGTCTTCACTCGTCAAGGAAAGTAAGCCAGAATTTAAAACTGTTGAAACGCAGACTGAATTTGAAGATATCGTGGCTCTGCATTTGGAAGCCTTGAAGGACGGATTTGAGCGGGAAAGAGCCGATTTAGAAGCTGAATTTGCAAATGAGAAGAGAGATTTAGAAGGAAAGCTGAGAGATCACTATGCAAAGATTTTAGAAAGCAAAGACATTTTGATAAATGATCTGACAAACGAAAAGGACTTCTTATGGGAAGAGATGAGAGATCTAAGAGAATCTTGTCAAGTGGTTAATGGAAATATCAAGCCTCAATCGAGTACTGATGATCTCGAATGGGATCATGGGAGCGACAGTGGAATCATCAAAAGATTAGAAAAAGAAAGCAGCTTAAAGCGAAGTAAAATAGCCAACTTATCTTTAAGTATTCAGGATAAAGAGACTCTTCTTTGGTCAGTTATGAATCTGCACAAACAAAATTTGGTTGAGACATACCAAAAGGAAAAACAAGCGATTCTTGATAAATTAGAAATTGAAAAAGATTTGATACGAGAAGAAATATCATCAGAACTGGAATCAAACTACCAAGAAGAAATCAAGAATCTCCAGGAGACAGTCACTGGACTACAAGAAGTATTGAATGATATGAAAACTCAGAAAAGTGAACTTGCAAAGATATTTGAAGGGGAAAAGAACGCCCTGAGATTGGAGATTACGAGAAAAGACGAGGAACTGAAGCAAAAGGTGACCAAGGATATGCAGCAAAAAGTTATTCAAGCTCGGCAGGATTGGTTAGTTACTAAGCTTTGAGCTTAGAATAGTTTCTGGTGATGAAGTGATTTGATGCCTCGATCGATTATTCGTGACTAAATATAATGAAGATCTTGATTATTTCCGTTGAGAAGGGAAAGACGACGTCAAGGAGCTGTTCTTTGCTTAAGGCTTTAATTCCTTCTCTTAACCAATCATCTAGTTCGATGGTTCATCCAACTTATTATGATCATATAATTCTGCCTTAGGCAGTTCTAAATAATTTAGAACCAAATAAGGCAAATTCAGTTCCAAATGGGAAAAGCAGCGACCCAGGTATAATTTAAAGTGTCCTCAGACTCGAAAATAGTGTTAAACTAAAAAATGGCCATGGACATCCAATCGTCTGGTAGAAGGTTACGTCTCCTTCGGCGTTCATTGCTGCAGGAGACCTGTGGTATAAATGAAATGAATACTGAGCGGAAAATAGATGACTTTCACCTGATAATGAGTCGAGTCTTACCCGCAATTGTATTTATATTAAAGAAACCTGGAACCTAATCTTCACATTCCCGAGACATACAGCAATGGTAGAGAGCTTCTTCTCCTTCGGCGTTTATTGCTGCAAAAAAAGCTGTGATATAAATGAAATGCTTAGAAGAAAATGGCTGACTATGACCTCATACTGAGACAAGTCGCACTAAATGTCTTTATATTAAAGAAAACTTACAAACATTTAAACCAAAGGGTCTAGTGGAAAATTGCCGCATTTTTAATGTTTTCAAAGGAAAACCTTCCATTCTCTGATAATTTGTCGTTAATTCGAACACAGTCTATACTGAACTAGACACCGCTAATTAAAAAAATTAATATGTTCAAAAACCTCAAAGGAATAAAGATAGTTTTAAAGAAAATGATATCTAATATTATTATAATGCGTAATATTTTTGGAAATACTAAAAATATTAATGAAAGGCGAGGAAGAGACGACAGTTGAGTAGCTAGTTATCCAATAATAGAACAAATATTCACGACGAAGACAATCATAATATTACAAAAAAGAATTAACATCATTTACTGATGTTGCTGCCAAACAGTCTTCTGGGTCGAGTATGCACCTGGGCTGTGGTTAGAACCTAGACGCCTTTTGTAAGGATTTTGATGGTTGCGGTTCTCTTTCACTTTACGACTTCATTACGTCAGATAATGCTAAAGTTTGGATTTCGTTCTGCGTTTGTACATGTGGTACGAAACAATAATCCACATTAGACTAAAAACACAGAGATAACATCTCAATCCCAAAACCATATCAGCTTGAAGACAGCGACAATAGCCGTTTAATCGAAAAATCCGTTATATCAATCTTTATGGTTCCGACCCAGTGTGTCCTCAAACAATAAAACTCCTTACTTTGACTTGATGTTTTCCATTTCAAAAGACTTGGTATTCCTTTGAGTATTATTTCTTTACTTGTATGTAGGGCTTGGAAATATCAAGCTACGGACATACGGTGCAACATTGCGCGTAATGTTGCAGACAATCGATGAATCAGTTGCGAGCCATGCACCTGACGACACAAAATGTCACACGGACTTTTTTAGGGGGCGAAATTAGCAATAAAATAAATGAATGAATAAATAAATGAATAATTTAAACAAAAGCAGAACATTTAATAATGGTTATAGGTAAATAATATTAGTTCTCATAAACTCAGAAAAACAGGAGGGGGGGGGGGGTCGTCTGCAAAGAAGTTAACACAATGAGATATGAGGCTTGCCGGCAACTTCGCAAAAAAGTAGAAACGAGTTTTACTTTTGAGACGTCGCACGCGACGATTCTCAGCGTACGCGAGCAACGTTGCACAGATTGCCACATAGAGCGATCTTGTTTTTGTGACTTTGGATGTAACGTCGCATGAAAAAATGTGTGTCCGCATCTTTACTGTACGTTCAACTATAAAGAAAAACTAGATAAATAAGTAAGCCTTCTGGGGCCTTTCTATCTCATGGTTTCTTTTGTAGTACAGTGTCTTTTAGATAATGTGATAAGTCCATTAAAGAAATTGCCTCACAAGATGCCCAAAGGACTTTGATGTCATTGAATTGTTCTCCACTTTCATCTTCCATTTGGTGGGCCGCTTACACCATTTCTGACGTCAATAACATCATTAAACATGCAGCTCTGACCTTAGTTTATTTTAGAGCGCAATTTCCGAACAACCTTTATAGAAAATATCTGATGCTCTGAGTAACAGAGGAAAACAGTTTACGTCAATAATATAATTAAAGATGCTACTTCAATTTTAAACTGATTTGAGTCTTAGGGCAAGTACTAAGTAAAAAATATCACGTCATAAAGAAGAAAGTAAAAACCAAGACAAAATACCCTTGACACTTAAGCATACGATCTCTACGTATGTATCTAAAAAATTAACGTGCGCTTGTCTGCATGAAAGCAAAAAAAAATATATATATAAACATATTTTTACTCTGTGTTCTCTTCAAGAGCCAAAAGCAAAATCTGTGGTCAAGTTATATGTTAATACCGGCAACATTTCTTCTATCCAACCTCAGTATAGATCTAGAGCCTTTGTTCATGATATATTAGATCACGAAACGAAACTTGAAAACTATTTGCGGCTAGTAAGACCTAAGTACTTTAAGCAATGGATATTTCCTCGGCCAATCAAGAGTTACTTTTAAAGGGATTTAATGTTCAGCATCAATTAGATATATTTCATCGATCATCGAGAAACTAAAAGCTGTGTGTAATGTGAAGACACAAATCGTCTGGAGTTGATGAATAATTTATCAGTGAATCTGAGGATATAGCTTTCTTTATTCTTGAAATAACAGTTCTCTCGGTAAGCTAGACGTCTGAATCAGTCTTCTACGGCAGCTTCCCTCATATAAAAGTAAAAAAATGTCCATTAAAACCTCCATTCTGACTGGGGAAAAGGAATAATTAAAAGGCAATAAGCAAAATTGGTCCAACGTAGTGATCGCTTTGTCACAATCTTCAGTATATGTTTTGATATTTTTGAAAACACTAAGATGGGGTGTCATACGCGGTATTTTTAAGAAAGGTCGCCACAGGAGGCCAGCGCAATATTAAACTATTTTACCATTGTTTATTAGGTTAATATTCACCCTTTCCATACATCGGTTCATTGGTCAAACACAAAGCATACAGGAGAGGCTGCAAGGGTCAAATTTGAATAATCCTTTGAAACTACCTTGCAGCCTCGATCGAGTGCTTTGTGTTTGACCAGCGAACCGATGTATGGAAAAAGGTGAATTGAGACTTATATTGCTGCTGACGAACGAAAATGCTATTTTTAGCACCTTGGTTTTTGCTGTATGTTTTGGAAAGGCGGTCTATCTCCTGTGTTTGGAGATGACAAATTTTTGTTGTAGATATCCATATTACCATGATTCTTGTCGAGTTTAATTTCACGATTTTTTCCTGAAAACTTTAATGTTTAGTTACTCGAACATTAAGTGTCTCAAATATAAATATATTGATTTAAAATCGCATTAATTTCCATCTTCTTATATTATCATTCTAGCGAGTGCTATGGCTAATTATTGTTCATGGTATTCAATTCCTTAATCGCAAAATATAAATAAGATAAAAAGCTTTACGAGATTTCGCCAAAATTAAATGTTAAATCCACAGTACATTATCCGCTTATCATAGTGAAACATTTCGACTTGGTCTTTATTTTCTAGAAATGAATTCATGAGCCATGGCCCCGTCATCGCTATGGCCAGGGGAAGTTTTGTACCATAAAGTGTAACTGATGGCTTAGTGTTGCCTATTAATATATACTCAAAAATGACAATAGAAGTCATCTATCTGATAAATGGACAACAGAGTGCTATAGATTTTCGCCCTACGGGTGGTAGGGTGACAGTCTTTGTACCCCCTCGATGTTATTGCAATATAGCCAAAAGATTAAAACGGCTAACGTGTGGAGCTATTCAGTAGTCCGTGGCCACCTGCTGTCAGTTCTAAAACACTGCAGAGATAATCACACATCTACCAAGCTTAATGCTCCGTAGAATTCCAGTTTCTGGAACCAGGAAAGGCGGTATTGGAAGATGCCTGGAATGTTCAGAAACTAGAGTTAGGCAATCATGCTCATAGAACTCTACGTCTATTGCATTATGTCGCGTTTCCTATTTTGACCGAAGGTGGTTAATAATTGTCACGTTTTGTAGCAAGTAGACATCCTATTGGATACACGCACCATTGATTAGGCACGAACAGTGAATTAATACACTGCATGTCATTCAAGATCGAGGCGCTGCTAGCCAATTTTTGCATATTAATATAAAGAAACTTCCATCTTTATCATATCACGGAATTGACACTCTAAAAAGATAGTATTTACGAGAAAAAATGGCAACTTTGACTTCGTCGGACGTCACATTTCGAAGAATAAATAAAAATCGGAAGAAGGAGAAAATCAAATTCTTGCGAAAAAAAGGGATTTTTTTAGAGATATCGAACACTCTGAAAAACGATAAGAATAGAGATTGCGCTCTAAAGGAAACGAAAGCAAAAGAGAAAAATAATTTGTTGATCGTTTTTGTTGATTAGACGTTCTAAAAATCTGCCGGGCTTCCTTTAAAACTTCCTTGGCTCAATCATAAGACTGTAATTTATATGTTAAGCACTTGGATGGACTTCATCTAGACAAAACATCATGAACAGTTTTTGTACAATCAGCAAATGTCGAAGTTTTATCCGGCTTTCCAGCCGCGGCACTTATGCTAATTTTTGTCTCATAAACTGATATTCTAAGGATTCGATTTCCACTTATGCTGGTCATCAGGTATGCCTTCTAGGTCGAGTTTACTGGGATCTTAAAGTTAAAGGCTTAATAAATGATTGTATTCGTTTTATTCTAGAACGTATGTCTGCGGTGGCTGGGCTTGGCAAATTTGTATGCGTGCGCAAGTCGAATGAGAATGTTTATATTTGTAGACAGTCACCAGCTGACTATGAATTGGATGATCAATGATCACTGTAAGGATCTCCATTCAATCACAGTAACACAACCACTTGTTCAGTTGACACTTTTTATGTGTGACTAAAAATGGAAGATTCGAACGGAACGACCGAAAATATCGAGGTAGATTCAACTCCGGATGATTCATCTGATGGCGAACGAAAATACTTAGAAGACAAGGCAGAGATCGTTCGTGGGTTTCTACAGGAGCGAGAAATTCTCGAACGAGCACATGAAGAGGAGATTGAGGAGCTTCGATTCTCCTTTGAGAGCGAGAAAGAGAATATGCTTCAGGCTTTTGAGTGTGAACGTGAAGAAATGCGACGGAGTTTCGCCAAGGAGAAAGAGAAAATACGCTTCGAGTTTCAAGAAGAGAAGCATGTCATGAAAATGGCATTCGAAGACGAGAAATTAAAAATCGTGAGCTTGTTGGAGAAAGAGATCGATGAACTGAGGAAAGGGTTTGATAAGGAAAGAAAGGAAATGCAGGATTCCTTCGCTAAAACACTCAGAGACAGAGATCACCATTTTCGACTCGAGAAAGCAGAAATTGAAGGCAAAGTAAGGAAGGAGATCGAACGAGTACAGGAAGTCGAAGGCGAAATCAAAAGCGCTTTACTCAAAGGTCTCGGTGACCTAGAGAATGTTTATTTTGACGAAACGGCTGTTCTAGAAGAATGGTGTAACAACGAACAACCAGAGGCAGACATGCACTTGAAGAGGAACTCAGAAACTGGTTTAAAAATCGATCGAAAGCAGCTATTTCAAAACATGGACGACGAGAAAAACAAAATGTTTATGTATCACTCAACCAGACAGAGCGAACTGGAACATGAATTCTCAGGGGAGATAGTAGAGCTTCAAGAACGATTTAAAGAACAGAAAAAAGACTTGATGAATATCTTTAAAAACGAGAAGCTGGAATTGGATGATAAATATCGAAGGGAGAAGGAAGATATTAGATATAAGATCGAGACAGAGTTTCGCCGAGTGCTGAAGCAGGAGCGTCTGAAATACGACTCCACCTTCCAAGCCTATGAACATGACATTACAATGTTGCGATATCAGAAAGAACAGCTTGAACGATGCTATACACTTGAAATGGAGAAACTACAGTTCAAGTTTGAAAGGGATCGTCTCGAAATGGAGAAAAAATTACAGCGAGAGAAGAGAGAATTTAAGCGGCTGTTCAAGGAGCACTATGCTAGGAAGTCATACAACGAAAGGTCAAGACTTGAATGGCTTCTACAGCAGTTTAATGTGAACGATTCCCAGTTATTACAAGGGAATTCACGATCAAGTTCCTGTAATGAGATTTTCCGTGGTTCTAATTCGAGTTTCACATCAGGATCAAGTGAGTTGTAGATGGTTTCAGCAAAGGATTCACTCGATACGACTTGGTAATTCGTTTAGCGAATACTGTCTAACGTGACGTCAAGTCGATCTGTCTCACGCTTGACCTGAGCTGTCGACAACAAAACTTAAAAATCAATTTTATTTTCATTACAAAGTAATGAATTTCAGCCAGACCAAATCTATACAATATAGATGCAACGAACCTTGGTTAATTCTTCAAATGTGACAGTATCAAAAATATTAGATTGCTTCAGCGAAGACAAAATATGCAAGTATTATAGAAATATTCAGATTCCATAACTGACTTTTAAAATAGCCAAAAGATATACCTAAATAAATGGAAGCCAGTTTATAATATGAACAGTGAGAAAGCAATGAATAGTTAATGACTTTCATTGATATCTCGATCTCGTTCCAAAATACATAATTTTTCTTCAAAAAAGGAAGATATTGATAAACATCTTTCAAAAAAAGATGAAATAGAATTATTTCAAGATTTATATATTTTTTTATTTTTGTTTGAATTTAAAATAATATAAGACGTTATTCATAGAAAAAATATTAATTTGAATCAATATAGGTGTAAATATTGTAATATAATATGCGAATATATAGAAACGATATTCATTGGTCTAAAAATATAAATGCTTTTTGCGTTTTGTGTAATCTACTGCCATTCTGCCATTCTAAAATGGACTTAAAAGTCTAAAAATATATTCAGAATTCAATGGAATCCTTGTCTCTAGTGATGCTTTACGTTGATTTGGATTATCCTTATCGCCAAAAGCTTTTATTAAAATCTTTGAAAATATGGGATTATGTATTCATTGTATTCTTTTATTTTCGTTCTGATGTCTTGGTAATGGTATTGCGACAGGAAATGAAAAAAATGTTCATGAATAAAGTACTAAAATAGAACAGTCCTCAGGCTGCTGCATATTTTTGTCTTCTTCAGTTGATATCATTAGATTTGCCGATCGCTCATGCATTATCTCCATTTCTTAATGTATCTTTTTTACGACTAATTTTAACTGCGATATTTTCCCTCGATTTTTCGTTCATTTGTTTTACCATTTGTATTTTTTTTGGAGGATTCATGTTTTTCTTTTGTATGTTTACTTTCTTGAGTGCTTCGCTAGATTTGCCGATCGCTCATACAGTATCTCCATTTCTTGATTTATTATTTTTTTTACGACCAATTTTAACTGCGATATTTTTCCTCGATTTTTCGTTCATTTGTTTTTTCCATTGGTATTTTTTGGGGGATTCACGCGTTTCTATGCAACGGATTTCTTTCATATGCTTGCTTGCCTGAGTACTTCTCTGGCTCTTTCCATTCGCTAATTTTCTTTTTTTCATTTCGTTAGTTTACTAAAGTCTCCTCTCATCTCCATTTGTTTTAAAAGTCAGCCTTTCTCCATGAATATTACTGAAGAAAGTTCTAGATTTCATCTACTCAACCATCTTCAGATCTAGACACTGAACAATTCACAAGCCATTTTTATTTATGAAAATCGACACAATGATCACCATGTATTGCCGGGCTTTTAAAAACACCGCAATAAGGTATTGTCTCAAGCTCTCGGTTTAACAGCCTACCATCGTGGAGGCAAAACGCATACTAACGCAGGTTAATACTTTATCACTTGGTAACGTAAGTCCATATTCAGCATATGTGGAAAAACAATTGTCATCAACTCATAATATTTAAGGTAATGGCTACTGACTTAAAATAATCATAAAAGGAAAAGGAATAAACACCCGATCACTTTGTTCTGTAATATAACTTTTTCCACAAACAACATGTATCGCATTTTGTGAGCTGGGAGTGAGGCAAATCATCAACCCCCCTCCCCCCGAAAGGTCGAAAATTGTCATCGAAGTTTCAGCTTTGTTTACTTAGAATTTCGCATAACTTCCGCATGCTGAATTACCAAAAACGTTGAGTCTAACTGGTTCGAACACTAATTTTCGGCAACAAGATGACGAATAGATGTTTGAAAGAAAAATAATAAATCCAACCAGTAAGAGGGGATTTTGTTACCCTTGATAGGAATCCGAGAAGCACTCGCACGTATGTTATTACGGAAACATTGTCAAGATTTTAAACCAAATTCCACTTGGAAGCGGGAGGAAAAAAATACTTAATCGAGTCTGATACTCACGTCCAGGGTATTATAAAGCTTGTTAATATAAACAATATCCTTAACGAGAGCTTCGTGATCATGAAAGGGCTGTTTTTAAGTTTCCAATAATTGAATTATTCTGTTTGTCGTGTCTGGCGCCGTATAAGTCACGACACTGTCGGTCAGCTGCAAGGTTCTGCTACATGCAAGTATCTCAACTTGGCCTTTTGTCGATTATTCTTGTTCCAAGATCATTTTGACCGTTTCCTTAGAGCAACAAAATCCATCACTTCAAACAAGGAATCTCTTCTTGTCCTTAATTCATGGCATCTACTTTTAGCTAGCTGTTTCGTGACTCAGTATTGATGAATACATTACCATTATACTGTTTTTTTGATCCAGTGCGCATGTTTTATTTTAGATGACATCATACAATTAGGGTACTTTCTCTAAACGTTGAAACAACGAGGTTCTAAACTGTTTTATAATTGATTGAAAGTGAATACAGGGTATGTGGTATTTGAAACACGGGCTGGAGCACACTTCGCTTTAAAGCAATATAAATTGTTATTTATAACCGACTTTCTTTTTGACCGAGTAGCCGAGATTTTATCAGGTGTTCTCCATAACATGTCTTGTCACTGCATGAATTTAGCATCCCACATGGATAACTATGAGCTCAATTCCTCATATATTTATACAAATGACTGTATCATCATTGGGACCGCGAGTGCGGTGGAATAGGCCGAGCTATCGCATATCGCGCTCCCCGGCACGGCGCACACGGCCTGTGCTTCGTGTCGTTAATCTTTTCTTCTCGTATCTCAAAAGTTTGCGAAGGACGTGGGTAAAACAGCTCCTGCGAGGGAATGGAGCAAAGGGGATTTATTATTAAGCTTTTTTTAGTTACAATAAGACAACTTCGGACTTCTCTTGTCACGCACAAAGGTTTTTAGACCTTATAAAACACGATCTGCGTATTTATTGAACAGCTTCAAAAACTCATAAATAATTATCGAACATGAATTTTTATATTTCGATATGGTCATGCGCAGTGAGTTAAAAAAGGCTCCCACAGGTTGAAATCACCATGCCAACGATTTTTGATACTTTGTGACCATGACCGTTGCCATGCACATTTTAGATCGTTGTGCCAGAACTCTATGAAAATTCTTCTTCTTATATAAGTATTATTTCCACGTGCAGACAAAGGTGCTACAAGAAACTAGAGAATTGGAATGAGGCCAAAATATTCTCGTTTAATTAGAATTCATAAAATTGGCATTTTTTCAGACGTCTCGAGTATCAGGGAATCTAGAAAAAAACATCATGTGATTTCTTAATGTTTAGAAAAATATTCTTTTAATAATGAGTTTACTAATTACGATAAACATATGATATATACCCATTTATTTTTCTTTTCAATTGCTCCGTTCTACGTGTCTTGTTTCTTCGCTTTCTGCATTTGTTCCAGCATCTTCCATCAATGCACATTACTTAAATTAAGATATTTAAACGCAGAATCATTTCACTATTTTTTCTTAAGTGTAAAAAATAAAATTCTCTTTCTATCATATTTTGACATTACTTTGCCACCGTCTTCACCGCCTTCTGTATAACTGTCAAAATAGCAAAAACAAAGGCATGGAAAAAATTCTTTATTTCAGACATGCGCAATGTAAACTTGAACTTTTTTCAAAGTTTTATTCGCATCAATGAAACTGGCAATGGTTGGTATCATTTATCAAAATTAAACAAACGCAGCTCCTCTGAAAATACTTCCAGCCAAAGCAAACGGAATATTTAGAAGCACCAGAAGATATTTTAAGTAATATAATATTCAGGTTTTGACTTTCTTCCAATACTAAGGAAGCAGGGTATTTGACAACAATCAGTGGAAACGATACTTGGTGAAAAAGGTAAGCCATTTACGCCCTGTGATATTTTTTAACTTGAATTATAAGCGTTTAAAATGATTTACTCAGTCGTTATGGAATACATTACATTAATCCTTAGCCGTTTGAATCTGTTGTCTGAAAACACAAATTTTGGCGACGCTGTTATGCGATGTTTCTTGCGTTTGTCATCAAGAATGCCACGGGTTTTGCCTTTTCGTTTCGGAGTTTCAGCAAACTATTTATGTCACAATTCGGCAGTTCAGTGCAAATTAACCAAACAAATGCGTCTGCACGAGTATATACGCTGCGAGTTTTATTAATAATAGGATGAATCATTCGACGCATGCAGGGTACGCTTCGTTTGTGTTTTCGCTTGTTAAGCACAGTCTTCAAGTTTCTTTTTCGCTCGTTTTTGCAAACAGCACTCAAACAAAAGATTCCTAACAAAAAAGAGATTCCGACAATTGAGAATGAAAGCAAAAATAAAACAGAACATTTATTTTTTTAGCCAAAAAGCAAATAATAACAGTGAAATTTCTTCTTTTTGCATACAAACAAGTTAAGATATTTACATAAACGAATCTCACTTTCTGGTGGGAATTTTAATAATTTATGAATTTGTAGTAAACACTCGAATACCAGGCGTCTGAAAAAAGCGTAAAAACATCATTCAAAGTCTGTTCTCTAGTCAATTCGGGCGTTGATTCCATATATCAACTTGTTTGAAAGCTCGAAAAGAAAAGAAAAAACGTCTTACTTGAGAAAAATCCGAGTATATCTCTAAAACTATGGATGAGTTAAATTCATCAATGGAAGAGGCTGAATTGAGTAAAACTCTGAAGAAGCTACAAACATTAGAATCTGAGAAAGAAGATATCGTGTTAGGATTCATAAAAGAGAAGGAAATCATTGAAACTATTCACCAGGAACAATTAGAACAGCTAAAAGTCAAACACGAAGATGAAATACAAGCAGTTCGACAAGAATGGTTGAGAGAAAGAGAAAAGTTGTTGCGGGAAAGTGACAGTCGACAGGTGGATGCAGAAAATCATAATGAAAAAAAGGCGAAAGAAATTGAGAAAAGTTTGATAAAAAAGTCCAAAGGAGACGTCAAAGAAACAGAGGAGGAATGTAGGAAAGAAAAACGAAAACTTAGAGTAGAATACGAGGCGGTTATTGCAAAGAAAACGGATGAAATCGAAGAGCTGTATCGTGAAAACTGTATTCTTCGGTCAAAATCGGATCCGGGGTCCTTCGAGGACAAAAATAAAGAGTCTGATGTCATGATCAATAAGCTTCAAAGTAAAATAAATGCTTTAGAAGAAGATAAATCGGCGCAAATTATGAAGCTAAAAAATGAATTCGAAGTCGAGAAAGCAGAGCTTGAAAGAAAGCAAGTTCGAGAAAAAGCAGAGTTTGTGAAGCAACTTACATCGAAGTATGACCAACAAAATACTAATAATGAAATCGAGAAAAATAAATCATATGTAGAATACAAACAAGAAATGGAAGAAAAGATAGAAATTGTTGAGAATTTGTGGGAAGAACGCAACACCGAAGATCGAAAGAAAATGAACACTCGGTTAGAAAACGAAATTGCAATGCAGAAAGGAAGATTCGCGGACGAGCTGCAAGCGAAGTTGTTGGAAAGGGATATGACAATTGAGAATTTAGAACGAGAGAAAGAAGAGCTGTCGAAAAGTGTTCACGTAGAAAGGTTTGAGTTGGCTAAGTTTTATAACCGTGAATTATCTATCCTTAACAGATTGGATTCACCAACTAAAGAAGATATTGAAGTCGCGCTTATCGACGAAGTAGCCAAGCTGCGTGATGAACAACAAAAGGTAATCAGGAACTTAGAGAAAAGACATAAAAGAAAAATGAGAGATTTCAAGAAATCTCAGAAGCCTTTAGCTGAGATTGAAGAACAACATAAGAATGAGCTTGACGAACAAAGGAACAATTATGAAAGAGAGAAGGAAGAGTTTGAAGCAAAACTAAGAAACGAACAACTCAATCTTTTAAAGAGTTTTGAGTTTGAGAAAAATGACATCGAAAGGTACTTTAAACAGCTCATGGATGAGCAGGAAAGTGAGTTCCAAGATGAAATCCAGGAAATACAAAGCAAGTATGAAAAAGTAAAAGACGAACTAAACATCTTGGAAAAAGAAAACGATGAATTAAGAAATCAATTCGTCCAAGAAAAAGAGCGGAATGGTGAGCTTTTTGATAAGCTACAAGAATGTGAAAGTCAGAATGCAAGACTGAAGGAAGAAATAGAAAGAGACAAACGGAACAATCGCGAGCCAATAAAAGAGATCAGCGCAGTTGACAACAATAAAGAAGGCCTCAGGCAAACAGTGGAAAAGTTAAGCAGCTTGAATATCCAGCTTTCAGATGAACTGGAGAAGGAGAGAAAAAGGTGTGAAAATCTTTTAGAGAAAGTCCATGAGCTGGAGAAAGAGCAGGAGCATTTGATGACACGATCAGAAGCGGACGAGTTGCAATCTTCTGAATCTGGATTAGAGTTATCCAGCTCTCCAACAGAAAAGCCAGACAGAAATAATAGAGAAAGCTATATATCAGATGGATCATCAATGGAAGGAAAGAAGTCTGGAAAGGCGAAGAAAGAGCCAAGCAAGGAAGATTTAGATATGCAAATGAAGCTGCAGGATAGTGTCCAGGAATATCTTCTCGAGATTAAAGTATTACAAAATGCTATGGATGAAAAGGAAATGGAGATCAAACAACTAAAAGACACGTTTGCCAAGGAAAAATCTGATCTAAATGAACAAATCCAACACTTGACTGATTCACTGAAATGTGCTGTGGATGAGGAAGATGGTGGCGATGAAGTAGGAGATCTAGAAGAACTGAAGGCTCGTTACAAGAAGCTGACAGATTCCATTAAGCAGGTTATAAAAGATCTAGCTACTAAACCAAGTGGTTCAGAGACTTCTCATCAGTCAAGCACTTCAGAGCCTTCTAGCGAACAAAACGTTAAAGGTTTTGCAAATGAAGTAAATGCCTTAGACGAACTGCTGAGTGACGAATTGGATACTGAGGTCAAAGAAAAACTTGGCAAAAAGCTGGAAGAACTCAAGAACAACATTAAAAGATCGCACGAGCTGGACAAACTGGAGCAACAAAGGGAGCATGAACAAGAAAAGAATAGGTACTTGAAAGAATTATCAGACGAAAGACACAAGGAATTGGATGTTTCAGGCGAAGTCTGGAATGCTGTGTGTGAAAAACTTGGACTTGATAAAGAAGAAAGCAAAGATAAGCTGAAAGAGATGTTACAGGAAAAAGACGACACAAGTGAAGTTTTGGCCCCACAGAAAATGAATTCTAAAACAAATAGCAAGTCCGATGACAAGAAGAATCTTTATGACAAGGAGACTAAAGTGGGAAAAAGCCCTTATTCTGAAGAATTAAAGAAATTGAAGGGAGAAAATGCAAGTCTGCAGAGCACACTAAAAGAACTCGAGACGCACTACGAGAAGGATAAAGAAGAGTTAATGGAAAAATTACAAACGCAGCACAAAGAATTTGTCCTTTCTTCTGAAGCCGAAGTCATTGAAAAACTCATCAAAGAAAAGTCAGCTCTAGAAGAAGCATCCATTGTTGAAAGGTTCAACCTGGGTAGCATATACTACATGGAAATGCAAGATGAACTGGAGGAAATTCTTTCCCAGAGGAAAGAAGATATGAATAAAGAGCACGAGAAGGAAAAGTTGAATATTATACTAAAGTTCAACAAAGATATAGCTGACCTGCACAAGTTCTTAGCCGATAAAGATGACAATGAAGTGAAACTACTTCAAGAGAAAAATTCCTTGGCGAAAAAGATTTTAGATGTACAGAGAAGGATGCCAGGCGATGAAAATAATAATAATAATACCGATGACATCAAAGCCGAAGCCAAAAAACTAGAGTCTTCGTTGCCATTGAAAAAGGAGCTAGCCGATTTACAGAGACAAAGACAGGACGAGCACGAAGCAAGTGTCCAGAATCTGGAAAAAGCACTCGATCTTATAAACGACCTTCTGAAAGACAAAAACAAAGGTGATAATTCTTTACACAGGCGTTATAGCTTTGCAAGTACATCAAGCCAATCAGATGAAGTTCTTCCAATTGATTCACCAACTGGTCAAAGATCACCAACTTCAGTCCATGAGTCTGATTTATCAGATGAAGAAATACGCACCAAGGAGGATCTCGAAAAAGCACTTGAGAATCTCATTGACAATTGTCTTTCCAAAGAAAAAGAGAACGCAGAATTTGATACGTCCTCAGGCGCAAGCTCCGATTTTGAGTCCGAGCCTAACAGTCCTCCGCCTGAAAACGAGGAAGGTGTATCAGATTCAGGAGCCGAATCCATTGAAAGTGAATGCGTATCAATAAAGAAGACTGATCTGGAAATGGCGATGAACTTAGAAAGGTTCAGTTTAGGGAGAATATATTACAATGAATATAAGGATAGCCTAAAATCCGCCCTCAAAAAGTTGGCCAAAGTCAAGGACATGAATCAAGATCTTGAAGATAAGCTGACAAGTGGAGTAAAAGAGCTTGTTAACAGGACAATCTTTGGTAAAATGATTGTTCAATCACTTGATATAGAGACACAGACATTGGAAGTCGAGGATCCTGTAAAGAAGACATTGGATAAACTTTCTGATAACCATGACAACGATATTTCACTGGATACATCTCCTGAAGTCTCAGAAAAAGAAGACGTTAGCGTCTCTTCTGAAGATAAAAATGTCGATTTTGAAAATGTGGAGCAAGACAAAGTGTCTAATAGTGATCTCAAAGAAAGTGACAAGGAGGATGCCAGCACACAAACTGATGAACTACAAGACAACATAAAGACTGCAGAGGAAGCAAATGAAAGAAAAGGAATGGAAAACAAGCAAAATGCGGAGCAAGATAGCATGTCTGACACTGCCATCAAAGAAATTAGTAAGGAAGACGCCACGACGCAGACTGATGACCTGCAAGACCTCCCAAATAATGAAGAAATCAAGAATCAGAATCAAGCCGCAGATATTTCATCCGAAGTTTCGCCACGAGAAAATGAAGACACAAATGATGAAATAGTTGAGCCAGTCCGTGAACCAGCGACCAGTCAAATGTTGGATCAAGAAACCCCTGATAAAAATGCCGAACAACAACAAAATGCTGCCCTTGAAGATGAGAAACCAGAAGATGCGGCAAAAGTAAAACAACTCGATACCAGCGATGATCAAAGCCAGTTGTCTAAAGATCAAGAAAGAACAAGCGATGAAGATATCCCAGCCACCAATAGAGAAGAACTGGAGGCGGATGACCAGCCTCTCGACGAGTCTGATATTGAAACGCTAAAACGCGAAAACGAAAAGCTGAAAGATAAGTTTAATATCTTAAAAGCTCTAGTTGGAAAATGGTTTGTTGAGGAGATTCCAGAGTTAAGAACTGCTGACAAAACAAAGCAAGAAGAAGAGGACGCCAGGTCTGAGGCTGTTGGTGACAAAGAGCTAAAGGAACTTCGAGAAGAAGAAAAGTGTCTTGCAGAGGAAATTGATAGTGTGGAAAAACAGATCTTACAGCTCAAAGATTTGAATGATGCAAACAACAAAAAGGAAGAAGAAAAGCTGAACGCTCAAGAACTGCTTGCATTGAAACAGCTTGAAAAAGCTGACAAAGCCTTGAAGAAGGAGGAGGAGAAAGATTTGATCGAACTTCTTAAAAAGGAGAAAGAAGAAGTTTCTAAAAAATTAGAGGAATTAGAAATGGAGATCGAAGAACACGAAGGCCAGATTTCAAATGACGAGAAAAGTCTTTTTGATTTGATGAGTAAGAAACTAGAACTTGAGGAGCGCGTTGCACTCAAAGCAAGAGTACTCGACAAGAATCAGAAGAAACTTGCACAAATCCGAGACGATACAGAGAGGGAGAAAGTAGAGGATGCTGTCAATTCTCTTGCCAAACAAAAGAAAGTTCTTGAAGAACTCCAGAAGTCTCCCTCATCCACTGATGCTCAAGAGGATCGTCTTCCTTTAAATCAACAACCTAGTGAAGTCAGTGATAGTGACACCAGAAAAGATGAAACTGAACCAAGTAATTTACCTTTTAAGGATGCTCATATATCTCCACATGTACAAGAACTTGTCAAAGCAAAAAATAACGAGGTTAAGAAAAGTAGAAAACTCGCAAAGGATATTGAAAAAGCTAGACAAGATAAGGATAGATATATCAGGATGACTAAAGATCGTGAGGATAGAATGAGACCTTTCCTTAAAAAACGAGAAAAGATGCAGAATAATCTGGGAGAAAAGGAAGAAATTGCTGACAAAAGAGGCGAAGACGAAGTTTTGTCCACCATAGAAAACGAAGCAAGTAATACACCAAATGAAATATCTGATGAAAAGACAGTGCCAAACAACAAGGTAGAAGATATCGAAAGAGAAATTAAGGAAATAAGAGATGAATTATCTATATTGGGCAAAAAGGCCAAGATTCCTCTTGAAGTGGCAGGTGAAATCAATTTACTTCCTAGTAAGCTGAAGGAACTGGAATCGGAAAAAGATTTGATCGATCAACAGATAATCGATGAACAATCTACGGTCGAGAATCTGGGAAGCGAGGAGGCTACAGAACTATTTGACATTCTTGAAGCAAAGGCTGAGCTCAATGTCAAACGACTCGAACTTCAAGAAGCTTTTCCTGAAGGTTATGAAGAACTACCACATGAAGTGCAAGAGGCTTATGAATTGGCATGTCTGGAACAAGAAATCAAGAATGCTTTAGCTCAACTAGATCAAGAAATTAAAGGCGAAGAAAATAATTTTAAAGAAGCAGTTATCTATCAGAGACAAGGAAAATTGGATGATCCCAAGTCAGCTATTGTACCTATGCTCGAACGTAAGCAAAACTTAGCCCTCAAGCTTGAAGAAATTTCAAGTAGTCTTCCTTGTGGAGATGAAGCTGGATTAATCAACGCAGAGGCCGAGCAAAGTAAATCTGAAGATGCAAGTAAAAGAATACGAGAAATAGAGGATATGCTGAGGGAAAATGAAGACAGTATAATAGATGAGCCACTCCGTGCTGCAGCTGAACTTGGAAAATTAATAGAAAGTAAACAAAATAAGACAGACGAATTGCTAAAAGCAGCTGACGCAAAAAAAGAAAAGGTTAAAATGGCCGAATTAAAAGAAAATGCACTTGAAGACATTCCAGATGCCATTCTGTCGGCAATTGCTTTGGGACGAGAAACAGATGAAGACACTAACCAACTCTCGTTAGAAGCAGTTGAACGAGAGAATGACATTAAAGAAAGATGTTTAGAACTTCAGTCTTTAAAGAGTGAAGGAGAAGATACAAAAAACAAAGAGGATGAGCTTCTCAATGTCATCGAGAAGCAAATCTCAATAGAAGTCCAGCCCGTATCGGACAAGAAGCAAAACAGGGCAATTGATCCACTCCCTGCTTCTGTTTTCGCTGAAAACAAGGCTATTAAATCTGAACTTGAAACTGTCGAGGGCAAAATGGAAGCAATCTTAAATGGTCAAAATGATAAAGAAAACATGAGACCCGAGTTAAATGATTTAAGCTCTTTCTTCCAAAAGAAAGCAGAAATTGAGAAAAACATTAAGGATTATAAAGAGTTTGATGATCTCTTAAATCAGGAACGAAAACTTGCCGAAGCTTTAAAGACAGCTGTCAATAAAAAAGAGTTGGAGGAAATTGAGCAGATCATTGACCGTAAAGAAGAAGAAATCAATAAACTAAAAGCTAAGAGTAACGAGGTTGAAGAAATGTTAGAACAGTTGAACGACGCCAAGACCAGCGATGAACAGGATGATGATAAACTGATACTGGAAATCCAAGAAGCTATCAAAGAGACCGAACAACTCTTACTTGAAGCGCAAGAAGAAAAAGAACGTTATTACGAAAACAATAAACAGGAGGAATCGAATGTTCAAGAAGCAATGTCGTCACTGGAAGATGAATTGGAAGAAACTAGAGAAGAAATGGAATTTGTTGAAAACGAGCTGGAAGGTTTGCGTTCCATTTCTGAGGACGACAATGCTGTTTCTCCTGAGTTACTTGAGTTGACCAAGCTCCTCCACTCACAAAAAAGCCTCAAAGATTATTTGCTTGAGATAGATACAAAGCTTGATGACTGTGATGATACTGCCAAACCTTCTCTTAGCATTGAAGAAATCCAAGCTTTAAAAGATGAAAAACGTGATGCAGAAAGAAAAATTAAAGAAATACAGGAAGAAAAATCTAAGTTTGAGGTGGAATTACAAGATGATGATATCCAAGAAACCTATGCTTCCTTGTGCGAAGAAAAATCTAGACTTGATCAAGCACGAAATGATGTACTGCATAAAATATATGGTTCTGATGTCTTTGTTCAGATGGCGGACGAATTAGAGGAAGATGAACCAAGTGAGGAGGAACAAAAATATTATACACAAGCTCTGAATCAAATTCTGTCTGATCAAAAGACGCTAATAAAGCTAGCTGAAGAAAATGAAAAACTGAAAGAAGTTGCATGCAGACAGAGGGAACTACGAGAAAACCTCAGTAACAGTATGTCTGCATCACTTGGAGAAGACTTGGCTCAAGCCATTAAACTTGATTCAAATCTGGATGAAAAAGAGAACCTCCAGTTGCCAAGTACCATATTGGACAGAATAAACAATAAGGACGAAACGATCGCAGAAATACTGACCGATTTGGAAAACGAAAACAAAAAGTTGACGACCCTAAATGATGACCTTTCAAATGAGCTTGACCATCTTAGAGAGAAAATTGGTGAAACGCTATCGGACGCCATCTTACAATCTAATAGCCAGTTACTTGAAGATAAGTTGTTGGCTCCCATTGATGAAGTGATAAGCGCAGATAAGACTGTTGAAGAAATCCTCGATGAACAGAATGACGCTCTAGGGAGACTGAAAGATGTCATTGGGGAAAATCTTACCGACACTTTATTAAAGCCAAGAACAGACGTACGTGGAACAGGTGATCATGAAGACCTTCTGAAGGCATCCAAAATCATGAATGAGACCGACGAAGATCTTCAAACTGTCATAGCAGCTTATGAATTTCAATTGGATAATCTTGGTCAAAGGAATGATGTCCTGCAAACTATGCTTGGTAATGATCTTGTCCACGCATTATTAGACATCGATCTGGATAAAAAGAATAAACAAATCCCCGAACACGTCAATGTTTTAGCCGAAAAAGGAAAACGACCCATGCAAGACTACGGAGCATGTTTAGAGGATAGCCAGTCACATCGAAAACAGACAAGTGAAGCAAAAGAAAGGCCTTATGTTGAAGACGATCATGCAGATGAGGAATCGAACCTTGAAGGTGAGGAGGCCAGCAACCTGCAGTTATCGACAGATTCAAAACCAGCTAACCAATCCAAGAACGTAGACGGACTAACAGATGAGCAAGAAAATGAGCCCCAAGATAGCGAGGATAGAATTCTACCAAAACCAAAGGGTTCTAGCAAAAGTGAAGAAATGTGCTCAGAAATACCCAAATCTTCTCAGCAACCACTCATAGAATCTGATGTTGAAAAGTATGGTATGACTGCACCTGTACGTATGGTTAAAGATAACAAGACCCTGGGAGAAGTTATAAAAGACTATGAAAACGAATTAGACACTTTGAAGTCCAGACTTGGTCCTGACCTATATAAAGAAATTCTAAGTGCCGGAATATTGGATACAGATGACGATGGAGAAGATCTTGTGACCGAAGAGAGTGAAATAGAATCCAAAGAATCCAACAAACCCTCAAATGACTCGGCTAAAAACAAAGAAGCAAAAACAGACAGCGATAACATTAAAGACATTTATCCTGGTGAAGAGAAAGGCTTGAATGAGCAAACAAGAGAGTTACATAATAATTTGGAAGGCAAAGACCAGATGTTGCCAACTGATATCCATAAAATCAACGATGAAGGCAAAAACACAGGGGAAGAATATAAAGAAAATGTTGATGAGGAGGGCAAATCAGATGGAAAGGCTACCGAGGAGAAACCTTTGTCATCTAAAGTAACAGGACATAAGGGCAGGCAACAAAAATCTCAAAAGCCTGCACTTGCTGCACCCAAGAAGATGATTGAAGAGAAGCAGTCACTTGCAGAAGTAATTCACGGCTATGAAAACGACTTAGAAACCCTTAAATCTAGACTTGGCCCAGAACTCTTCCAAGATATTTTAGATGCCGGTAAACAATATGATGCGCCAGGCAAATCTGAAGATGCGCAGCAAGATGCTTATTCTGAACGTTCAGGTGACGGTGTCGCATTAGAAGAAAGACAGGATAATATCAACGGTCCTTGTGAATCGAAAGATGAGCGAGAGAACTTACCATCCTTTGGAACCAGTAAAGATGAGTTACAAAGAAGAAAAGCAGCACATCAATCTGATGCCCTGGATCAAGAGCAATTTGCTGCAACTGGTAAAGGACAGGCAGATGAATTCGAAGAGATGGGAGCCGTACCCGCAAATGATAACGGTACTTCTGAAGATCGAGAGGGTCTAGAGGATGCTAGAAAAGAGAAAGCCCCAACATCCGTAGTAAAACAAAAGAAAGGCAGCGAGGTAAAAGCAAAAAAACCATCACTTGTTGCACCAACAAGGATGATCGAGGAAAATCAAACACTTGCAGAAGTCGTTGAAGGTTACGAAAACGATCTGGATATCCTTAAATCAAGACTTGGTCCAGAGTTATATGGTAAAATATTAGATGCAGGAATATTGGCCAATGCAAAATTACTGCATTCTGAAAAGGAGCCTGGCTCTTTAGCAGAGAATAAGCAACCTGGAATTTTTGGCAAAGCAGAAGTTAAGCCAGGTGATACTATCCATGAAGGCCAATACAACAAAAAGAGTGAAAGCATGCCATATTCAGGAGTCTTTGACAGTCAAGAAAAAATATCCAAGGATGACACTTCAACACCAGCTGAATCTGTGGAGAGAGGTAAAGGGTCTTCTGTTTCTGACGTAAAGAATATCTTAGAAGATGAAGGGATGAACGAACCACAAGTGAGCGAACTTAGTGCGCATGCAAATAAACCTGCTCCGTTCACCAGGGCGTCTGAAGCACAATCTGACCAGTTTGAAATTTCTGCTCCAAAATACATGATCGATGAAAACAAGACACTCGAAGAAGTCATCAAGGGTTACGAATCGGACTTGGAAACTTTAAAATCAAAATTGGGCCCGCAGCTTGTTAACAGTCTGTTAGCCAGGCAACAAAAATTTCAAAAGCCTGCACTTGCTGCATCCAAGAAGATGATTGAAGAGAAGCAGTCACTTGCAGATGTAATTCAAGGCTATGAAATCGACTTAGAAACCCTTAAATCTAGACTTGGTCCAGAACTCTTCCAAGATATTTTAGATGCCGGTAAACAATATGATGCGCCAGGCAGATCTGAAACACAATCTGAAGAAGCGCAGCAAGATGCATATTCTGAACGTTCAGGTGACGTTGTCGCATTAGAAGAAAGACAGGATAATATCAACACTCCTTGTGAATCGAAAGATGAGCGAGAGAACTTACCATCCTTTGAAACCAGTAAAGATGAGTTACGAAGAAGAAAAGCAGCACTTCAATCTGATGGCCAGGATAAAACGCAATTTGCTGCAACTGGTAAAGGACAGGCAGATGAATTCGAAGAGATGGGAGCCGTAACCACAAAAGATAACGGTACTTCTGAAGATCGAGAGGAGCTAGAGGAAGCTAGAAAAGAGAAAGCCCCAACATCCGTTGTAAAACAAAAGAAAAACAGTGAGGGAAAAGCAAAAAAGCCATCACTTGTTGCACCGACAAGGATGATCGAGGAAAATCAAACACTTGCAGAAGTCGTTGAAGGTTACGAAAACGATCTGGATATCCTTAAATCAAGACTTGGTCCAGAACTCTTCCAAGATATTTTAGATGCCGGTAAACAATATGATGCGCCAGGCAGATCTGAAGCACAATCTGAAGAAGCGAAGCAAGATGCATATTCTGAACGTTCAGGTGACGGTGTCGCATTAGAAGAAAGACAGGATAGTATCAACGCTCCTTGTGAATCGAAAGATGAGCGAGAGAACTTACCATCCTTTGGAACCAGTAAAGATGAGTTACAAAGAAGAAAAGCAGCACTTCAACCTGATGGCCTGGATCAAGAGCAATTTGCTGCAACTGGTAAAGGACAGGCAGATGAATTCGAAGAGATGAGAGCCGTACCCGCTAAGGATGACGGTTCTTCTGAAGATCGAGAGGATCTAGAGGATGTTAGAAAAGAGAAAGCCCCAACATCCGTAGTAAAACAAAAGAAAGCATGTGAGGTAAAAGCAAAAAAGCCATCACTTGTTGCACCCGCCAGGATGATCGAGGAAAATCAAACACTTGCAGAAGTCGTTGAAGGTTACGAAAATGATCTGGATATCCTTAAATCAAGACTTGGTCCAGAGTTATATGGTAAATTATTAGATGCAGGAAAACTGGCCAATGTAAAATTACTGCGTTCTGAAGGGGAGCCTGACTCAGAGAATAAGCAACCTAAAATTTTTGGCCAAGCAGAAGTTAAGCCAGGTGATACTATCCATGAAAGCCAAGACAAGAAAGAGAGTGAAAGCATGCCATATTCAGGAGTCTTTGACAGTCAAGAAAAAATATCCAAGGATGACACTTCAACACCAGCTGAATCTGTGGAGAGAGGTAAAGGGTCTTCTGTTTCTGACGTAAAGAATATCTTAGAAGATGAAGGGATGAACGAACCACAAGGGAGCGAACTTAGTGCGCATGCAAATAAACCTGCTCCGTTCACCATGGTGTCTGAAGCGCAATCTGACCAGTTTGAAATTTCTGCTCCAAAATACATGATCGATGAAAACAAGACACTCGAAGAAGTCATCAAGGGTTACGAATCGGACTTGGAAACTTTAAAATCAAAATTGGGCCCGCAGCTTGTTAACAGTCTGTTAGCCAGGCAACAAAAATCTCAAAAGCCTGCACTTGCTGCATCCAAGAAGATGATTGAAGAGAAGCAGTCACTTGCAGATGTAATTCAAGGCTATGAAATCGGCTTAGAAACCCTTAAATCTAGACTTGGTCCAGAACTCTTCCAAGATATTTTAGATGCCGGTAAACAATATGATGCGCCAGGCAGATCTGAAGCACAATCTGAAGAAGCGCAGCAAGATGCATATTCTGAACGTTCAGGTGACGGTGTCGCATTAGAAGAAAGACAGGATAGTATCAACGCTCCTTGTGAATCGAAAGATGAGCGAGAGAACTTACCATCCTTTGAAACCAGTAAAGATGAGTTACGAAGAAGAAAAGCAGCACATCAACCTGATGGCCTGGATCAAGAGCAATTTGCTGCAACTGGTAAAGGACAGGCAGATGAATTCGAAGAGATGAGAGCCGTACCCGCTAAGGATGACGGTTCTTCTGAAGATCGAGAGGATCTAGAGGATGTTAGAAAAGAGAAAGCCCCAACATCCGTAGTAAAACAAAAGAAAGCATGTGAGGTAAAAGCAAAAAAGCCATCACTTGTTGCACCCGCCAGGATGATCGAGGAAAATCAAACACTTGCAGAAGTCGTTGAAGGTTACGAAAATGATCTGGATATCCTTAAATCAAGACTTGGTCCAGAGTTATATGGTAAAATATTAGATGCAGGAATATTGGCCAATGCAAAATTACTGCATTCTGAAAAGGAGCCTGGCTCTTTTGCAGAGAATAAGCAACCTGGAATTTTTGGCAAAGCAGAAGTTAAGCCAGGTGATACTATCCATGAAAGCCAAGACAAGAAAGAGAGTGAAAGCATGCCATATTCAGGAGTCTTTGACAGTCAAGAAAAAATATCCAAGGATGGCGCTTCAACACCAGCTCAATCTGGGAATAGAGTCAAAGGGCCTGCTGTTTCTGACGTAAAGAATATCTTAGAAGATGAAGGGATGAACGAAGAACAAGGGAGTCAGCTTAGTATGTATGCAAATAAACCTGCTCCGTTCACCAAGGTGTCTGAAGCGCAATCTGACCAGTTTGAAATTTCTGCTCCAAAATACATGATCGATGAAAACAAGACACTCGAGGAAGTCATCAAGGGTTATGAATCGGACTTGGAAACTTTAAAATCAAAATTGGGCCCACAGCTTGTTAACAGTCTGTTAGCTACAAGCAATCTTGGCGATGAAAATACTAAGCAAGAATCGTTTGATGGAATAGATCAAAGTATTGTGCTCACAGAGAAACAGCCCTCAACATTAAGAATTGATGACAGTAAAATTGAGAGTGATTCAATGGAAGAACTGGGAAAAGATAGTGATCATGAAGAGAATATGAAAGGAAATGACCAAGAGAAAGACCTAGAGTATAGTTTAAGCGAAGGAGAAACCTATCTTAGCGATGGAGAGCTCTACGAATCATTTAACATCCCGAATATCAAGAAAGAAGGTACTAAAAGTGAACCCATTTTGGATGGCAAACTGACGTTTAGTGCTCCATCAATAATGGCCAAGGAAGGAAAAACACTCGGAGAAGTACTTGAAAGCTATGAAAACGATTTAGAAGCTTTGAAGTCAAAACTTGGTCCAAAGCTTTTTGAACATGTCCTAGAAATAGCTAAGCATGACGAGCAGGCTATGGCAGGAAGAGCGAAGGACGGTTATGATGTCAAAACGAAAGAACCTTCCGCAATAGGATTAACCAATCCTGCACAGAAGAAGGATGCAGAAGATATTGATGCAGAGAATAAATATGAAAATAATGCCGCTTATCAAGAAAAAGGTAAATATGATGATGAAATCAGCGCAAAAGAAAAAGATCACCCTGAAACGAATGCAATAAACCTAGAAAGTGGAGAAAGTGCGCTGACAAGCATTGACAATAATGGTTCCGAATTACTATCTAAGGAGCATGACCTTGTCGCCCCGAAACAAATGTTAGAAGAAAATAAAACACTCGAG
The DNA here is from genome assembly GCA_964019055.1 of Anthopleura xanthogrammica. Taxonomy (NCBI): domain Eukaryota; kingdom Metazoa; phylum Cnidaria; class Anthozoa; order Actiniaria; family Actiniidae; genus Anthopleura; species Anthopleura xanthogrammica. The sequence goes on along the minus strand of OZ025216.1, from coordinate 12,682,146 downwards.
GAAATAATCGAAAACTACGAAAACGACCTGAGAGATTTTAGAGAAAGTCTTGGTCCACAATTGTGTGATGCAATATTAAATGCAAGAAAAGGAATCAGGGAAAGCAGTGATAAAGCAACACTGGGAAAAGAAGATTTCGAGGAACCAGAAATGGATTATTTAGAACAGACAACAGATGAAAAAGGCAGAAAAGCTGCCAACTGGAAAGCAGAGATAGGCAAAGTGATTTTAGAAAACCAGCCACAGCAAGCACTTAAAGACGCTGAAGATAACAAGAAAAACATCGGCGAAACTGGCGAAACGAAACGTCATAGTGACACCCAAAATGAACAACAGCTGCAAAATGAGGACGGAAAAGAAGCCAGTGATTTCAACAAGGATGCCAAAGACGATCAACTAGCCGAACAAAACATCACAACACAAAAGCTAGAAGCTCCAAAAATGATAGAACAAGGGAAAAAGCTCGATGAAATCATTTGTGGTTATGAAAACGAACTAGGGGCGTTGAAGTCACGTATTGGTCCAATACTTTACGAAGATATCGTAAATGCTGGGAAACCTACACAGACTTATGGAAAAGCAGAAATCCGAGTTCGTAAGAAGCCGGAGGTTTCGGAAAAAATGCAGGCACCAGATGTAACTTTGAAGGAGAAGGAGGATAAAAGCATCGAAAGTGGTTATAAAGAGCACAAAGGAAAGAAAGAAAGGCCTTCAACCGATATTGCCATTCAAGAGAAGAGTGAGAAAGAAATAAAAGATGGGACATCAGCTGAAGAGTCTGACAAAAACGTTATTGGAGAAAAAGAACAAGTAGCGAATCAAGAACAAGCAGCCAAGGAAGATAACATCAATGGTTTACAACTAAAGGCTGCGGAAGAAATGTTGGCACAAAATAAAACATTAGAAGAAGTTGTCCAAGGTTATGAAAAGGATTTGGCGACACTGAACTCAAAACTTGGTCCTGAACTCTTCCAGTCTGTTTTAGAGACAGCAACCAAGGATGACGCAGCAAAAGCAAGTGATAAGGAGAATGCAATCAATGATGGATTGAGTGAAACACAGACGACACAGGAAACCGAAAAAGAAATTGGAAATGCAGAAGCTAGCATAGTAGAACCAGACAGTAAAATTGAAAAAGCCATTCGAGAAAGTAATGAGCAACCGGTCCCAATAGTCAGCAAGGCTTCGCATGAGCAAGACGAAGAGTTTAGCCCTGGAAAAGATGGTGATGTAGATGTAAAGTCCAAGGCTGGTTTGTCTACTGGAACTTCTAAAGATTCCATAGATTTTAATGGAAATGAAAAGCAACCAAGCCAAATAAAGGAACAGTTAAAGGCGCCAATTCTCTTAGCTGAGCAAGGAGCAACGCTTCAAGAAATCATTGAAAAGTATGAAAAAGACCTTGATACATTTAATTCTAGACTAGGACCAAACTTAGCAAAGGCCATAGTTGAACCTAGGGGAAAGGAAAGCATGAGAAAAGATGACAAAGAAGAACAGCCAATAGAGAAAGTCGATCAAGATCTTAACCAAGACAAGATGGAAAGTATTGAAAATGTTGACTTCAAAGAAATAGTCAGCAGCATGGACGATGGCACTCATGAGGAGCCTGATGCACAAGATAAGCACCAATCAAACGAGAAAGACGACACAAAGAAGGCAGAGGAGATTGAAGATCAGCAAGAAATGGACTACTTCTTGGATATGTTTGAAAATGATGTGACACTAGAAGATACGGTCAAAAAACTGAAAAAGGAGTCTAAAAACCTGAAGGAAAAACTTGGCCCAAATCTAACAAAGATTCTTTTAGAAGAAGAACAAATGGGAAAAGGAAAAGAAGAAAAGAAAAGAAAAGAGAAAGAGGTCGGCGATAGTAAAATTAAAGATATGAAAATACCATTGTCTGTTTCCGAGGAACAAATAGGACGCCCAAGTTCAGGAAAAGAAAAGGGAGAAATGATGGATGCAGAAGAAAATGTAGCTGAAACTGCAGAAAATCAAGAGGTCAAATGTGAAAATGGAAAGAAAGACAGAATCACAGAAGATGATGTTAGCCCATCTGGCTCCAAGCAGAAAACCTTCATGGCACCTAAGCTAATGGAAGCTCACAATGCTCCACTTGAAGATGTGATTCAAAACTACGAACATGATCTTTCTGTTTTGAAGAAGGCACTTGGACCTAGTCTAGTTAACCTTCTTTTGAACGATAAAGCAACGCCAACAGCTGGTAACATGGCAAATTTAACGGATGCAAGTGAAGGCAAAGAAATGTCAAAACTTACCAAACAAGACAAAGAAGAGACACGAGGATTAAAAACAGAAACGAATCGCGCGAATGAGGAAGACAGCATTTCAGAAGAGCAAAGACGAACAGATGAAGAAGACAAGCAAGAGAAAACTGAAAAAGAGAGTGAGCGAGACGAAATGAAAGAAACTGAGGAAGATTGCCTCAGTCAAACAGAGCCTCAAGAATCGGAGGAGTTGGAAAAAATTCTCTCTCCGTTATTGAATGGAGATAAAGACAAAAGTCTAGAAGATGTTTTGAAAACATTGCATAGTGACCTAGATGTGCTCACTTCCAAACTGGGCAGCAATTTGTCAAAAAGTCTTTTGACTATGGACACAGACTCTTACAACGTGTCTAACGATAAAGATAAAAATATTGGTGATAAAGACGGAGCTGTGGGTAACCAATTGGATTTGGAAGCCAAAGGTGAAAATGAAGCGAAAAGCGAAAAAGTAGAAGATCAAGAAGAAGGAAAAGACGTCAAAGAACTTGAGGTAGAAGATAAGAAAAAGGATGAAATATTGGGCGCTGAAACCGCTGGTGAAGAAATGGAAGATCTTGCCGTAATAGATCAAATGGAGGAAAATTCTCAAACTTTAGAAGAGGTTATCAAACAATATGAAGATAACCTTGAAAAATATGAATCCAGCCTCGGACCTTATCTTTCTAAAGCCATTTTGTCCAATGAATTCACCCCTGAAGAAGCTGAGCAAAGTCAAGCGAAGTCCAATGTAGATGACAAGAGCGCAGAAGAAGTTCCTCTTGATGTTCATGACGACGAAAATGAAGACGAAATTAAAGTTTCAAAACTTGACGGGTATTTGAAATTACTAGACAAAGGAAAAACGCTCGAAGACTTATTAATGCAATATAACCCGGTACACGAAGTTGCACCATCGACGCATGGAGATGAAAACGGACTTCCTATTACAGACGAAACTGAACCCTACAGTGATCAGATTAAAAGACTACAAAACCAAAATCATGATTTACGACAGGAGCTAGATAATTTAAATTCCAAAATAGGCAAAGGACTTGTAAACCAGTTACAGTCTAAGAAAGACGAGGGTAAAACAAAAGACGAAGGACTTGGCGCCAAAACATTAAAGCAACTTGAAGGTGAAAAGGACACACCTGAGGACAACGTAGCAGGAATTGAAGGTGAAAACCCAAGTTTAGAAGCACCAGTGATGATGGCAAAGGACAATCGGACACTAGAAGACATTGTGGCTGAGTATGAAAATGATATTAAAGAGAAGAATAATGCTCAAGAACAACTGGAACAATTTATCGGACCACAACTGTTTAAAGAGCTTTCCGAATTCAAAAGACAAGAAGGTGAAAAAGAAGAAACAAAAGGAGAAATAGATAATGAAAGTGCTGAAAAGGAAAAAGAACCGTCAAGCAAGAAACTTTTAGCGAAATCAAAATACGATGTAGTAAACAAAATGGCGGAAGAAGAGAAGTCTTTAGCAGCTGTCCTTGGAGATAATGAAAATGAATTAGAAGCACTGGAGAGAGAAAATGCGTCCCTGAAAAAAGTGCTTGAGGGAGTATCAGGAGATGGTGCAGATTTGGGAGAAATTATATCAAAGTACGAAAACCAAATAACAATGCTCGAAAATGCAAACAAAGAAGCGGAGAATAATTTTGAAGATAAACACAATGAACTTCAAAATGAAATTGATGACTTACGATCAACTCTGGAAAAGCTCGCACAAACATTAAGGCAAGATTTCCTTGACGACTTAATGAAACAAGACAGTGATAACCACATTGAAGCTCTGCAGATAATGGAGAAAGAAAATAAGACACTTGCTGAAGTTCTGGAAGAATACGAAGAGAACATGAAAAAGTTAGAACGAGAAAAAGAGGTGCTGCAGCAGATAGCAGGGCAAGGCGAAGAGGGAGCGTCTATGTTAGACACAGTGAATGACTATGAGGATACAATAAAAGGACTGAAGGAAGTAAACAAAGTACTTAACAAACGCATTGATACGCTGACCGACAAAATAGGCCCTCAACTGACTAAGCAGATAATGGATTTGTGTGATAAAGACAAGCCGTCCGAAACAGGCGGGAAAGACGATAAGACAAAAGAAGAAACTGAAACAATGGCTGTAGTGAAAGAAATGGAAGACAAGAAAATCACTCTAGAAGAGGTACTAAAGATGTATGATGACCAGAACAAGAAAGAGATTGCTTCATTGGACAGCTCGGACCAACCCAAACTCTCTGAAAAAGAACTTGATGATAAATCAGAAATGGATAATAACAAAAAGAAAGCAGATGAAAATGTAAACGAAGAAGAAAAAGCTACAGAACTCATACCTGAGGCTTTATATGACAAAATTGGAATACAACTGGTTGGTGACATAAAGGAATTAGACAACACAACCTATGAGGAGCTGGAAAAGGAAGACAAACGGCCTTATGCACTACGAACTATGAAAGCAAGGAATGAAAAACTCGAAGATGTAATCAAGGCATACGAGAATACGCTGTCCAATTATGGTCTTCTCGACACTTCAGCATTAAAGGAAGAGTCGCTTGCTTCTGAACTTGCTGCGATTGAAGAGGACATAGCGGTAGACGAAGGAGAGCAATACGGTGCAAAAGCAAGTGATCATGTCATTGAAAATAGAAATGTTGAAGAAAACGCTGATGGCCATGATGATGATGACAAACAGATTGAAATGCTTAAGAAAGAGCTCGAAGAAGAGAAAACGTTGAAAGAAAAATACCGAAAAGAAGCGGAAGATCTTCTCAATGATATTGTAAAGCTGAAGATGAAAAATGCTTCTGGTGAAGAGGTCGACGAGGAAGAAGTTGAAAATGTGGATGGGAAAATAAAAGAGTTGCTTGTGGAAAACGAAAACCTTGAGAAAGAATTAGAAGCATTGAAAAACCAGCTAAAAGAAAATGAGGAAAACCACAAAAACGAGAAGAATAATTTGTTACAGCAGAGTGAAAACGAAAAACGAGATACGATAAAGAATTTACTTGATGCAAAAGGTGAAGTGGAAATAAAACTACAGGAACAGCTTGCACTCTATCATGAACTCGAAGAAAAGTTGAAACAGCCTCAGGAAGAGCTTGATAAATTAAGATCAAAGGACTCGGAAAACGAGGACAAACTAGCTCAACTAAAAATGAGAAACGAATCATTAAAAGAGCAGTTGGATTTATCAGAAGAATCCATGAAAGATGCTCTGCAAAAGTACCAAGACGCAATAAAAGCTCTGGAAATTGAAAAGGCAAAGCTTGAAGATGATAAAAAGCATGAAATTGAGCTTCTAAACAACAAACTTGAACTGGAGAAATCCGCTTTGGAAAGGCTGAAGAACGATTACGATGAAATGCTCAAGAAAGAAAAAGAGAGACAGATGGAAGATTTTGAGAAGGATATTGAAAGAGAGAGGAGGAGATCTCAAAAAGATCTTGAAGAACAGTCTGAAGGCTTTGAAAGAAAACAAAATCTTCTTAGGCAGGAGTTACAAGATGCGAAGGAAAAGGCTGAGAAGGAGAATGCAGAACTAAGAAATTCCTTAAAGGAGGAAAAAGAAAAACTTCAAAAGATGTTTGATGAACAAATGCGTCGAAAAGATGAAGAGCATGAGAAGATATTGAACCAGCTTCGCGAAAAGCTAGAGGACCAAATGATAACAGAGAAGGCTGAAATGAATGTCCAGTTTAGACAAGAGAAAACTGAATTGAAGACCCAAATAGAAAAGAATATTTATGGAGACGAACTGCAGAAAAATATCGACCTCGAGAGTGATTTTCAAGAGTCACTTAATAAGGTACTAAAAGACCACACAAACGAGATTGAAGAGATAGAAAAAGAAATGGCACAGACAGAAGAAAGGTTCAAAGACCAAAAACTAGAACTACTAGAAGAATTTGAAAATGAAAAACTGAAAGAAACTAAACAGCATGAAAAAGAAAAGCAAGAAATGGAGTTAACTATAGAGAATTTGTTGAAAGAAATAATAAAGCTTAAGCACCAAAGAAAAGAAATGAGGCAACAATACCGAGTGGAGAAACAAAGCATCGAGGAAATATCTGATAAAGAAAGAATTGAAATCCAGGAAAATACGGAAAGAAGTAAAAATGAGTTGGTCACAAAACTAAAACAGGATCACGACAAAGAAATGGAAAGCGAGAAGGAGAAATATGAAGTAGTTATCAAGGAGTTACAAGAAGCCCTCGATCGAGCAGAAGCCAAGAAAAAAGAACTAGAAGAGAAGTTACGAATTGAATCTTTAAAAGCTGAGGAGAGTTTGAATAATAAGTCTGTAAATGAAAGTTCAAGTCAGGAGATTACAAGAGAGGTGAAAGTGATGAAACGAGGAATAGAAATGGAATATGAACAAAAGCTAACTATCGAGAAACAAAGGTTTGAAGACACTTTACAAGGACTTCGGCGAGAAGTGGGGAATCTTCAAGAGAAAAGGAAAATCATCCAAGAACGGGTTTATAATCAGGAAACTCACTCATCAGAGCGACACGTTATCGAGAAAAGCATAGCAAATTATAAACTGGAAATGTTGTCAAAGCTGGAAGGTGAGATGTCTCAAAGGATTGATCGAGAAAGAAAACCACTCGAAGAAGAAGTAAGAGAACTACAGATTGAAAACGAAGAGTTGAAACGTCAGCGCTGGGAAATGAAGGCGCAGTTTAGAAGAGAAAAAGCTGCTCTTGAAGAAGAATTTGAACGAGAAAAAGAAACGCTTGAGAATAACCTAAATAAGGAAAAAGAAGAGTTGAGAAAGAGGCTTGAAGCAAAATTACAAAAAGAAAAGCATAACAAGGTATTTGATGTCAGGGTCAGTCGATCAACGAGTCCAGTTCTTGGGGTAAGTAACTTAAATTGAAAAATTGTATTTTTTAGCTAGCAATCGCAAATAAGTGATTTTCCCCTCTATATTACTTTTTCAGGAACCCAGTCCACGCATTGACAACACGGTACGAATGTTGAAACAGGAGAATCTGTCTCTTGTCTCACAAAATGCCAAACATGAAATCGACATCGAACAACTAAACGAAAAGCTAAATTTCATGGAAATGAACTTCAAAGAGATGATGGAGACCGAAAAGTTGAAGGTAATACTACAAACTACAAACTCAGTGGATTTTTGTATATTTTTGTATATGATTTCCCAATCAAATTGCTCCAATCAAAAGTTAAACTGTTGTCTCTCTTAATATATAATTCAGGCCGAAAAAATGAAAAGAATTCAGGAGCAAATCCCAAAGGCGGTGAGTAATATACCTTTGAAAAAGACTAATTTGTGGTGAAATATTTTCCTTATTCGCTTGATTACCATTTCTTTCTTTTTGAAGATAGAGATGCGAAATCTTTTAAACCGTTACGGCATAAAATATCAAATATTTTGTTTAAGCAATTCAACATGTTGTCTATGATAATATATGCACTTCAGTTATGGATCTAGGGGGGTGTAGGTGGGGGCATGGCCCAAGGGTGGGGTATCTAGGTGTAGGGGGCCATGTCTAATTACTTTGCGGAGGATTGGTGCATATAATGCACATCTTTATCACTCACTCTCTTGTGTAGCACACCTTTTTTTTAGCTGATTCAATATCTGACAAACCCTATTGTAATTTCCATTTTTTTTTTCAACCATTTTTCCTTAAATTCCTACTTTACCCTGTATAAATATTAGAATAGTTTTCTCCCTATTTCTACCAGCCCTTTATTCCCTCCAATAATTACCAGGTTCTCAGTCTTATTATTTCTATTTACTAGGAGGTGGTAGATCCTACGCTTCCTGTACCAGAGTACAAGCCACCTTCCACAGGAATCAAAGACGACGCAATACTTCACAATTTGCAAGAAAAGGATCAGCAGATTCACCAACTTTTACAAACAAAAAAGTATTATGAAGAAGTTTTCGGCGAACTGTGTGATGAAGCTGGTCTTTTTGAATTAGACCGCAATCAAATAGTATAAAAACAAAAACAAGAAGAGAAGGAAAAAGTAGATGAAAAACTTTAGAAAAACATTGATGAAACCATATACAATGTAAAACCAGAGCTAACCTTAATAACAACACTCCAGATTGGAAATTCGACTCAAGATTTAGATATTTATCGAATGTTTAAAGAAAAAGTTTTGGTAATAGTATAATTGTAAAATACATTATTTAGTAATAGAATAATATCATTCTCACTCATATCGCTACTTTAATTGTAGATTATAAACATTACAAAGCACTGTATAATCAGCAGTTATATATAAAAAATGTCATATGTTTTTTGTAATTTTGTAGATCAACTGATACAAAACAGCATAACAGTTTTCTTAGAGAAACTGCAACTGCCTCTTAATAATGAATTGCATGATAAACAATTTTTATGAGAAGAATTCTAAATAAACAACTCAGTTAACAAAAGAGCCAAATGATATGCTTTCAATCCTTAAAATGAAGTCGTCTTTTCAACGTCCTGAATGTTTGCGACCACACATACAACGGCGTCATCAAATAATTACATTTAGAAGTCTGCAAGCTCAGCGACGTAGTTGACGTCAGAATCGTTGTCTGCATTCTTATTTATGATGACACCAACAATAAATTCTTAACCGTAGCAACTCAACAACGTTGTTGAATGGAACTATATGCCATATTACTTTTTGTTATTGCCTTTCGTCCCCTTAAGCATTATTTCTGTGATTATCACGGAATGCTTGAGAAAGTACACTAATGTAAATGCATCTAAAAGATTTTATTCCCATGAGAACAACACGCGTGGTAGCATTACAGGCTTGTCTTATCCCATAGAAAATCTCTAATTAGAACACAGACATATTTGCATGCGTTAAGAATTTGTAACTGCAAAACTATCGATCTTTTTAAAGTATAAAATAATGAAAAATGAAAATAGCAATGAACTGACTGCAAGATATGACTAAGAAATGAGTAAATCAGGGAATGCAAGTAGAAATGAGAAGAAATGTACAACGAAAGAAAAAATGAAATAGGCCCTCCGACTTTTCATAATAACATAAAGACATCTCTTAATTATTATGTATTATTTTATCATATTTGTTCTTGGCCTCGTCAAATTGCAATTATTCTAAGAAAAAGAAAACATTAAATTGATTTCAAAGATTTAGAAATTAAATGCGTGCATTGCAATTCACATAGAAAGTACAGTCTTGACATTTTTAAGAATTACTACGGTAGATCGCACAAAAAGTAACTATTCTCAAATAGTTGCCATAGTCGCGAAAACATTATTGTTGATACTAGAATTTTCTTTCCGACAAGTTTATTTAGCATTTGGTTTCCTTTTGAATATAGAAAATGACATGCACTTTGCCAATTGAATAATACAACTGGTAAAACTTGGCTCTTGTGGCTGACGCTTCTTAATAATTAAACAGCGTCCTTAGAAAGGCCCAAAGAGCAACAAACACAGGGCAGGTTTCTTCTGCACGCCATGGAGCATGCCAGTTGTAGAGGAAAAGCAAAACCCCTGCCAGCATTAATATCCTTCATGAAAGCTAAACTTGGCTAGTGTGCGATTTTTGTCTAATTTGGACGCGATTTGGACATTTTATAAATGCTTAATTTGTCTAATGAAACACTGTATATGTTTTTCTACTAATAAGTGTAAATTGTCGGGTAACCGGTATTAAACCCAGGGCAACTTGCTTGACATTAAACAGGCATCTAAATATAGATAAACAACAAAACCACTGCCTGTGGATAAAGTACTGCAAGCTTGATTCAGTGAGAACCTTAACAAGTTTGATTCAGTGACAATCTTATATAAAATTCAACATTTTTATGACACTGAATTATTAGATGGTATGCTAACGACAATCTATATCGTTCCAGCTGCTTCCATAATATGTCTAAATACAGATGCAAATATATTTTGCAAATGTGCATCCTCAATAAAGAATCAAGTGCGGCCTTTTCGTGAAGATCCTTCAATTGTTAGAGATTCACGAAGTCTTTCAGATTAGTGGTTTATTAAATTCCAGCAAATCCCTCTTTAACTTTCAGGACATTAATTTTTACATAATGGTTTTCAGCTTAATTCAGTGGCATAGAGCTCAATTTATAAAAATGAAAATAAAATTCTCGTTTTATCTATGTGACAAAAGTGATTGACATTGTTAATTGCCAAGGACTGAATTTTGTGAATATCTTTGCTACCTGTTTTTTTCGGAGAATATTATTGGTTCGCATGTGATAAGTGGCATGAATATAACAATCAAGGTTCAAATTAAGACTTTGTGTATAAAACCCGACACGAAAGGCAAACTGCCAGTCTTGGTTAACCTCAGAATTCGAAAACTTTATAGTCTGAGCATAGATCTTGTGCTGACTAGGACTAACATAGGAGAAGAGGATTCGGTGTATTTCCTCTCCTCCTTTCGCCATTAATTATGGCGGACACGGTTATTGAAGAATTTGAAATCACTTCAATGCCACTGGAGTTGTCTCCAGAAGGGCTAGTAACTAACGATGGGCAAATAATTCAAGATGGAGCTGTTATGATGGATGGAACGGTTGAAGTGTCTCTGAATGACTCGCTGATTCAAGATGGTGGCTCCATCCAAATGATATCTCAGGAGATGCCATTCCAGATGCAGCCTGGAATAATTAGCGCTAATTTAGTAACACTTTCAAACGGACAAGCTTTTCAAGACCTAAATGGCGGGAAAACGCAGATTCTTGACGGACAAATGTTTCAGATTAGAGCAGACATGGTATTTCAAATGTTAGGTGGATTTATGGAAATGTGGACCGAAGAGATATCCTCTGGTATATCGATTATTGATGGCAGCTCTGTGCAAATTTTTTCTGGGAAAGCTTACCAGGTCTTTGATGGGCAGCAAAGTGAAATACCAGAAGGGCAGCCATTTCGACTACCTGAAGGACAAACCTTTGAAATACGCTCTGGGGCAATGGAAATGGTGATGCTGCAACAAGGTCAATACGGCGCAACTCAAATGATAACACAAAACGTACCACTCGATATGCAGTCACAAGTTATTAGCATAGACTTGATTTCTATTTCCAATGGCCAAGTTTTCCAGTCGATAAATGGGGAGCTAATTCAAATCCAAGATGGCCAAATGTTTCAGTTGGGAGGAGAGAAAGTGTTTCAGATGCGAGGTGGATTTATTGAGATGTGGACCGATGAAATGCCAGGAGAAATGGAAGTTATCAGTGGAAGCTCAGTGCAAATAAAAGGCGGAAAGGCATACCAGTTGATTAATGGACAACAGAATGAAATTGCAGAAGGGCAGCCATTTCGACTACCTGAAGGACAAATTTTTGAAATACGCTCTGGGGCAATGGAAATGGCGATGCTGCAACAAGGTCAGTACGGCGCAACTCAAATGATAACACAGAACATACCACTCGATATGCAGTCACAAGTTATTAGCATAGACTTGATAACTATTTCCAATGGCCAAGTTTTCCAGTCGATAAATGGGGAGCTAATTCAAATCCAAGATGGCCAAATGTTTCAGTTGGGAGGAGAGAAAGTGTTTCAGATGCGAGGTGGATTGATTGAGATGTGGACCGATGAAATGCCAGGGGAAATGGAAGTTATCAGTGGAAGCTCAGTGCAAATAAAAGGCGGAAAGGCATGCCAGGTGAATGATGGACAACAGACTGAAATTGCAGATGGAAAACCATTTAGAATTGAATCAGGGCAAATTTTTCAAATGCGGAATGGAGCAATAGAACTTGTGATGTTCGGCTCTCAAGGCCAGATTATCAGCTGCAGCTTTATTCAGTTGTCCAATGGACAGGCTTATCAGTTATTAAACGGCCAGAATATACCAATTTCAGACGGTCAACTCTTCCAAATGGGAAGTGGACAGATTTTTCAAATAAGTGGAGGAATGATAGAATCCATATCTCAAGATAGTTTAACCCAGGAGATGATTGACAAGGCTGTTGGAGGGGAAAATATCCAAATCATTAATGGACAAGTGTTTCAAATATTAGATGGGCAACAAAGTCAACTTCAAGATGGACAGCTGTTTATGCTTAAAGAAGGAGAAGTATTTAGGATGCAAGGTGGAAGTTTAGAGTTGGTTTCACAAGACATGATGCAAATGATGGGAATATCAGGAGGACCAGGAATGGTGTATGAAATGTCGGTCCAGGAATTACCACTAGAAAACCAAGAAGCGTTTGAAATGTCAGTTCAGGAAATGCCCCTTGAGATGACTTCAGAAGAAATATCATGCCAAGAGATGCCATTTGAGATGACATCAGAAGAAATAATCTGTGAAGAAATTCCTTTGGAGATGACGTCAGAAGAATTAGCAATCGAAGAAACTCCTTTGGAGATGACGTCAGAAGAAATAATCTGTGAAGAATTTCCATTGGAGATGACGTCAGAAGAATTAGCTATCGAAGAAACTCCTTTGGAGATGACGTCAGAAGAAATAATCTGTGAAGAATTTCCATTGGAGATGACGTCAGAAGAATTAGCTATCGAAGAAACTCCTTTAGAAATGACGTCAGAGGAAATAATCTGTGAAGAATTTCCATTGGAGATGACGTCAGAAGAATTAGCAATCGAAGAAACTCCTTTAGAAATGACGTCAGAGGAAATAATCTGTGAAGAATTTCCATTGGAGATGACGTCAGAAGAATTAGCAATCGAAGAAACTCCTTTGGAGATGACGTCAGAAGAATTAGCAATCGAAGAAACTCCTTTAGAAATGACGTCAGAGGAAATAATCTGTGAAGAATTTCCATTGGAGATGACGTCAGAAGAATTAGCAATCGAAGAAACTCCTTTGGAAATGACGTCAGAAGAAATAACCTGTGAAGAATTTCCATTGGAGATGACATCTGAAGAATTAGCTATCGAAGAAACTCCTTTGGAGATGACGTCAGAAGAATTAGCTATCGAAGAAACTCCTTTGGAGATGACGTCAGAAGAAATAACCTGTGAAGAATTTCCATTGGAGATGACATCTGAAGAATTAGCTATCGAAGAAACTCCTTTGGAGATGACGTCAGAAGAATTAGCTATCGAAGAAACTCCTTTGGAGATGACGTCAGAAGAATTAGCTATCGAAGAAACTCCTTTGGAGATGACGTCAGAAGAATTAGCTATCGAAGAAACTCCTTTGGAGATGACGTCAGAAGAATTGATAATAGAAGAGACACCCCTTGAGGAGACTTCAGAAGAGATAATAGAAGAGACACCCCTTGAGGAGACATCAGAAGAGTTGATAATAGAAGAGACACCCCTTGAGGAGACATCAGAAGAATTGATGATAGAAGAGACACCCCTTGAGGAGACATCAGAAGAATTGATAGTAGAAGAGACACCCCTTAAGGAGACTTCAGAAGAGATAATAGAAGAGACACCCCTTGAGGAGACATCAGAAGAGTTGATAATAGAAGAGACACCCCTTGAGGAGACGTCAGAAGAGATAATAGAAGAGACACCCCTTGAGGAGACATCAGAAGAGATAATAGAAGAGACACCCCTTGAGGAGACATCAGAAGAATTGATGATAGAAGAGACACCCCTTGAGGAGACATCAGAAGAATTGATAGTAGAAGAGACACCCCTTGAAGAGACTTCAGAAGAGATAATAGAAGAGACACCCCTTGAGGAGACATCAGAAGAGATAATAGAAGAGACACCCCTTGAGGAGACATCAGAAGAATTGATGATAGAAGAGACACCCCTTGAGGAGACATCAGAAGAATTGATAGTAGAAGAGACACCCCTTGAGGAGACTTCAGAAGAGATAATAGAAGAGACACCCCTTGAGGAGACTTCAGAAGAGATAATAGAAGAGACACCCCTTGAGGAGACTTCAGAAGAGATAATAGAAGAGACACCCCTTGAGGAGACATCAGAAGAGATAATAGAAGAGACACCCCTTGAGGAGACATCAGAAGAGATAATAGAAGAGACACCCCTTGAAGAGACATCAGAAGAGATAGTAGAAGAGACACCCCTTGAGGAGACATCAGAAGAGATAGTAGAAGAGACACCCCTTGAAGAGACATCAGAAGAGATAGTAGAAGAGACACCCCTTGAGGAGACATCAGAAGAAAAGCCGATCGAAGAAACCTTAGAGACTGTTTCTGGAACCCCCTTGATACAAAATATGGTAGAAGAACAGAATATGGTAGTTACCCCAATATCAGGTTACGAAATAAAGGAAATTCCGTTAGAAGAAACAAAAGACAAGAAAGATGCACCAGAAGAAACAACTGAGCCTACTACAAAAGAAGATGGCGGTTCATGGAGTATGGAGGTTATAGGTACCATACCTGATGAACAGCCAAAAAGTACAAATATTGGCGAGGAATTTATTGAGATAACAGAAGAACCTCTCCCTGATGTCTCTGATAATAATGTGGAAATAACATACGAGCCCTTACCAGAGACTGTCACAGAAACTAAGATACAAGAGAAGGCAAAACCAGAAGACAAACAAAGAAAAGAATCCACGCCTTCAAATGCATCTTCACACAGCTGTGTTTGCACTCCAAGATCCCAAGACTCATGCGAGCACCAGTTTATGGTAGAGGAATTCAAAATGAAAATGTCTAGGATAGAAAAAGAGAAAGAATACCTCGAAGGCAAATACGACGAATTGAGAAGGGAGAAATCTTTTGCTGATTCTTATAGACAGATGTCTTTCAGAGATCAAGGTGTAGATTACACACAACAGTTTGTAAACCAATCTGACGGTGGATATACGCCACGCTCGACAACAAGTGAATGCTACCAATGTGAAAGTATGAGTCATAACAGCAGCCGAAGAAATACAACGCGCAAGAGCTCGGAATCTGAATATTTTAAGATGAAATGTGACCAAATAAGGAAAGAAAAAGAACATCTGGAAATGGCCTACGAAGGAGAGAGGAGGCAAAAGGAAGACATGGAAAGAGAATTCGAGTATGAAAAAAATGAAAAACATTACGTAGAGAAGAGATACGAAACGATGTTGCAAACCATAGGAAGATTTGAAGATACGATAAGAGATCTCAGAAGTGAGAATGAAAACTTGCAGTCAAACTTGAGTGAGTGGTCCAGTTCAAGAGTTCAGACATCATACGAAATAAACAGTGGCATCCCAAGCACCGATAAATCACTGATAGATGAATCAAGTACTGAGGTACTTGAGTATAAGAGAAGTCTTGATATCCTTGAAAAAGAGAATAGAGAATTCAAAGAAATTCTTGAGGCATTGAACAAAAGAAATGAAAGCCAAGAAAATCTTAAAGGAATAGAACTAGGACTTGTGAGGGAAAAAGAGTTTCTTGATTTGAAAAGGGAACGGTCAAGGTTTGAAGATATCATCAGAGACCAGAAGAGAACAAATGCCCATCAACAAGAGAGAATTGAGGAAATAAGGAAAGAGTATGAAGATGACGTATGGAGCATAAAAGAGACCAACAGAAAAAACGAAAGAAAAGTTAAAGAGCTACAAAAAGATCTAGATGAAAGAGACAGGGAATTAGATGACTTCAAAAGATCCAGAGTTGAAGAAACTCATATGCTTGAGATTAAACTTCAAACTGAGTCATCAAACAGGTCTCAATTCCAAGGTCAAGTTAACGAGCTACAGCTTAAAGTTCAGAGATTGGAAAGCGAAAAGACCAAGTTAAGAGAGCAACTTAATGTAGGTGCCAGTAGTCAGCCATTCATGGATGAAAGCTACAGCGAAGATGTGTCAATTTTGAGGCGTAAGTACGAAGAAGAGCAAAGGTCAAAGGTTAAGCTTGCTAACGATATCAAGTATCTTCTAGAAGATATAATGGACTTAAAAGACAGGAACAAGCGGATAGAAGATGACTTTATCAGGGAAAGAAATGAAATCAAGAACATGTTGGAAAAGCAAGCTAACGAAATCACTCAAGTGTATTTGACTCAAATCACAAAGCTTCAAGGAGCATTGTCAGACGAGGTTAGGCGAAGAGAAATGATTGAGAATGGGATGAATCCAGCTATGTATGGAAATACATCTACAGGAATCAACCAACCGGCTTATCAGAACTCAAGCATGCTGAATGGAATGCAAGCTGCCCAGCAGAACGGAGTTTCTGTTCCTCCAAACCAAGAAAGCACCAACGTTGCTGCAAGACTTAATAATGAAGTAAGGAAACGAGAAGCCCTTGAAGTGGAGAACAAGAACTTGCTCTATGAGATGAATAAACTACTGGGTGGAATAAATGGGGATCAGTGTGTTGGCAGTTATCCATCACTCGAGAAAGAAGACTTGCCAATTGCAGCATCAGCATCACCTGTTAGTAACGGTGGTCTTCAAAAGAAGAATAAAGAACTAATCAAAGAAATTGCAGAACTAAGAGAAACTGTTGAAGACATGGAAACTATGGCAAAGAAAAACAAGCAATACAAAAATAAAATATCAGATCTGCAGGAAGAACTTGACCATGTCACTCGTAAACGAGATGATTTAGCATCAACCCATCGAAATCTAAAAAGGGACGTCGATCAGCTATCAACAACTTTAGATGACCTTCAAAGGAAAAACCGACAATACGCTGACGAAGTTGATCGCTTGATGAAAAAGATCCAAGAATTGGAGGATAGTTTCAAAAGCGAGAAAACAAAATTGGTAAGGGAACACGAAAACGAAATGGAGACAGCTTTGGATGAAGCTGACAAAAAGAATGAAGACCTTCAGAGGAAACTTCAAGAACAAAAAAGGGTTATTCAGCAGCTTGAAGAAGTAGCAAGCAAAGCTGGTTATGATGTCCAAGCTCTGACAGAAAACGAAGGCGGAAGCTTCTTAAATAAGCAAGATAGGGGTAACCGTAAGAGTCCTGATCAGTTGCGCCAGGTTAAAGAAAATACTGATGCGTATTCATCTTCACTAAAGAAGCAACTGGAAAACCTGCAAATCATGCAACAATCGTCAAACAAAAGACACGAAGAAGAGTTAAAAAAAGTTGAAAATCAGAAGAAGGAAATGAGAGAAGAGTTCGAAAAAGAGCGACAATCGCTGAAGCAGTATTTTAATCAAGAAAAAGTAATGCTTGAGAGAAGATTGCAAGGATTTGGCAATAACGGAATTCCAGGTCTCAGGGGTTCGCAAACTAACGGAGTTAATCAAGCAGCTAATCCTTATACCCAACAACAGATTGCTCCAGCAGAAGCATTTGTTACAGCTCAGGAAGCTAACAGTTTATTTGAATCAATGCCACCAATGTCTCCAAGCCCTGGTATGTCTGACAGTCCAGTTGGTCAAAGAGAATTATTAATGAATGGCCATCCACGTGGATCACCGGCAACGTCAAGCAACTGGAATCCTAATCCTCAAAATCCTCAACAGTACGCTTCAAATGGTATGCCAATGTCCATCCCAAACGGCTATCCTAATCAGCAGCAGTATTCAAGCCCAATGGCCGGCCTTTACCCGAATCAACCTGTTTCTTTAGGCAATGGTACAGCCACTGGAACTCAACAAGGTCATCCACAATTCCACTTACAAGATGCCAATCCAACAACAAACATGAACTTCAATCAGCAACCGAGCTACAATTATGGCCACACGAGAGGTGTCTTAGAGCCATCATGTACAACAATCGAGGCTGGAAATGCATTTAGTGATCCAACAGGTTATGGAGAAGGAAATGCCAGTTATGTATCAGGTAATGGTGGTGACTTTGAAAGACAGATAAAGGATGTGCAAGAGCAGTTCAACCAAGACAAAAACGATATTCTTCAAAAGGCTGCGAATGAGAAAAGAAGAATACAAACAATGGGACAGCAGATCGGAAGGCAGATAGACGACATGAACCACAGTTATGAAGCAGGCCTTAACCAAATGCAAGATAGAGAGCAGCGCCAGAAAACCCCATGCCAGAGTTCTTTATCACGAGGAAGAGATGAACGACAAGTAAATAGGTTTAAAGAGCAACTGCAGAAAGCTGAAAATGACGTCCAAAAGCTACAAAGGCAGCTGCAAAAGCAAAGAAAAGATTACGAAGAACATATCAGGAAGCTGACTCAGGAGAAAAATGCAATTAATTGCACCCTTCAGTCAATGACAAAAGATATTTCTGTGCTGAAGTGCGAAAGAAAAAGCATTCGTTGTTCCACCAGAAGTGAAATCGAGAAAATGGAAAAAGTACACGAGATCGAAAAAACTGAGATAAGAGAAACTTGTGAAAGAAACAAAAAAGAAGATATTTCTCGTATTAGAGTCGAATATGAGCAACGCATATCAAAGGAAAGAAAGCGTCTTCAATACACAATAGATGATCTACGCCGAAAGATTTCTGACTTGGAACACAAAGTAAGAGAAGTTGAGCTGGCACTTCAAAACGAAAAACACAGGTTTGAAAGAGAACGAAGTGACCTTCAAAGAACGCTTTCCAGAAGCCAAGACGACATTAAAGTCGCATTAGAAAGCGAATGCAAGAAAAAACTTGCCAACGAGAAGCAGAAGTTTGAGAAAACACTTCGAGAGTTGCGCACACAGATTGCATCCCTTCAGGAACAGCGCAAACAGATACAAATAAAGCTTGCCAGCAAAGAAAATGGCATGGGTAATGACAGAATTTCAAGAGAGAGAATCATTCTACAGCTGGAACAAGATTTCTTAGGGAAATTGGAAAAAGAAAAAAGACCTCTAGAGGAAAAAATCAACGATCTTCGAGACGAGCTATCTAAGACAAAACGCGAAAGGAATGCAGTTAAAACATCAATGGAGAAGGAAAAAGAAGAATTGCAAGAAGAAGTTGAACGAGTCAAAGACAGCATGAAGAATAAACTGCAGAGAGCTAAAGAAGAGATCGATAGACGAAGCGAAATGATGAATCGTAGCATGATGGCAAACAAGATGAAGAGCATGACGGTAAAATATCACACAAGTACACTTCAGATCCAAAACTAAACTCATAATAAATTTATATTGTCGTTATTGCACTATAAGTATTTCTTGCTAACATGACATGAGTCTGGATGAGATGATTGCTGTTTTTACTTACATATTATATCTTTCTTTTTTTTTCATGAAAAAGATGATCTCAGACCTCGAGTCCCAACATCAAGCTCAGTCCAGCCTAAAGCATTATCAAGAACAAATGAACCTTCTTGAACAAAGAAATCTGACTCTTCACTCCAAGAACGAAAGACTTGAAAGAGAAGTTAAGGTTCTCGGTGGACGTGTGGAGAGCCTTGAAGGTCGGAACAGAGAACTGCAAACTATGTCAGCCAGTGCTATGGTAAACAAAATTTAGAATTGTTCTTCATTGTATTTTTTGCGTTTAGCTGACGCACACACTAATGTGAAACACACTTTTTAGCAAATTATAAGTTAATTATAATCCCAATTCTCTTTTTATAGTCTTCAGTGAACTATGAATCTTCTCCTCGGAATCGCAGCCTGAGAACAGACTACAGTTCCCTTGGGAATACCAGTGTGGGACATCATGCTTATTCAAGGCAGTCTCATCTTCAAGAATCTTCCTTTTCGCAAGGAGGAGACCTGTACAGTAACATACTGGATCGTGTTCGACAGACAATGAATTCAGCAGGGACAGTTGACAGTTTTGCAGGCTCGCGTTCTCTGAATGGAATGTCTGGGATTGGAATGCAGAGACGAGTCGGAACAGTTGGAGGATCTGGATTAGGTATAGGTTTAAGTAGTCAAAATAGAGGGATGTCTGGATATGGGGGAGTCTCAAACACCCAGATGACCTCAAGAACCTATACAGGAAACTATGAGGGGATGTACAATTCCGGTTTGACAGCTGGGCAAGTAACTTCCAGTGGGGGTTTGAATCAATCCGGAGCAGCAGGCAATGGAGTAACTACTACAAGCAGCCATGAGATGAATTCAGACGTTAACAAAGGAGATGTTGTAAGTAGTTTGGAACAAACAGAGCATGCGCAGCTGAATGAAGGCGATGTCTCTAATGAAGGAAATTCTTTCACCATGGAAACCAAAGAGATCTCAGACGGCTTGCAAGAAGAAAACGAATAGCGGGTTCTTAGTATGGAAGCTGAACAGTCTTATATCTACAATACTTACTACTACATAGCACATTCAATGAATTGATTAATGGATAAATATGCTACGCTGATATGCATGATACGAAAAATTCAAGATTTGAATAATTATTTTAGTTTTTACCTTGATGGGTGCATACTAGTGAATTATGTTAATTCTTTCCATGCACGGTGCAATTATGCTGAAAAATTATTCTATTTCAAAGATAATGGTTTTAAAATATTGTAAATTATGTGATATAAACTCAAATGGGTTAGAATTAAGTTAGTAAAATCTCTAAGATTACATGCACGGAATGAGAAATCCGAGTTTAATTCCAATGAATTTCATAAATTACAATACATGCGTATTAAATCGATAGGATAGAAAATAATCTTTTTGCTTATTGAGAAGTTTTTTAATTCCTAGGCCTACTATTTATATTTAGGACTATTTATATCTGTACAATGTACATTCCTGATTGCGGGTATTGATTCCAGTAATATTTATGAAAGTATTTCAATCTAAAATCTAAAGTTCAAATGGGACCAAATTTCAGTTATTCTGCTAGAAGATTAAAAATTAAAAACATTGAAGGTAAAGTTCATTATCAAATGTAAAAATAAGTACATAAACATTGTAAAATTAAATTCTCGATTTATAATGGTTTAAATAAAAGTGGGATTTATATATCTATAGTCAGTAAGTTTGTGTGCGTGTGTTTTCATTTCTCTATGTCATTGTTTCTCACTAAAGATGTTGCGCATCCAATCTGCCTTTTAGCTGACATCTAATCATATTGGTAAACAAATTAAGAAATTCTGAAATCAAGATTAAGATTAGCGTAAACGTTGGCTGTTGTTCAACCTGCTAAATGGTACTGGTATAACTATTTGTTATCACTGAGTTAGTAACTGGACGGTTACTTTAAATGCAAAACCAACGCCGGACTGCACAGGTTTGAAAAAAAAAATTAAATATAGGATAATCGGGACTAAATATAGCTTTATTTCAAATTGCGTGACTTGATATAAGCGAAATTCTTCAAAACAAGCAATTCGTCCTGGTGTAAAATACCAGTCTGTGTAATCCTAACCAAATACCTGCTGTTGACATTTTAATATGGTATATTATGCTTTAGTGCAAGACTTGAAGCAATAATCGTAAGAGAATGTAAAGTGAGACAAAAATAAATAAAAAACCTAAGAAAAATATAAAATTACAATATAAACTAAAAATGCATTTTCATATCGCTTTTTGACTTTAAGCAATCATTTTGTGAAAACCTTCTAAATTTGGACAATAAATTAATAAATAAAAGATTAATACAAATCCGGGCACACTATAAGCTCAAACTGCTTCCTTTTTAGTATTGCTTTTTGAGCTGCTTCAACATTTCTTAGGTTAACTGGTTAAATGTCCTCATGGAGTATAAAAATATAACATCAGTTAAAAGATTTAATGTTCAGTAAGTCTTCCAGGAATGTGCTGATGTCAGCCAAACATCTTAAAACATCTCTTAATACTTGACAGACAAGGGAAAGAAATTAAATCAAAGAAAGAAAGAAAAGAAAAGAAGGAAGAAAGGCAAACGAAACGAAGGAAAGAATAAAATATACAGAAATAGAAAAGCGAATCCAAGGGATTTATTAACCACAGATCCCCCTTGTTATCTTCATAAGATGTAAAATGGTTAAAGGATGACCGCAAGCTAGCATGTAGGAAGCTTCTGCAATGTGATTGGTTTATTGGTTGACAGATTACATGGTCGGTATTAAGCTACTTGTAGTTAAATGCAATAATTCTCAAATAGTTTGATAACAGCTGTCGAGGTGCTTTTTCTGACAACTCTGTTAACGAGCCAGAAAGCTCATTGCTTCTCAAACTTTTGTATCTCATTTTGCAATAAAAAAATGGAAATGTAAACAGATGTGACACAGTAGACGAAAGAACGTAGAAAAGGTAAGACAAAGCAATATCACAATAACAAAATCAAATATTCTAAGAAACAGTATTAGAATACTGATTATTATTCATGCTTGTTTGAAGTGGACCTTGAAGTCGTGCAAGTCCGGCTTAGTTTATTCCACATCATTTTTGATGCGCGATGTCAATGTTGTACTTTACTTGTTTGCAGAAGCATTTTGAATTCAATTTATCGTAAAAAATATCTTAAAATGAGAGATAATGACGTTTATGTTCTTTTTGTGTTCTTGATTTAGCGAAATCGAGGAATTATAAGAAGATGGCAGATAAAAAAGGTTTGACAGCTGAAGAAGTAGCCTCAGGAAATATAGACAACTATAATGTACAGGAGCTGTCATGGAGCATGACAACAACTCCTTTACCCGCTGACCAGCAACAGTCTTGGAGCATGACAACAGCTCCTTTACCTGCTGACCAGCAACAGTCTTGGAGCATGACAACAACGCCTTTACCTGCTGACCAGCAACAGTCTTGGAGCATGACAACTACTCCACTACCTCAAGAAAGTGTAAAGATTGTGGAGCTACCATTGAATCAAAATCCGACGGTCGATGTTGCTGCCTTGGAAGCAAAAGTAAAGGAATACAAGAATAAAGTTACCTTTGTCGAGCAAGAAAAGAAAAGCATCATGGAAATGTACCAAAAAGCGGTCACCGAGTATGAAATATCCAATACTAAGATTCGTCAGGAGTACGAGGTCAAGTTGGCCGAAATGAGAATGAAGAATGAAAACTGGGAAAAGAAATACCACCAGGTTGTCCAGGAAATGGAAATCTTACGTCAAAAACAGGCATCGATCCAAAAATCCCATGACAAGAGTATGGCAACACTTAAAACTGAACTAGAGAAGAAATACACTACTGAGAAGGCAAAAATGGAAACACAGTTTATCAATGAAAGGAAATCTCTTATCCAAGAGTACGAAGAAAGGTTGCGAATGTCAAGCATGGAAAACAAGGAATTGATGAAAACGTACACTAAATCTGTTACAGATTACGAAATCAAAATAACCAGCATTCGACAGGAATACGAAGTTAAAATTGGAACCTTGAAAATCCAAAATAGCAAGTTGGAGAAAAAGCTGGCAGAATCCATCGCTGGTAATGAGACACTGAAATCCAGGCTTTCTGAAATGAAGGTGGATTACGAAAGACGACTTTCTGAGCTCAAAAGAGAAATGCAATCACGATGGACTGTTGAGAAAGAGGAAATGGAGGACGAGTTTGAGAAAGAGAAAGCTGAGCTTGTGAAAAAAAGCAAAGAAAGGGAAAGAGAGTATGAGGCTGCAATGTCTAAGATGGAGCACTCATGGGCAGATAAGTTGAAGCAAATGACCCTTGAAAGGAACAAGTTGCAAGAAGGTTGCGTTGTGCACAGTAAGGAACTAGAAATTCTGAGGAAGAAATGCATCTCACTCGAGCAACGGTATGAGCTAAAGATAAAGGAACTACAAGAAGATATGGACGATTCTCTGGAAAATAACGAAGACAAAATGGAAGATGTGTTTAGGAGGGAAAAGAGGATCTTAGTTGAAAAGCATGAGAAAACGGTTAGAGAATACGAGATAAATATAACAACTATTCAGCAGGAATACGAAGTCAAATTGGCTCAACTTTCTATGGATAAAGAAAGAAGTGAAAAAGAACTCACGAGTAATATTGACGAGTGGAAAACCAAATTTGCGAATCTAACGACGGAACATTCCAAGTCTATTTTAGATTTGGAAAATAAAATCGAAGAGCTGAACGCTAGTTATAAAAGCAAAATCAAGAAACTAGAAATTGAGATTTTAAGCATGACTGAAACCTATGACTCTTCGACAGCTGAACTAAAGAGAGAAATCAATACGTTGTTGCAGAAAGAAGAGGAATTGGGCGCGGAAGTGAAGGAGCTTAGTGAACAACTTGACGAAAAACAACAAAGCCATGCAAGCTTCATTGAAAGATTGAATGCTGAAAATGAGCGAGAAAAAGAGGTAATGGAAACAAATTTTGTGAAGGAAAAGGAAGACTTAGTGGAGTCGCATGAAGAAGTGCTCGACATTCAAATCAAAAAGCTCACCTTTAAGCAGCAAGAATTCGAAGAAGTAACAGGAAAACTTGAAAACGAGATCAACAACCTTCAGAAAGAGCTATTAAGTGCTAGAGCAGAGATTACAAGACTAGAAGAAAAGAACGAAGAAACTGTGGCACATTACAATAACTTACTGCAAGAAGCGAAACAAAAAGTCAAAGACTCATACGAAAAACAAGAAGACAAACTCGAGGATTACTTTGAAAACGAGAAGAGAGAAATTGAAGAGAAATATGAAAAGGAGTTAATGGAAAAGAGAAGAAAACAAGAAGAGACAGTTAATGACTACGAAGCTAAGATCGACAGTTTGACAGAGGAATGGAAAGAGAAAGATGTAAAGAGAGAAAGCCAGAGGAAGGAGCTGGAGAATATGTTAAAAGAAAACGTTGCCAATCATAAAAAAGAACTGGAAAAGATGAAACAGAAGTATGAAGCTGAAATGAAAGAACTTCGAAAAATGCTACAGAATATGGAGAAAGAAAAAGACAAAATGGAAGATCAGTTTGCAATTGAGAAGGAAAAAATGATGGGAACAAACTTGAAGAACGTAAAGCAGTATGATCTGAAGATAGAAAACTTGACAAAGAAATATGAAAGCAAGCTGGAAGACGCTGATAAAGAGAAGGAAAAGATGGAAGAGGAACACAAGAAAAAGATAAAGAAAATTCGCTCAACTTTGACAGAGACGGAAGAGAGGTATGAAACAGAAATTCGACGAGTGAAGTTTGAGTTAAAAGAAAAATTTCACAGAGAAATAGATGAACATGACAAAGATTACAAAATGGAAAGACAACGGATTTTTGATATGCACAAGAGAGAAAAGGATGACATAGAGAAGAGGTTCCAGATAATGAAAGAAGAGCTTGAGATGTCTATCAAGAATTTGACTGAAGAGAATAAATTTCTGAAGAAAAATATAAAGCTGCAGCAGAAAGAGTTTGATGAGAGTAAAAAGAGAATGGAAGAAAAATGGAAGAGCGACATTGAGGAAATGAAGAAAGCTTTTGAAGAGAAAGAGAAAGACATTGCAGAGATTCAAGCTAGTTTTGCAAGGCAAAAAGAAGATAATGCCAAGCAATATAAGCAAAAGATAAAATTGTATGAGACGAAGATGGAAAAGGTATCTAACACTTACGAAGATAATGAAGAAAAAGCAGAGGATGAAATAGATGATCTCGAAGCAGCATTCAACAAAGAAAGAAAAGCGAAAGAAAACTTGGAAAAAGAAATGCGAGAATTGATGAACGAGGTAACAGCAATAGGGCAAACCTACAAAAACCTAGAGGTGGATTATACAAAGAGACTTGAAGACATGAGCCAGTTTCTAAAAAAGGAAATAGAGGTCATAAAGACTGCTTATGAAGCTGAAAAGAGTCAACTGCTCAAGTTTCTCGACGACGAGCGAAAAAGGCACGAAGAAACTCGTAAAGAATACCAAGAAAGCTTACAAAGAAGCGAAGAACTTGAAAGTAAGTTGAAGGCAAGTAAAATGAAATATGAGGAAGAACAAGAACGAAGCAATGAGGAGCTTCTGGGTTTAAGAAGAAAATGGGACAAGCTACAACGCGAAAAAGAGAATCTTGAAGAAAGTATTCAAGAGATGGAAAATAGTTTGAGCATGTTGAAGATTCAAAGAGATGAGTTGACAAAAGATATCAAAATCAAGACAACAAATAACGAAAGCAAAACCAATAGGATTCTTGGGCTTGAAATGGAAAATTCAAAAGTATTAGAAGAAATTAATTCATTAATCTCAGAACGCGAAGATTTGCTCAGTAAACAAAGACGCCTTGAGATACAGGTAAAGAGTCTTGAAGAATCGAGGCTGCAGTTCACCAAGAAAGAAAAGTCATTGCAAGAAATGGAGTATCGCTTCAAACTGGAAATAGAGACTGTAACAAGGCGTTCAGAAGAGCAAAGAATAGAAATGGCAAAAGTTGAAAAAGAAAGGACAAGTCTTCTGAAGGAGTTAGAAGATCTGCGCCGCTCAAAGAAAAACGATTTAGGAGAAGATATGCGAATGCTGAAGGTGGAAAAATTGCGTTTTGAAGATGAACGTAAGAAACTGCAACTGGAACATGAGAAAATAACTTATAAATACGAGTCTTTGATAAGAATTGAGAAAGAGAGGGCAGAGAAATATAGATTTGAATTGGAGTCGGAACGCCGAAGTTTGAACAATATAAAACATGAAGGTCAAGCAGAACCAAAAGAAATGATCAGGAAGCTGGAATCTCAACTTTCGAATTTAAAAAGCCAATATCTTAGGAGTGAAAACACATTGGTCAAAGAAAAGACTGAGCTCATGGAAAAGATTCGTAACATGAAAGATGATTACGAGAAAAGAATAAATGGGATGGAAATGGGAAATAAACGTAGTTTGGAATCAGCCTACCAGCATCAGTGCAGTCTAACCAGCAGCATGGCTATGACAAAAGAAATTGAAAAGCTTCGAGAACACTATGACAAGGAGAAAAGAGAAATTGAAGAACTGTATATAGATGAGAAAGGAAAATTGCAGGAAGAATGGCAAAGAAAGCTCAAGGAGGAAAAGGATTCTTGGGAGATCCAGCTTCATCGACTACAGAGCGAGCTTGACATTTCCACAAAGGAGAAGTTCGAAGCAGATAACAAAATCAGAGAAATACGAGCAGAATTCCAAAGAGAAGAAGAAAACATGAAGCGAAGCTTTGTAGAAGATAAAACCAAGCTTACATTGGAGTTTGAAGCAAAGTTTGAAGCTTTGAGAAAGGAGCAGAATTTCGAGTATGAAATGTTTGTTGTCAAGGAAAAAGAGAAAATGGAGCAAAAGATGAAGTTCTATGAGATAGAAATTGAGAAACTTAAAATGTCTCAACACGACTCTAAACTATTAAGAGAGTCTTTGTCTCGTGAGAAGGCATTAAAGGAAAAACTATATGAACTTGAGGAAGCCAATAGCACAAACACGAATAGGATCCTGGAGCTTGAAAGACAATTGATGAATCAGAAGGTCGAATACGAGAACAAACTTGATCACGTGATTGATGATGCAAAACGTGACAATGAAGAACTGAAGAGGCGACTTGAACATGAGAGGGAAATGGTTGAGATTAGCAGGGATGGGCTGCAAAAAGAACTAGACAAATTCAAAAATAAACACGACAACTTCCAAGGCAGCGTAGACCGATGGGAACATTCAGCCCTAGAGTTGCAACAGAAGTTTAACAAAGCAGAGAAGAGGATTCGTGAACTGGAACTGAAATTAGAAGAAATGAAAAGGAAAGAACGAGAATTGAAAATTGAATTACACAAAGAACACAACAAAAAGCTGAGCCAGGAAAAAAGCATCTACGAATCCAATATGGCACGTACCAGAAGTGAGATGCTAACAATAAAGGAAAGCAGAAGAAAGCTAGAAATTGAGTTTAATGATCTTACAGTAACGTGTGAGAAGCTCAAACAAAGGATACAACATCTGGAAGAAGAGGTTGGAAGGCGTGGTAGTCCAAGAGGCAGGGATGTGAGTCATCTTGGTGAACATACTAAGGCCTGTGGATGCTCATCTTATGTTTATCCAGAACGACATGAAAGTCCCAGGAACGAGACCCAGGTACCTCAGACTGGTCGTTATTACGAGTATGGATATGCAATGGCTAACAGAATACAGGTATGTACCTAATTTAGTCGACCGTTATTTGGTTGTACGGTTGTATGGCTTAGTTCGCCTTCTTGGTCAGTTTTTCGGTTGATGTTTATTGATTTTTGACTCTGAATTGCTTATCACTTTTTTTTTCCTTTTTTGTAACATTAAGAGTGACGATGCTGCGCAATCTCCACGACATGGTGATGATGTACCAGAACGAGGAAGCACAACAACTTACAGTCCAAGGTCACCAAGAAAAAGAGCAGACTTCGAAACAAAACTAAGAATGATGGATGATTGTCTGAACAACCTTGATGAGAAACACAGAAGCCTCTTGGAAGTGAAGCTAAAGGTATAACGCCACTGTTAATGAAGAAATATAAGTGACTGTACTGGTGGACTTCGAACTCTCTATGTAAGGTTTAGAGAACAAACGCGAGTGCTTTATGGGATTTAGAGCTCCGAACATTGATAGCAAGCCACGACCGGGCGAAGCCCCAGTGACTTTCTATCATTGCGAGGAGCTTTAAATTCCATAAAGCACGAGTGTTTATTCTCTAACCGATTTAGAATATAAAGTCATTCTCACGAGAACGTTGTTTGTATGCATTTGTTTGCTAAGTAATATACGACATATTTTGTTAGCTTTGAAATATCAGAAATACAATGAAATGTTCTGTTCATTAAGAACATGTGATGGTCTGCTGTCCCCCGGGACTTAAGAATTTTAATCGAGAATTTACATATTCAGTTGTAACTGTAACATGAAAAGACGTAAGCGGCTAAGGTTTCTGTCGACAAGTTTCAATATAATTTCAAGATGTCAGAGCGAATGTAAACGACCGTAGTATGTCCATAACAGTCAAAATTTTTACTCCATGTGCATACGCCGGTAAGAAACCCAAACTTATCTAAATTTGTAATACGTCAAAGAACGCAAATAAGTTGCCGTTTGAAAGCTGAATATTGGCAAGACGTGGTCCAGAATCGACTCAAAAAAATCACAGAAATGCCTCTAAAAGTTGATATTTCGATTTTTACGGGAAAAGACACAAAGCAATTCGTTTCTTGTACAATTGGGCTAAATATCGTAAAAATCACGTCGCTACATTTAAATATTTTGGTAAGGGGGACATTGAATAATTTTCAATCTGTATATCCAATAGAATAATTATACTAAGGTGTCAAATGGAAAGAGCTTTGAAGCTCAGGGAAAATACAGGTTTATTCAATTAGTATTTTCTAAGTTAGTACTTCGACTTCTTTCTAATCCGTGTAGCTTCAGCTTTGAATACTCTTAAAACAGAGCACTGATGGAGAGAGGGGGTAAAGTGCGCACCGTCGGCTTCCATTGATACCAGCCACGTAGCTGAAGGAACTACCGACGTTAAATAAAGTTACTTTACCTTTACCTTTATATATAGTGAATACCAATAAGACCTTGAAACAAAAGAAAACAAAATATCTAACTTAGAGAATACTAATTAATAATTCCGTATTTTCCCTGTGCTTCAAGGCCCCCACCACTTGACACCCTAGTTTCTCTATGGGATACAGAGCATTGAAATACTGATTGCTGATTGGTCGAGTGAGTATGACTATATTCTAAATATTCATATGTTGAACTTGAAGAAACGATCCTGGATTTCTTAAAAAAGACGAACGTAATTGTCATGGGGGATTTCTTAAAGATAAAGAAAACTGTATTCTTCTTTTTCTTACCAACAGGCTAGCGACCACGACTCTTATTCGATCCGAAGACAGCATAAATCCGAATCCCGTAGTTCAAGGTACATCTCCAAGTCTAACATCACTTTGGATAAATAGAGTAAATTCCCTCGCCTATAATCAATTTAAAAACTCACGGCACGGTACTGCCTTGCCGTGCCGTGCCGTGCCGTGCCGAAACAGTGACCATTCTCCGTATAAGAATGGCAAATTAAAAAATCAATGTAGGCACGCGCGCTGTGATTGGTTCGATGGCCGTCGTACCGTGACCGCGCCGTGCACCCTTACTCTTCACGTTTATATGAAATACACTCCAAGCATAACGATAATTTACAAAACAAAGTTCACTCGGTGATACATTTATCATCCCTGAACTTTTTTGTAACATGATGCGCTGGGAACAACCAGCTAGAGACAGTAATTAATGAAACATCGAAGCTTCGATATATTCACTTGCTATTGCACTTATATTCACCGTCAATCATCGGATGCAAGTTATGTTTTTTATTTAATTTAAAGTTTTGTCTTGTTATTTTGTTATACTTAACCACCGTGTAAATTGTTGCATAGAATAGCAGTAAACTTTTTAAAAATCTCCTTGAAATAAATAAATAAAAATTAAAAATCGTAAAATCTCTGATTGGTAATGGTCGAGGCTTTGCTAACGGCATTTCATGTGTTCGCGCAAAGCGTTGCAGAAGTAGGCTTGTTTTTTAATTTTACTTTCTTTATTTCCCATCATAATTATTATATCAATGTCCATGCATGTACCCGGCTATAACTGCAGAGTGCTATCTAAAAATCTATCCATCCTAAAACTTAGTAAAGCTTTTAAAACAAGCAATAACTAATTGCTCAGATGAAATTACCAGTGACTAGCTAACTACTGGCTAACTTGAAAGCTATCCACTTTAATATTTAGCTAATTTAGCTAATTCTTAAAATATTTTTGTTTAGTTATTTCGTCGAAATTATAATGAATACAATATATAGTTCCTTAAAGAAACAATAATTCAAATTCATTAGTTTTTAAACTAAGAAAACCTACAACTAAAAAAATCTACAACACTTTCCTAAAAAACGATAAATGTTTGCGTGCTGTCATTGGTTCAAATGGGTCACGTGGTGCATTTTCACAGGACGAATTTGAAGTGATATGATATCCGTCCAGCAAAAAAAAAAAATACGGGAGCAAATGGGAGAGAAAAACACGGAAAACAAAGAAACTCGGTTTTTACAAGAAAGTGAGAGTGAAATACAAAGACTTGTTGAGAAAGCTATCCCAAGAAAACATGAAAAAATCAACATATATGCTGGAAATGGTATGTAAACATGCATCCATGTTGTTAAGCTTACATGAATGAAGCTTTTGCTTCGTTTTCCTTTTTCAAAATAGTCTTTATAAACTACTAAAATCTAACAAACAAATCAACTTACAATAAATGTCAAACAATAGAAACAGCTTTCATTTACCTAAAGAATTGCTTTTATGTCTAGCTTGGAGACGAGAGAAAAGTATTTTTTGAATAAGCTTACTTCACTTTCATTCTTGTGGAGTCGTTTGGTTACAAAATAAATAAACCCATTCTAGCTCACTTATTTACCAAACATCTATTTTTGGAAAGATTACCTTATTTAGAAGCCAGCATAGATCCCTTTTTGGTGAGTTTCCGGCTAGTTAAAGGTGTAAAGTCTCGAAAATTGAGATGAAAACTTGCAAATATTGTAGCGATGAAATAGTTCAAACTTTCCAGAATCTTGAATTTAGCTTAGTAACCTGGTATTTGACAAAGGAAGCCCATAAAACCACAGGGATCCCGCTCGAACGACAAGATATTCAGGCAATCGCTGTATATACACTCTGATTTATACAGAAGAAGCGAGAAAAACAAATGCATATAGCGATCAATTAGTTCTGTTGAAGGTGAGAATCATCAATTGAGTTTTTTTTTGCCACGATTTCAGTTGTAGAAAGATCAAGAAGGGAGATAAATTTTTAGACTTTTCTCTTCTTCCGTTCATATTTGATTAGC